>JAODJW010000001.1:28602454-28614264 GCA_026777045.1 Hyperopisus bebe
CCAACCCCCCCCCACCTCAGCTCCAAATGCCACAGGGATCCAGTCTCGAGTGGGGCAGCTCAGAGCATGCACACATATGCACTACATAAACTGGACCCGGAAGGATCGGACTGGGTAGGCTGTACAGATCGGGTGGTGACAAACATATAAGAAACATTGCGGCAAAGGGGACACTTTAGTGTACGGCAAAGGTGTAGCGTTTGCTGGAAATTTGGGCTGAGGAGAGTATCCAGGAGTTACTGGATGCAACACACAAGAGATATTTGGCAAAATACAGGACAGCATGATTCAATCAAAATCACCGCGTTAGATACTCAAGAAATCTATGAGGGCCGTGTGTCATCATACCTAAAACACAACAAACATTAATCATGAACTCCATTATGCTGTGCAATAGCACCTTTCTTCACATGTTTTCTTCAAAAACGTCACAGTGATGACGGAAGTGGGCTCAGGCCTGGAACATTAAATGCATTGTGAGCGCAGGCCAGCGGGGAAGTGGGGAGGGAGGACAGTCAAAGTCGGGCTCAGTACCAGGCAACCAAGCCAAGTGTGACTATGCCATATATCAACCAAGCCAAGTGTGACTATGCCATATATCAACCAAGCCAAGTGTGACTATGCCATATATCAACCAGGCCAAGTATGACTATGCCATATATTTCAGTTTCTGAGGTATCCTAGTCAAATGACTGAGTTCGTCTTTCCTTGGAAGAGCTGCCGCTTTAGCGTGTGCATGGCCTGAGGCTATTCTCCGTTCACGGCATTGATGCAGGTTTTTCAGATTTGAAGGTTGTGTTTTTAATATTCTGATAAAATATGACAGACCATAGGTTTTAACTAGAACCCCTCCAAGTGATTACTTAGTTTCTGCTCCCTTCGGAATTTCAATGTATATTGGTTACAAGGAATATTGTGGCTTAGCTATTCATTTTAGCAAAAAACTCTGTAAATTGAAAAAGCAGGGGCTTGTTGTGTCTCACCTAGGTTCATGTACTGGACAGACTGGGGGGAGATACCCAAGATCGAGCGTGCTGGGATGGATGGTACAAGCCGCTCGGTCATCGTTGACAAAAACATCTACTGGCCCAACGGGCTGACGCTGGACTACGACCAGAAGAAACTGTACTGGGCTGATGCAAAGTTCAACTTCATCCACCGGAGCGACCTGGACGGTAGCTTGCGGTAGGAGACCCTGCGGGCAGCCATCTAACCCGTCACGCGTACGCCATGTGGAAGTCCATCATTTACTGTGTGATATCTGTGTGTTGTATAACTGTTTGCATCCTAGTTGTATGCTATTGGACAGTATGTTTACCATTACAGTACATACATGTACCTAAATGCTATTTAATCACAGAAATGACAGACATAGTCATAACTGAGTAATAGAGATACAGTATTCTGTTATGACTGGTAAAAACCTAACGTCATCAGTAATTTTCAAGGTTCCCTTACCAACACAGAACATCCTTAATGTAGCATACAGCAGGCCAAGCCCCCAGACTCTGGGCAGGGGCTGCTGTGTGCGTGTGTCTGATTTGATAGTTCTGTATGTGTAATGGGTGAATGTATGTATAAGTGTGGTAATTGTGTGTGTTCAGGGGAGTTGGTTGTTTTTAATCGTCTGTTGTGTGTGTGTGTGTGTGTGTGTGCAACTGCACATTTAGGGAGGTGGTGGTGAAGGGATCTCTCCCGCACCCCTTTGCCCTCACGCTGTACCGCGACACACTCTTCTGGACTGACTGGAACACGCACTCCATCCACTCCTGCAACAAGTACACCGGCGAGGACCGGCGTGAGGTCCACACCAACATCTTCTCCCCCATGGACCTCCACGCCTACAGCCAGGAGAGGCAGCCCCACGGTAGGTCACTGAGTGTCAGCAGCACATCCCGACAGTTCCGCTATTGTGGCTGGATCCTTTTCACCCCGACCTCGTCATCTCTAGGCCAAACTTGCTTCTTGGGGGCAGCTTAACTAGACTTGTGGCACATTAAATCGGCGAGGGAAACGGCTCAAATTAAAAACAAAAGGAAGCGCCCCGTCTCTTACTTCCCAGGATCATGGGAACTCGGTTTTCATGACTTTCCTTTGAAATGTCTCTCTGGAATTGACTCGGGGGACCGTCGCCCATCGATTCTGTGGTGTCGGAAACAATAGGGCCTCTCTTCTTCCCCGCTGCAGAATTTGGAGCATTTTTGCCTCTCCGGGGGATGTTGGTTTTAGCGCACACACTCGATCTGTGTTCCCATCCCCGCTCACAAAGGGCAGCATTATGCCGTATCACGCTCGTATTTATTTCTCTGTTTTTCAACAGCTGTTAATTTTGTATTGAACATTGTATCTGTGCTGGTCTTCCATATTCCCCTCCCGCTCAGAATGCTTAAGGTTCTGCACTGTGTCTGGGTTGGAGAACCAGCTCGGGCCGCTCAGGGCAGCCTTCTCGCATTATACCCCTGCAGCATTTTGGCCTCCGGTTAACATTCTTATCCTCCCAGTGACCTTGCCGCTTCCTGAAATGGCCTTTAACAGTGTTATTACTGCTAACCTTGAGCGGTGTGCTGTCCTGTTGCTCTTTTCCTTAGTTTAACACATGGCTCCTTGCTGACGCTTGTCCTTCACCCAAATTTTAATGGTGTGATTTTTTTATGGAAGTGCATTTTGGTGTGAAAAAGCTTCTGAGCTTCCCATTGTGCTGTAGGTGGTTTCTAGAAGCACGAAGGGTGCCCCAATCTCCCCCCATAGATCTATGGTCTTGGTAAAGGCAAAACCCTATATAGAACCCTCTGCCTCTGTAATGTTGCCACACGAATCCCACTCCAGCCCCAAACAGAGACCTTTGTTACTTGTATTTAGTCTGAAACACGGCGCAGAATGGGTAATAGGGCCGTTATTTATGCTTTCACAAGTCTGAGAGGTTTCACAGCCGGAGGAGCTGAGTGTCCTGAGAACTTTGCAGAATGAGCATGGTGCTGACCGCGCTGGATGTGTTCGGTAAGAGATGCGTGCATGTGTGTGACCTTGCCGGCATTGCCTCAGCAGTGTCCAGCCCCTGCATGGTGGGGAACAGCGGCTGCTCCCACCTGTGCCTGCTGTCTCCCATGAAGCCCTTCTACCAGTGTGCCTGCCCCACAGGAGTTCAGCTACTGGAAGACCAGCGTACCTGCCGACAGGGTGAGTCTCCGCCCTGACTGCTGTTTGACCACGCCCACTACAGTTAGCACCTCCCACACCTCTTCCCGGCCAACTCCAGCTCTGAAGCCCTGCATTAAAGTGACCTAGACCTGCCTACACTGGCTCTGAAGACCTGCATTAAAGTGACTTAGACCTGACTTCACTGGTTCTTTAGCCCCACTCACAAGTGTTGCAGGACTACCCAGTATGCAGCTGGACAAATCCTATAACACTATGCAGTCCCTTGTCTGTTCCTTTATAATGTGGTAAATAAGCAGATCCCACTTGTCATGCCAGGCTGGAGAGGGTTGCACTCTTTTCGGAGTCTTCTCCCAGCTGTGATTTAATCCCACTTCTTCACGGGGAGAATATTCACAGAAACACCACCGGTCATGGTCATTGTTGTGAATTTTCCAGGAAAATCCAACTCCTTTCTTGATTGTGTTAATGTCAGCTGTCAAAAATTCTTTTCTTGAAAGGAAAATTATTCCAGGCTATTTTGCCCAGCCTTTCATGTAAACAAGGTAAAACAATTTCAACAGTTACTGCTAAAAATCCAAAGCATCGCATGGGGGGGGGGGGCTCACATATCTGTTCTGCAGCCATGTGGGGAATCGCCTTATCTGTCCTGAGTACTGGACTGAAGCCTTTCAAACTCAGCCTGTGAAGTCTCTGAAACTCACAGCTCCTGACAGACATTGTACTGAAGCAGCCTCGACAGCCTGTCCATTTTTGGGTCGCCATGGAAACCCTCGCTGTGCCCTCCAGCTCTGGTTTACAGCTTAAGACGCCCTGGTCCCTTCCCCCGGGGCCCAGGTCAGAGGTCCTCCGCAGACGGTGCCCCTTTCACAGCTTGGCCTCTTTTCCATTCAGGCGGCACTGCTTCACTGCCCATTCTGTAAATGGGCCGGGTCGCCCCGGCCCAGCCTGGCCACCGGGTGTGTCAGTGAGACCTTGTTCTGCTCTGGTGGGAGCAGATGGGATTGAGGCCTTCGTGTGTTAGGTTTTGTACTCTGAACACTGCTGAGATCCACAGAATAAGCCCCACCTACTGTGCAGGGAAGTTGCAGAATTATATATTTGTCGATAAAACTCGATGTCCATATTCTGTTCAAGATGAATTTAATTTTTCATCTTTGCCTAATAGCACATAATGCGTTACATTGTTAAGTGTCTTCTTCTCTGAAGGTTCATAAGCACCAATTGATCTGGTAATGGTTTGGGCAGGTTTGCCTAATTTAGAAACAGGTTAACTAAACAGTTTATGTTTGGTTAGGATAAAGTGCAACAGCTCCTGTGAGAATCACAGGTCTTCTGTAGAATTCCGGAAAGTGCTATGATCATCCTCTGTGGGCCAGAAACAGGGAGCCTCTTACGAGAGCCACACACAGACCAGCGGCCAGGGAGAAAGCACCTTTTGTTGGGTGGCTGAGATGTCTATTTGGCTGGGGCCTGCCGGGACCCACACAGCCTCTCAATGAAAGGGGGGGGGGGGCTCGTCATGCTCGAGCGTTCAAAGTGGGCCTCGGCTGATCTCCTCTTCAAAGTGGGCTTCACTGGTCTTTATAAGCAGGCAAACCGGCACACTGACGTGCCGAGGTGCCCCCTCTCCTTTTCTGATGGCACTGAATGAGATGCAAGGCTTTGAAATAAATAGGGAGTAAAAGGAAGGGCCCTGTCAAAGATAGCATGTTCCTTAGCATCTGAGAAGGATGGCCATGGAAAACATTGGACTCTTTGGTGTGATCTGGTGCCATTGGCTGGTTTGAAGCGCAGCCCCTCTTCAGCAGCCAGAGTTGACAGATGTTTCCTTTCAAAAGGGTGATCGCTGACAAAGGTGATTTTGATGGAAGGGTCAGTATTCTTTCATAATTCTTGTACCCTTTAGTCCAGTGTCTTGCCAAGATGCTGCAGATAGTAATATTTGTGACAAAATGTATCACATCTTGCTAAATGATGTCCTTTTGAAGGATAGTGGTTTTGAGTTTAACTGATTGCAAGCCATCCTTATTAGAAATAAATTAGCCAATTGCTAATTGTCTTTAATGCCATCAGAAATGGTCATTGAGTACACTGCTCATCAGTGTAAGGCCAGTTTGTCTTTAATAGACTTAGTGGAGGTCAGTCCTTGATTGGCCAGTCTAATTTTGTCAGGGTTGACAGTTTAAGACCTTGACGATGGTGATGGTGGAGCCCGTCCTCGCAGGTGCCACCCAGATACTGCTCCTGGCACGGCGAACAGACTTGCGGCAGATTTCCCTGGATACGCCCGACTTCACTGATGTTGTGCTGAACATGGATGATGTCCGCCATGCCATCGCCATTGACTATGACCCAGTGGAGGGGCTGGTCTACTGGACAGATGATGAGGTACGAGCCATCCGCCGCTCCCGGTTGGACGGCAGCAGCAGCCAGTTCGTGGTCACCTCTCAGGTCAGCCACCCAGATGGCATCGCCGTGGACTGGGTAGCCCGGAACCTCTACTGGACCGACACAGGCACAGACCGTATCGAGGTCACTCGTCTCAATGGCACCATGCGCAAGATCCTCATCTCGGAGGACCTAGATGAGCCTCGAGCCATTGTCTTGGATCCCACAGCTGGGTGAGTGATACCAGATAGCTCTTCTCAGCGTTAAAGGGGATTTTCACCAGTATGTCCATATAATCATGTATCCTGATCAGCACATGGCCTGGAGCATAGTGCAGAAGGCAACATAGGGGAATAAAAAGCTGGGGAACACCCTGGACAGAATAGCTGTCCATGACAGGGCACATGTACACAGTTATGCCCTATGTGGGGACACCAGTGAGCTAAACTGCATGTCTTTGGCCTATCAAAGCAAATCCTTGCGACATGGAAAGAACATGCAAATTCCACACACACAGTTAGAGGTTGGAATTAAAACCCCAATTCTGGAAGTGTAACGCAACATTGCAGCCCATAAAAAGCTGATATGAAGTTTATTCAGCATCACCAATATCTTCTGGATTTAAGGAGAATGATTTTTTTCTAATAAAAAGAAAGCCCACATTGAAAAGACATGTTTGTACTTCAGAATTTGCATTGCTCTCAACACATTAAATGCTAACATTTCTTGCACTTCTCTTCCTACTTGGTAATTGCTCATTCCTAACAGGCGATATTATATTAAACCCCCTCATTCACTTCAACAAGCCTTATGAATTCATAGTTCTGGTGGCAGGAGGACTTGATTGAATACACTGGTACTTGTCTAACTGTACAAGCTAGGAGGTTGTTTTTTAGGTGGTTGAGGCAGAGCCTTGAGAATGTTTTATCAGCCAGGAAAACAAACAAAAGTTTTGTTTGGTGTGGAATCCTGCCACGGTAAACATTGGGGCATCCCCTGCATTTTCCTAAGTTCATTTGGGACCATAGAGGGTTTGAGTGAGATTTAGTAGCACTTTTGTTGTCTTTGATCCATGCATAAGTCAATTTTTGGGCCAAGATTGAATTTGGCAGATTCTGAATAGATGGACCATGAAAGCGCGTATCTGAACAGCGTTTCAAATGCCACTTCGTTCCGGCTACGAAGCAGCTTCTGTGACATCTGTTTCTGATTCTCACTGTGTCGTTTGGGTATCTGATGAAGCTGATCTTCTCACTGTCAAGACTACTGTTGATCTTCAAGGTTCATCACCATGTCCAGCTGGCACTGTTTCACGATTGGCATTAGATTGTTTTTCAGTGATTGTTATGTATGTGCTCAAGCCATCTTACCAGACCGCCTTCCTACTCGGACCTTAATAGGCAATGGGAAATGTAAGAGTTTACTTTCAGTGCTGTCAAGGTGGCCTGTACCAAGTCCACTTGGTGAGGTCCCCATCTTAGTAATGTGTCACTTTTTTGCAGGTACATGTACTGGACGGACTGGGGTGAGATTCCAAAAATCGAGCGAGCCGCTTTAGATGGCACCGACCGTGTAGTCATGGTCAACACCTCCCTGGTCTGGCCCAACGGGCTGGCCTTGGACTATTCAGAGAGCAAGATCTACTGGGCCGATGCCAAGACGGACAAGATCGAGGTAAGAAAGCAAACATGTCCCAAGATGCTGGGGAATGAAGCCTGGGCGAAGGGGTGACCTGTGGTGACAGCTTGATTAGCCTCAGTGACAGTGAACAGAGCTTCTGGTCTAAAGCTGCTCTTGGGCTGCGTACTCCAGATGTGAATACAAGTTACACGGGCTTAGTAACTGACCTGGTCCTGGAAATCTTTCCAGTCTCTGGCAGTTTGTGGGTTTGGCTGCATGCTCGATGATGCTGACATTCGCAGATGTGTCATCGTCATAATTAAGGATTTCATAGCTGCTTTGAATGTTGTCGATTCCTGACATGACGTGGTGTTAAGTTTGTGGTCTGAAGTTTTAGTTTTGACATGGTATGAGGGAAAGTGCCCGCTGTGCATTGTGGGGGAGACCAGCCTACACAAGGCGATATGCAATACGTCAGTTCAGCAGCTGTGCTCTCCATCCTCGGCAGCTTGTTGCTTTTATTACATTTATGTTATTTTTATCGTTGGCACGTTCAGACCTGCTCAAGAAGTCTCTGGAGATGGATGACCATAATCGCTGTCTGCCCCCTCCAACATTTTTAGCTCGGGTTATCCTCTGTGATAGCCACCCCCCCCCGCTCCACCTTGGTATGTTCCTCAGGCAGTATGTCTGACAGCGCGGATAATCCTGGTGGTAATGGTGCACCACAGGGCCCCCTGTAGGACTGGGGGTACTGGTCCTGCCAATCGGCTGGCTGCCATGCTGTCCGCTGGAAAAGCTCAGCACGGGGTGGGTGAGTTTGGTGTGGCCATACCACTTCCAATTCGCATCGCAGTCCCTCCATGTCACGTATGAGTGGCCGTACCTCATGCAAATGAGGCCCAGAAGCTGGCAGGCCTAATAGCTGGAAGGTCTGGTGGTTGTAATTAGACTGGAATGAGAAGAGCATTTCCTGTCCTGTGTTAATGGCTCTGAAAATTGCTGGAATATACAGTCGATTACCACCAGACATCTGAAATCCAGTACCGGCCTGAGCCATGTCCTCTCATTGTAGCGGGTTTTTTGCTGCCCAGGCGGCTCCCTGGACCACCTCAACCCTTCCCTAACTGATAACCTCCAAGATGCATTCTCAGCTTGATGGGAGAAGCAGCAACACATTGCAGTTCTTCGGTAGAGAGCTTCTATCTGATCCCAGACTCTTTCTTCGTGGTGGTGCGTTTGTGTCACGCCCCATCTGGCAGAGAAACACTCTGTGGCATCTCACAGGACATGAGGAGGTGACCGCATTGGCCAGAAGCTGGCTCCAGGCCCAGTCCATTTATCCGGTGACAGTGCTGACCCACTGGCCCGGCCCGGTCCACACGCCGAGGTGGCGCTTGCAGCAGAGCCCACATCTGGTTTATGTTGTGGCTCCTGCTCCATACAGTCATGGTCCCCACTGTTTAGAATAGCAGCAGAACGTGGACGAGGCGCCACACTGTGGTCACAGCTCTCGAACCATCCGGGACCTCCACACTTGGCTTGCATGGTGAAAGAAGGAAACTTGAAGATATGGCCGTGTGTGTACTGAGGACAGTCGGCTGGCCACAGCGAGGATATTGAACAACCTAGATCCAGTTATGACAATACTTTAAAGAAAATAATCTAAGGACTGGTCCGGAGTCGCTTATTAAATTTTCATTATTGTTATTCTTTCGAGATCTAAAATTCAGGAGAAGAATGCAAGGGGAAATGATCTTTTATTATTAAGTATGGAAACAATAAAGGCAAAGTAATTCAGCTAGAATTGTAACCCAATCTATGAAAAATAAAAGTTCATGTCAGTGCAGCGTGTCTGTGGTCTGGATGTCCGTCTTGGGCTCCAGCTTTGGCCGCTTCTGCTCCTTCAATGGCAAGCCATCCTTTCACATTTGTTTGTGTAACTGAAGGTTCACGTTTCTTAAAATCCACTGCCCTTTCCCAAGCACCTTTGCATCTCCCTAAGGTTTCTGTGGTCCCCTGTGGCAGCGGTCTCTCACTGGATCATTTGTTTGTCATGGTGCGCTTGGGCGTGCTCACTCGGGGTTACTTTGCCGTACTTTGTTCGGTTTGGACCGGACCAGAGGGGCCCGACTCGTGCTTTCATGCGGTCGCCCATGGTTTACCCTAATCGCAAATGTCTCACTATGGGAAAGAGAGCGTGGATCCTCACGTACAACAAAGCTATCCCAGAAAGAGTTACTGGGCTTCACCGGGAGAGACCAGTGTCAACTAAATGCTTTTGGTCAGAGCAGTGGCGGTAAACAGCTTTGTACCTCCTCCGGTAGTCTGCCTTCTCTCTCTCTCTCTCTCTCTCTCTCTCTCTCCCCCTCTCCCTCTCCCTCCCTTGCTGTCTATGGAGGAAATATGGCGGCCACATGTTCCCTTGTTTGTTTGTTGCACCAGCTGCTTTCCATCATCAGTGCCGGCTTTGACTGCCAGAGTACCCCGCCTCTTCTGCTCTCGTTTCCTTCAACGGCGCCATAACTCTCAACCTCCCCCCCCCTTCCCTCACCGTGCCCCTTCTCATGTTTGTGTCTGAAACCATGGCGACCAGATGGCTATGGCCACCCGGGTCCGGCTATGTGGGACTGTGCGGGTGCATGCAGACGTCGCCCGCCAGTCCATAGGTGACGGCACGTGTCTGCTGCCAGGCGGCACAGAGCGCAAGCCCTCAGCCCGGTCAGTAATTGCACACAGCTGGCGTTCTGCTGAAATCCGAGCATAAAACAGCTTGTTGATGTTGAAATATACGACTGTGGAGCCTCGTGTCGTAAGCCAGCGAGCTGCTAGGCAGCCGTCCTGGCACCCACCTTTCTACAAGGTCGCCTGAGGTTGTAGTCTTCAAAGCCGCCAAGCGTGCCCCACCGTGCTGAGATGTGTGCAATCTTTAAGCCATAAAAAAACAAAGTGCTTGAAAATTAAAGCAAGCCTCTGGTACCCGGGCAGGAATGCCGCTGGCTCGGGAATCGAATGGCAAGTAGCCAGGAAAGCTCTCTGATTCCAGGGTTTGGATTTCTGAGCAGACTCTGAGGGGGCGGGGCCTGCTGCTTCCCTTCAGTTTAGAAGACTTGATTATTAGCCACATAGCCGGCATAACTGAGTCTTAGCAGAAGCTAGTACTCCAGAAGCAGGTCTAGTTGTGACTGTAGGTTCTGCTATTAGGGCATTAATATTGTTGTTGTTCTGCTTGATATGCAAAGGTTCAGACCATCTGATACCCTGTCTGCTTTCCCTTAAACACCGTTTGCTTAAACCGTTCCCCCCCCCCTTGGCAGGGGAGATGACCCTTCAGTAGTCAAGGAATCCGAATAATACTCTGATGTCCGTTGAATCCTGAAGTAGTTCTCTTAATGCCTTATTGCCTCCATCCCCCCCGTTCCATAGGAGATGAACATGGATGGGACGGGTCGCAGGGTCCTGCTGGATGACAAGCTGCCTCATATCTTTGGCTTCACTCTGCTGGGCGACTTCATCTACTGGACGGACTGGCAGCGGCGCAGCATCGAGCGCGTGCACAAGCGCTCTGCCGAGCGCGAGGTCATCGTAGACCAGCTGCCCGACCTCATGGGGCTCAAAGCCACCTACATGCACAAGACAATAGGTGAGCAGGCCCAGATCTCCATCCTGAGCAGGTTCCTGGATGGTCTCTGGGTCCCAGTGATAATGTTGCATGTACATTCTCCACCATGGTTTTGGTCAGATTTCTCCAAACCTCTCATTGAGAAATAGGGGCCATCTTTTTAAGTCTCCCATGATGCGGTTTGGTTTGTTTAATCATCAAGCTCTGAATCAGATGTGAGGTGGTGACTATGCAGATGATTGTTTTTTTCATCCCAACTGAAATGCATAACTGTTTTTGAAATGCATCTGGATGTCTTTGGACTACTTGTTTTACTGCTGTTACTTTGATTAATCAGGCTTCACAAGCCTCTGTCTAAAACTTTAGTCTTTAGTGCCAGATTCACAGCAGAGACTTAGGTCCGGGTTCTCCAAAAACGGGACAGTGAATTCAGTGTAGTCTGGGTGTAAACCAACTCCCACTGTCTCTCCTCCTACTCTGAAGGTACCAACCCCTGTGCGGAGAACAACGGGGGCTGCAGCCACCTGTGCTTGTACCGGCCGCAGGGGGTCCAGTGCGCCTGTCCCATCGGCCTGGAGCTCATCGGTGACATGAGCACCTGCATCGTCCCCGAGGCCTTCCTGCTCTTCTCCCGCCACACAGACATCCGCCGCATCTCCCTGGAGACAAACAACAACAATGTGGCGATCCCCCTCACTGGTGTCAAGGAGGCCTCCGCCCTGGACTTCGACGTGACGGACAACCGCATCTACTGGACAGACATCACGCTGAAGGTGAGAGAGAAGGATGAGTAATGAGGCCTCACTCTTCCTGGCTGGCTCAGTGCCCTTGGCTGTCAGTTTAATGGGCTCTCCTGGGATGCATTCTTGGAAGTAATTGATGGCTGGCTTGTATTTCCAATATTTCTGCTTTTTATTTGCCTGCCAGGCACTGATTGAAAGCCAGTCTTTGGAAGAAAAAGGAAATCCTTCCATCAGAAAGGGTTTTTTTTCCTCCCTCTGTTCTGCTTTTTATGTGGAGA
>JAODJW010000001.1:28635117-28650177 GCA_026777045.1 Hyperopisus bebe
AAATAAACCACTAACTTACGTATACTATTAGAGCATTTATGTCATTTATTTAAACTTTATTTTACCAGGTAAATTAACTGAAAACCAGTTCTCAGTACTGCAGAGAAGTGTCCATCAGTTAGTCAAACCTCAGATTAAGGAGGAGCAATGCAGATATTGCCCTCAGTGTGGAACACTGGACCAGCTCTTTACCCTCACACGGATATTGGTGACTTTGCCTAAGGAGTCAACGTGTGTTTTGTAGAAAAGTGTCTTTGGGAGGGTCCTGTGGGGGTGTTTCAGGAGTATGGGGGGCCGGGCCCACTGTTACAGGCCATTGGGCCATAAGTCAGACACCTGGCAAGCTGTCATTTTTCATTGATTCTGTTCATATTTTTTATGAACAAGATTCCTAGGTGCAATTAGGGTGTGGAGTTCTGTGACCTCAGCATCACATTTTGCTTTTTGAATTTGATGCCAGGCTGCCATTGTAAATACAAAACTCTTCTTAATGCTTTGCCTGGTAAAATAAAGGTTGATGAAATGAATGAAAGAGATTGAATGATCTACAGTGGTCCATTTGACTTCCAGCATGCACTGGGGTGGTTTGCAACCAATAATGAAGCTGCCAAGATGAGGGTCAACACCTCTAAGTCGAAGGCCATGATGGATCGCACCCTGCAGGTTGAGGTTCAGTTACTGACTATGAATTTAAATATCTCAGATCTAATTTACGATTGATGGATGGATGGAGATGGAGATCGACAAGAGGACCGGTGCAGCGTCAGCAAATATTTGAATATTATACCACTGTATCAGGTGAAGAAAGAGCTGAGTCGGAAGGTGAAGCTTTCGATTTACCATTTGATCTATGTTCATACCCTCACCTATGGTCACATGCTTTGGGTAGCGATGGTACAACGAAGTCATGGATACAAGCAGCAGAAATGAGTTTCCTCTGCAGGGTGTCTGGCTCAGCCTTAGAGATTCTGGAGGGGCTCAAAGTAGAGCCACTGTTCTTCCACAATATAAAGGAACCAGCTGAGGTGATTCAGGCATCTATGTAGAGTGCCTCCTGGAGGCCTACCTGGGGAGTTGTTTTGGGGATGTCCAACTGGGAGGAGGCTTTGGGGCAGACACTGGACACAGTGGAGAGATTGTATCACTCAGCTGGGCTAGTAATGTCTTGAAATCCCTTTAGAGAAGCTGGAGTAGGTGGCTGGGGAGAGGGAGGTATGGGCATCACGGGTTAGACCTCTGCCTCTGTGACCCTGACCCAGATGAGGGGATGAGAATTGATGGATGGATGGATGGATGGATGTAAGGAGAAATATGACTGAGCTGTGTGGCAGGTCTTTAGAGGCTGTTTGTCAACAGCCACAACAAAGCTGCACAAATTTTACAGCGGGAGGCAACAGTGGCTAGCCTTTGTGGCATGGATGCAGGTGCCATCCACATGGTCTTCTCCTGAGATTCGTCTTCTCCTTCCCCCTTAAGGACCCACGCTTCTCAGCCCTGGCACTGGTCCAAGGTGTTAGGAGGTGGACATCAAAGCACAATGGAACAAAGACCAGAAATCATCCGCAGAACAGCAACTATTTCTGGCAGCGGCAGGTATGTGAAGGGTGGCTTGATGCATGACGTGGGCTGGGCACTCGTAGGATCAAAGCAGATGGATTATGCTTAAGAGCCACACTCAAGCCAGCTATTTGCTTTGTTACGTCCACCATCTCAAGATAATACAAAACAAGGACATCACTGTGAATCACGAATCAGCCTGGGATATGTTTGAACTCCATTGATCTCTTTTTATCTAATGGGTAACCGTAACAGTTACAATCATGATATTCCTACACAGTGTGTACATTTAGTGGACAAGCCAAAAAACTCAAAACAAGAACAGAAATGTATTTACTGGCAATACTAATAGCAAAACTATAAAATTAGATTGGATTATTCAGTTCATTTCTGGGAAAGTCCAGCAATTCAGAAGTTGTTCTACGAATGTGTCCTTTCTGTGAAGATGGGGGAGGGGGGGTGGTGTGCATCACGTGGAGAAGTTGCTCTTTGGTGAGGTCACCACGTCGGTGCCAGAGAGCGTGCACTGATGTTGCTAGGCAACCACTTCAGCAGAACAGGCCAGGAGGTCCCAGGCCTAATGTCAGCGTGGCTTCTGGTCTATTACTATAGAACAAGATAGTATGCTCACAAAGGAAGTGAAAATGCTGTGTGAGCACTGGGCTAGGTTAGGGTGACCACCTAATCCATGTCAGGAGGGACATTATAAGCTACTTCAGGTTTTACAAACTACTATAAAACTGAAAGACACACATGCTTGGCTAAATTGTTTGGTTCATCTTCTGCTCTGACTGTTTTGTTTCTTTGATTGAAAGATTTATCCAACTGTGTCACATTAACATTAATGGCACATGCATGATTATAGGAGACTGACCAATCAGCACACAGCAAGAACTCAGTGCTTAAGTGAAATCCAGGTCTTTTTAATTGAAATGGTTCCAATGGTAGTTTACAAACCATGTCATAGCTCATAGTGTCCCTCCTGACATGGATTAGGTCGGCACCCTAGTACGGGCGGAGACTGGAGTCTCCACAGTCTGAATGACTGGGGGGCTGCCAAAGTCTTCATCAGGATTCACAGCTCTGAAGAAAGTAGAATGGGGCATTACATCATTAAATAGGAATATTAAGTAGAGGGAGTTATATTAATATTGTTCATCATTTTAGTTGCGTCTACAGTTTGGTTTCCACATCCTGGCTCCTTACAGGAAAAAATGGAAGCTTTACAATGAAGGGTAACAGGTCCACTACTGGAATCCTAACATGAACCCTAAGCTGCACAGAGGGTCACAGCAGTAGTGGATTTATCTTAAGGTGGCGAACAGAGACTGTGGGAATTCAGTCACCGACTGAAAAGCCCAACAAGGGATCGGCAGAGCTGGCTACAGTGACTGAGTGTCGAGGTGCAGAGTAACCTTTAAAACAAAGCCCAACACGGAGCTTGAATCCAGCTGCCGAAGTATGCTATTCTTCACTTACCATTTAATGTGTAACCTCTCGTTATCAAAGGTGACGGGCATGATGGTGACGATGAAGGAGAAATGTGCGATGTGGAACTAAGGTAATCCAGCCTGTTCACACTACCATGGAGCCATTTGACAGAAAGGCACTACAACGATCGGAGCCCAGGGAGCTACCATCAGGATCTGAAATCTGACTTCATGTTGTAATAGTTTCAGGATGATCTTTTAAAGGTCTAGACATGGGAGGCACTTCGTGTAAAAACTCATTAACATCTCTCAGTGAATTAGAAAAAACAGCATGTCCCACGAGCACCTGCTGATGGAGTTGGATCTGAAGTGTAACATTGAGACCCAGAAGGCCTGCCTGTCAGTCAAGTGTCACTTTCCACTGCTGCTAGACAGTATTTTCCCCCCTGTATTATTAGAAAGGATACATTCTCCCTGCGGACAGACTATATCTATCCCTGGGGGATAAGGTCAGCCTCTGTGAAGTATATCGTGAGATTAACTGCAGAGCTGACTTCAAATACTGTCTGAGAACCAGCTTTACTCGAGAGGGAAGAAGAGTAACATTTGACATCGATAATCATCTCATAAAGGATGTGATGTCACAATGGAAGTTTTTGTGGTAGAGAGATGCCAGCACCAGCTGATTATTATCACCTCTTCACTTTTTCCACTGCTTGTCACATATTTATAAATTGTGAGTCATTTGGTTATTTACACATCTAAATGGTGCTGCCAAAATGAAATGTGAATTGGCTGGAATGTGTCATAAATGTAAGAATGCACACATGTCACAGCTAACCCGCTGTCAGCTCCTCGGTCCATGGCTCACAGCAATCGCCGCAGAGACCAGCAGATGACCGTCCCGCTGATCAGCCGTATCCGATCAAACGGGTCATCTAAACACTCATCACTTTAAATATCACATGTACTAATGTGGCTGATCTCTCAGTTTGGTTTGATCAGCTTCTTGTTTAAAGAAAAAAATCCTGAATAACATTGCCTCCTGCTAGTCGTCATTTCTGGTATAGCCTCAGGAAATATTTTTAATTTGGTTTAAAGTGGAAGTTGAAGGGGTGCAGCTCCTTCACAAATGTACTCCAAATCGAGTTCGCACAACTTGGTATGGAAGGTAGAAACCATGAGAGGGTTTTTTTATGAAGAAACTTGAGAAGACTGGGACAGTGCATTGCTTAACAGGTGACAATGACGACACGTTAATACGTCAATCATTAATCAAAGGACAACCAAATATTTACAGTGATTACAATGTCAATATAATCAATATCTATATACATATCTCAGGTAGGAGACATGTTCTGGTAAATTAAACAAAATGAGTGGATTTTACCTTGCTGCCAGAATTGTGTTTGTTATACGTTTGAGCTCGGTTTGTTGGTGTTTTGTGACCAATCAGGACATAGAAGTCCTTATCTGGAACTGAGAATTATGGTTTATCAACTGGTTGCTCTGTGTGCTGGGTGTGACTTGGTACCTGGTGCCAGAGTGTGATGGGAGTGCTTAGCTGGAATCGCTGGAATAAAAGAGATAACTTTGCTCACCAACTGAGAGGTCCGGAGTTTTATTCTAAGTGGCCTCACTGGAGTTATTAGAGGGGATTTATAATTTTTCTACCACATTTGTGCTTGTGATCAGAACGTCGCTGATTCTAATCATGTGGTCTGCAGACTCCAGACCCCCAGAACTTACTCTCACCTGTGTGTGTGTCTGTGTGTCCCATTAATAAGATGGGATGGATGAAAACCCACCAAAGGGATGACTAAAGTATCACTATTCTGCTAATAATGTTGCCCTTTTAGAAAACACAGTAGATACACTCAAACACGTATAATGTCCATTTTTCAAGAAGGGCTAAACAGTTATGTCTCCCAACTGATCCACAATGACAAACTACTTAAGAAAAACACTTACCTGTCATACCCTTAGGATGTGTCATCGTTAGCATAATATTAAGAGTATAATGCAATATATTGAGTACCGTTTCAGATTTTATTTTTGACAGCATACATCTATGCTTACTGCAGTTTCATATTAAAACATTTTAAAATAAACACTGCCAAGAAAAGCAAACTATGTTCAACCATTACAACACACCTACACTCCTCACTCTATCACACTTTACCACAGGTACCATCTTGAAGACTAATATCGCACTGTCAGTTAATATCCCATAATTTTACAATGTGACAAATTTCTCTTTTTTGGCAACTTTCATGAAATGATAAAACACACGCGGACACATTGTTCTTTTGGACAACCAGGCAACAATTAAATAGAAACTGATCATATGCCAGAGAATACAGAGTTGTCCAAAGTCCTGTGCAATAAACACCTCAAACTCTCACACCACAAACTCTGCTACTGTGTATGCAAGTGTGATATTACATATATTTTCACAGCTTAAGAGCCTTGTAAAAAAGAAAAAAAGACTGAGAAATATATAAGCGACACGAATAAAAAGCACTAGAGGAGTCCGAAGTGGTGTGGGAGTGGACAGACGGCTCTGAGATCACCATCTCCAGGGGTACAGTACGTCACTCTGCTCTCGTCGATCATGTAGCTGAAGCTCAGCTCCCTTGACCAAACACCCGATCCTCCATGCTGGAGCTCCACCCATCCCTCTTCTCTCAGAATGGCTCAAGTGGTTAAACGCTATTTATGCCAGACGGCTCTGGACAAACTAACTCCTTCCTTACTGAGTGAAGGTCACTGGAGCCCTATAAATAAACCACATGACTGCTTGCTAACCTGGCTTTGTTAATACTGTAGCACCAATGATGTTACCTCCTATACACTGATTTATGCCCCGAGACCTTATTCTGCCAGCAAACAATTTACCGAATATCCTGGCAATGGCTTACATAGATCATGAAGGCAACAAACTCTTATTAGATACAGGACAGTAACAACTTCCCCAAGTTATTCGTAAATAACATCAATTGGAACCTGAAAAATATCACCCACTGAAAATCAGCTGTATAAAGCCTTCACAGCCGAAGAACCTCTGGAGTGAAGAAAGCAGTAGGTGGCAATAACACAGTCATTCAATGGGAAAAGGCTTGAAAGTCATCTCTAGGGCTCATCTGAAGGTATTGCCTCCAAGTTCCCTCCTCTAAATGTCATACACTTACATCTACTGATCCATTTCAAGTGGTTTATTTGAGAAAAAAAAAGTTATTAGTTATTCCAAATGTGTCTTTCAGGCAGGCATTTCAACGAGAACCTGAGACCAGCATAGCTAGAGTATACAGTGTGGATAAGTAAAGAAAGACATCACACAACTTTGGTGAACAGGTCCTCACATTCCAAAAGTGATGAACTCTGTCCTTTGCTCAACCTATACAACCTCACAAGGCCTCTGTTCTGCACACATCCATCTTCTGTGACCTAAAATTCAATACCTAGTCACCATCTTAAGGTTTTCCTGTACCAACACCACGTCCCTGACTGCAAGCTCCAGCACAGATGGATATCTTGTGGAACAGTGTTTACAGGGTATGTGACGCAAATCCCCTGCCAACCCAAAAGTATGAGAGTTTTTTTTTTAAATGGCAGGAACTATCCTACTGTATATCAAGCTTCAACATTCTCAACATGGTCACTAATTTTGCATATATACATCAAAATAACCACTTCCAATCACTTCACTTTAGTCTTGATGTTCACAGTCAAATTTCCTGGAGAAATCCAATCTGGTGCGGAGAAGAATTTCTGCCATATACATACTTAACCAAACTGGGCTGCCCTCTTTCTCACTGCATCCCAGCTCTGTTATTTTCTAAACTCTTCGCCGGGGAAATTAAGGAAAAGGGGGAAGGTAAAGATACAAAAAACTGTCAAACACTGCATAGAATCTAGCTGATCGATCCCAAACTGTGTCCTGCTGACCAGTTCACAAGGTAACAGCAAGGCTTCTCATAAGGGAGACTTTGGCTGTTTGCTAGCAAGAAAAGCCTCCTGCAGGTTTAGTTCTAAGGTTCCATGCTGTAGTTACAGTACTATGAATGGTAACTAATGAGATCAGTGCAGTTTTAACCACTCCATACTTTATGTGAAGGTATGATAATAAAAAAATGGTATTCCAAGGGTGGCACAGTGGCTTAGCAGACAGCACTGTTGCCTCACATCTCCAGGGTCAGGGATGTTGGCATGATCTCCCTGTATTGCTTGGGTTCCCTCCCATGAGCCAAAGAGAGGCACATAGTCTAACCTGTGTCTTTAAATTGCCCAAAGTCTACAACTGAGAATGTGTTTGCCCTGTAATGGATCAGCGTCACATTCAGGGTGAGCCCTGGCCTTGTGATGGATCAGCTTCCCATCCAGAGCAAGCCCTGGCCTTGTTCCCTGTGACGGATCAGCGCCCTATTCAGGGTGAGCCCTGGCCTTGTGACGGATCAGCGCCCTATTCAGGGTGAGCCCCGGCCTTGTGCTGCCTGGGACAGCATAAGTGGTTGGAAGATGGGTGATGTTATTCTTGGAAAACACATACTAGGAGTGGTCATACTATCATCGCTAATTAACAACAGTCTGGTGTTGCTCAACACAAAGATTGGTCGACCTGGTAGAGTGACCATGGCTTGCGTGTAAATGTCATTACCTCTGATATAAAAAAGTTAAAAAGCATAAGTGTTTCCAGTTTTTTTCACAGGTTTTTCAAAAAAAAAAGTCTATATATGCTGTTCCTGACTTACAACCTATGTGACTTACGACAAGTTGCACATATGACTGAAGTTTTCTTTTAAAAATTAAGTAGATGTATGTAAAAACTGTTCACGCGGCAGCACTTACACACTACATGCCGTGCCCATACGAAAGTTACCACGCCAAAGTATAGTGCGACCGTACCAGCCTCAATGCATCTCCCACTTTCATTTTCAAGAGTAAAAGATTACCCCATTCCAACATATGTCCATCTATGCATATGGCTTGTCTGTCGGAAAGGAACCCAGTCGCAAGTTGGAGACAGTCTATATATTTTGCTGCGTGAATATTGAAATTATTAATTAATTAACTTTCCTGTTTCAAAGTCATATAATGAGAAAGTGTATTTCTAAATGCAGAAGACCATGAACTGTGGCTGGTCAAACTATTTCTGATGGCTCACAAATGTCATGTGACCAAAGTTTCCCTAGCAAACCTTCACATATGTACTATTTGCAACCCAGATTGTATTCTTACCCAATTAATCTTCCTGATCACATAAAGAACTGGTTTCTTGCACTTATGGTACAAGTACTTAACAGTCTCTGATAGATGTTTTGAGAGTAAATAGCGGAAAGGAATACAAATGTTAAAGAACAGAAGACCTCAATATTTCCCAAGCACCTGTTAAAATAATGGCTTCTACCCACCCGTCCCGCAATCTCAGAAGTGCAGAATGATGCTGGAATCAGAGCTGATACCCAGTGCTTTTAAAACAAACACCTAACAGTTAGACTACATTAAAACAATAATTCAGACAGTTATAGTGCAATGTTACATTATGCAGACAAAAAAAAAAGATTAACAAACGTGAATAACCAAAAGCAGGAAATTGGTTCTGTTATTCTCCACAAAGCTCATGCTAAATGCTGCCTTTGCTGATCAAGTCAGTACAGGGAGACACTACAATCAGCTTCACAATGCCGTCTTTGAACGAGACCCCTACGCTCTGCAGACCACTTTCAAAAAGCCGTCCTTCTGCCTGCAAACGAGCAAAACACGAGTCCTTCTAACTTCCGTCTTCTTAGGCGTCTCCGTCATCCACTGTGCACCTGCAGAAATCTCTTTTTGCTGACCGCAATAAAAACCTGAGATTGTAATTGTCATTGAGCTAAAAAGAAAAACACAAAAGAAATGCCTAAATTTGGATTTTGTGAGGTACTGGATGTTTTGCTACTTAGGCACGTCGGAAGTCAGTTGGAAGAAATGCTGCATCTAGAGTCACATTTGATTCTGTGCTTCAGCATCATGTATGAAAGTTTGAAGCAGACTGCAGTGGTTTGGAGCATTCACCCATGAGTGAAAGGGCAGACTCAGTCTTCAGCTAGGGTGAAACCCAGTTACTGCCTACAATAAAAAGAACTTCAAAGGAGCATAACGTTGGGTTGGACTAAACGAAGATCTCATTAAGACCCGGAGTCCATTCAGGACACCTCAATGACCTCCATGCTGCCAGAGAAGCTGGTCTGACTGCCCACCTTGCCCAGCTCCTCCCTGGATCGGCTCTCCGCCATACCGTCCCCAAACTCCATCTGGCAGCTCCGTCGTTTCAGCTGCTTCTCGAAGGGGCTCTCTTCGTGCCAACTGCGGCGTGAGTCACCGCGGTCACCGTTCTTTTGCCGCCGCCGCACCGCCTCCAGGCCGGCACTGCAGCCGTAGGCAGAGAAGCCCGCGCCGCCTCCACTGAACACAGCAGAAGCGGAGTAGAAGCGGGTGGACTCTGAGAAGTACCAGCTGCCTGCCAGTGACGGGGAGGCGGTAGCAGCAGGGGCAAGGATGTCTGAGTGCCAGCCCTTAAGGGCTGCCCCCAAGCCCGGCTTGGCTAGGTGCTGCTGGCTGCTCGAGAGACCAAACAGGAAGTTAGTGGCCCTGGGGCTGTCCTCCATGCTGCCACTGCGGTACAAGGGGTAATGGTGTGTTTGCGGTGGATGCTCAGACCGACTTGAATGCCTGGGGCTGGAGTTTATGCCAGTGCTGGGGCAAGAGCTGGTGCTGCCTGGATCTATACTCTGGACGACAGCATCTGCCTTCTCTCTGTCAGGACTCTGCTCAGGGGTAGACTGCTCGGACACCTCTTCCACAGGAGAGAACTGGCAGGGCTTACTTGCTGGCTCCTTGAAGGCAGAGGACTTGTAGAACTCGCTAGCGTCCTCAGCTGGGCCAAGACCCAGCAGGCTAGTGCCAGATCCCCCATAGGACTTAATGTCCAGGGAAAAGGAGCGTTTAAGTTTGGCATTTTCCTCTGTGCCATCGAGGGTTGGCCCCAGGTGCAAGCTCTCCAAGCCCTGTGCTAGGGTCCTCTCCCCAGCCCTGCACGTAGACAGGGCATCTGCCAGGATGTAGGGCAGGGTCAGAGTTTCTGGCTGCTGAGGGTCACTGCTGTCCATTAAATGGCTACATGCTAAGGGTAGCCCCAGGGATCCGCAAATGACTCCTCCCTCTGGCCCAGAGAGGGAATCGTTCATCTTGTCTGGATGCATCAGCTTCAGCTTAGTTGTGAGTTGCCCAGGGGGAGACTTGATCTTCTTCTCAAAGTCTAGGAGTTGACCCAGGAAATTGAAATTTGGGGAAATGGTGGGCCTTTTCTCCTTCACAAACCTAGAAAACAACATAAATGTGATTAGACTACCAGAGACATTGAAGTTGTTCAACTCATTTCTGTGACTGGGACTGGAGAATTTTAGTTCATTCAATGAAAGAGAATCTCTACGTTCTTTGAGATCCTAATTTAATGAAGAAGTGAGGAACTCCAACCCTCCACATCAGCCTTTGGTAATGTCTACAAAGTCCCAACTCATTTTTATATTGTGGTACATGACTGAGACAGATTGCCTATAAACTATGAGACACATGGCTTGAATCGAACCTGTATGCCTCATCCAAAGACATATCCATCCTCTTCATGATGTATGCAATGGCTATGGTGGCCGACCGTGATATTCCTGCAAGGCAGTGGACCAGGACTCTGGCATTGGAGGCTTTTGCTTTCTCTAGAAGACAAAAGTGGGTAACTACCCATTAACAGTTTCCCCAAAAATAAAGGTGAAAGACTCTGTGACAGACCAAAATCCACAGTGATGAAGATGTCAATGGTCACAAATTCTTCTACATTTTACCTCCATTCCTGGATTTCTCTCTGTCTGATTCTAGAAAGTGATCGGCAGCCTGGTTTTAAACCCCCAAAGTATGTTGAACTAGCCCATCAAATCCTCTGTTGTACTCTCAGTCAAGATGACTGACCTATAAATTCCACAGACTTGTCGAGCCAGGGTAGGATCTTCTCGCAGAAGCTGTCATTGACAGGCACACGCAGGAAGTGTGACTCAGGAATGAAGTCGGGCTTTGGGCACGTGTTACTGGCATTGAGGACATAGGCGATGTCGTTCTGCTGCATCAGCTCCTGTGGTGGAAAGGCAGCGAGCAGGTCAGGACCTCACATGTTGACACAACATCCTCGGGTGACCGTGCGGCAGCTCGCTTCCCCACCTTATTGAGCACGTCACGTTGGCAGCCCAAGTAAAGATGGGGCAGGATTCGGGTGGGGCCCACGTTGGCCACAGGCAGGCATGGCTGGGAGATGCAGGAGGGCACCAGCGCTGACTTGCCCTCACAAAGGCCCGGGAAGAGGTGTGAGAACTCTGCGAAGCCACCTGTCCGAGAAACACGGTCATTAGCCGTGACCTGCTAATATCCATGAGCCCTGATCTTTCATATGACTATACATTCATCCTTTTCTTTGATCACATACACATTCATACACATAAGAGTTTCCTGTTAAGTTCAAAGGGAGACTGAAAATTAATCTATCCTACAAAGTTCTTTTATGATTTCAGTTTATAATTAGATGCAAAGTGATGAATCCCATCTGTTTTCAGGCCAGCATTGTCTCACTATTTCTCAATTACAAAAACTGACAGAAGTTGCAACCTTCCCACAAGCATCAGATGTGCAAACATCCTTCGCATGTCAGGCATCCCACTGCTTTATGGAAGAACTGCTGTCGCAGAGTTTCAAGCACTCCACTCTGGAGCAAAGTGGTAGCTGAACAGCAGGTGTTTCGATGCTAGAGATGCGCCAATCCGATATTCAGTATCGGTATCGATCCGATCCTGGACTGAATTACTGGATTGGATATCAGGGACGAATAAAACTGTAATCCGATCCATTAAATATCACGAAAATGCTTGTCAAAACTCGCAACATGCCGTAAGCAGATGCATCATGTTCTCACATAGGAACAGCGCGTGTCACATGATAAGAGCTTCTGCTGTGGGCGAGCCCTGTCAGCAGGGCGGCAGTGTGGAGTTACATCAAACTCAAAGGAGAAAAAGGCAAGAACGCTGAATGTAATTTATGCAATATGAGTGTTTTGCGGGGAGGTACCAGGGTTGGAAACTTTAACACCACAAACCTGATTAAACAATGATGTTAAAAGTGATAAAGTTTCGATAAAAAGAAGCAGTGTTGCCGAACTGAGTCACATTTTGGGTGGAATGTATTTTTTCCATATTATGACTATAATTTTTGTTTTACAGTTTTAGAATTATGCATTTTATATCTGAGATTAAGGTATGTAAAATGCATCCAGACATTTTTTTCCAAAGCATTATTTTCAGAGACCATATCAGACTATCACTTTGATTGGATCAATGAAAAGACCTCGATCAGGGTGACAGTCACCCATCCTTGCAGCCTTAGCACCAATGAAAGAGAAATTCCTAATTGTATGTGCTGTATAGCCTCTGTTCAATGGCAAAGGGAGATAGAGAACAAAGACATCACTAAATGTCAAGAGGATGAAGGGTAATGTGATATACACAGGATTTAAAGTACTGAAAATAAGCTAATAAAGCATACTCACAGGATGATTGCTGAAACAAATATTAGCAAGTTTGTAATATACTCTGTAATCACGTTCTTCACTGCAACAGACTACATTAATCTGGTAAAGTTTTTGTTGCTAGTTAATTGTTACAGAAAATGTTTAACTGAACTCCACAACACTCTCACATGAATAAAGTACAACACACATTCACAATAATAAAGTAATGATGATCCCTTATGATTAAGATCCTTTTCATTACCATATTACTACTCAAGAATATCAGTGTCAGCAACAGTATTTTGCATCAGTTAGGCTGATGTGCTAAGACTAGACAGATCAAATACTTGTAATAGGAGTTTAACTTACTTTAATGCTCTTATGTGACATCTACCCAAAAAAAAAACCTCCGCCCACTGACAGACCACAAACCAGCTGTGCTCACTGAGTTCTCCAGCTGGCCGGAATGACTGGGTATGAGGCTGAGCTGCTTATTGGTCAAGAAGGACAAGTGAAAGAAGGATACCAGTCTAACGTACCTAACATCAGGCCAATTAAGTCTGCTTCCTATGACAGAGAAACACCACTTAATGGAACAAAGAACTTCATCAGAATTGAATATACACCTATTTCTACTATTTACTTAACCCATCCTGAAGTTTTTGGTTATCAAATAAGAAAACTTCCATGCATGCTTAAGGTTGCAGTTGAATGAACAAAACTGAGTGCAGAACAACCTTACAATTTGAGAGATTTTACACATCACTGTTTAAACATACCACAGAAGGTCCACAACATGGAGTTCATTTGAAAGTAATAACAACAGAAAACGTGGACATGCACAAAAAACTGAGTGGTTTATGGAGTTTTTCTGTTCACTGAAAACCCACACGGATTCAGTACACACTCCGCCTGACAAATCTCCTGGAAGTGTTCCATGACAGCGTAGCTTTAACGTGTGAAGGCCACCATTAAATCTCCGTCTCAGAGCTGCTCCTGGGAGGTTAAGGCCCAGTCAGTCAGTCATAGTCCATCCACAGAGACAGGTAAACGGCGCCATCATTACCACCGACGAACGGGTCTGGGCTCTGGGAAAGCAAACCCCCAAAGGGACCCTGGCTGCCAGATGCAGGAGGACTGTACTCTGTTATTTAATGGTTATGTAACTGTGACGTAATGGTGACAAATTATGAACACACACGATAGCCATTTGAAAGGGCTTTCAAGGTGAACCGTGTTGCTGACCATTTGCAACATTATTTATAACTCTTTCTGGAAATTCGATGGCCAAATACATTCTCTGGTTTTGCCTAAATATACATTTCTTTCCGACCGCTATCTCTAATTGGGAGGTCCTTGCACCGTTCCGCTGGTTGGTTTCCCAGTTTAAATAGCTTTCTGTTTGGGTGCATCTCAGCTGCTTTCCCACCTGAAAAAAGGCAACGATAGAGTTTGGACACTGCCAAGTCTCAGTCAAGGACACGCTTTAACCGGAGACCACAGAGATGGATAGACGTGTTTGGATTTGACCTCATCTTTGGGGAATGTCTTAGAGCAAACCAATCCTTGAGGATCCCCAGACAGTCATTTTTGCCGGTAGGGAGCTGGGACAGAGCAAAAATGTAGACTGTCTGACAGGGAGCTGGGAGGAAGCTGGGGGGTCCCCAGGGGCTGGGATGTGAAACACCATGTAAGAGGTACGATGGCTTCATTCCCACAGCCTGTTCGGAACCCATACCTGAAAGCAGGTGCACGGAAGGGAAGCTCTGCTCCAGTTTGGACAGGAGCACAGAGATGAAAGCCTCCGAGGACAGAGCACTGGGGTCCCGGGAGCTCTGGTCGTAGACCACCACCTCCTGCCCCCACTGGGGCTCCAGCTGGACAAAGGGAACAGGGATTAAAACAAGCAGCCCAGCCAAGGGTCCTTGCTGAGGCCGGAGACCTCGGCTGCGACCAGAGCTGAACTAGTCGGCAAAACAAAGATGGAGGTCCTGGCACAGCACGGGTCAAAATAAACTCAACAAACACCCACACCCACACACAGGTCTCTCTTTCCATGGGCACTTCCTGTTAACAGGCAGTTCAATGCAATGAATGATTCCAAAGGACCCGCTGACAAAACCTAAAGCATATGTCAACAGGTCACAAAAAAATAAGTTGCACTGTTTCTTTAAAAAGAAAAAAGTTAACATTTCCTAAAAAGTCTGTTTTTGAAGAGTTACTATCTTTCCCAAAAATGTATCCCCTCAAACCACAACCACAGTAATGTGTGGACAAAAAAATACAATAAAAAATAATAATATTCTTGCCTTAACAGTAAACACAGATGTCACCCATTTTAGTGGAAGCAGCAGAACCTCTAACCTTAAACACAGTTTGTGCATGCACACACAGACACACGCACATACACACACACACACAGACACACGCACATACACACACACAGACACACGCACATACACACACACACACACAGACACACGCAGACAC
>JAODJW010000001.1:28660140-28684330 GCA_026777045.1 Hyperopisus bebe
TTACAGAAAAGTATGAGACGCAGACATTTAGGCTACATTACGTTCCATTATCGCCAACAAACAAACAAACAAACAAAACAGTGAAGGAGTAAAAGAGAAACAAACGCCTCCATAAGGGCATGTGTGTCCGCTCAACCTCCCAGCTGCGCCGCGGTCACGCAGCGCGAGGCAGACGCTTATTTACACGGCGCGTGCATGCAGCGCATGACATCAGTAAAGGTGCCGTGAAGGTAGCAGGAAAGTTCCCACACCTCCACCGGCAATCCGTGACTCGTGTCTGTTGCCCCCCAAGGCATTAATGTCAATAAATATCTGCTTGCATATAAAGTCCTCCCTTTAATGAGTCTCACAGTCATTTCATATAATTAAATTATATTAATATTTAATTATATAAAATATCATTCAAGCATATTTAATTATGTTAAATGATGCGTGTCTCATAACACCAATCAATATGTAAAGTTATTTTAATAAATAAATTATTTTTCATACTTCTCTGCATTTCCCAATATACCACCTAATTTTACGTAATTAACTTCTTAATATTAAGGTCAGTTTGAGCGGTCATATGTGTCTACACTGCATTTCGTCCATGAAAAATCTCGGCATTTTGGCTAACGCAAGAGCAAGCGGCCGTTTAAGTGGAACAAGCAAAGTTATGTTACACAGGTAAGCTGCTAATGCATGGATGGTCGTGATGGGATAAAAGCTTGTAACTGGCATCACATTCTAACGTAAAAAAGCTCCCATGTGGCGCGTAGGTATTCGTTCCTTTTGAATTGTTTTTTAAAGTGTTCAAATTTTCTGGAACACAACAATCAACAGCATTAATGTGATTTATTACCATACTGTAATTTGGAAATCCGCCGAGTTTAATTCCTGTTAACCCCACACGGATACATTTTATCCCAATCCTCTGTCCGATACAAACGTGAAATCTTATACAAATAAACCATTTTCGATTATTCTTTCACTTTAAATGCGCAAAATAAAACGACCAAAATCACCTTGAATGAGGTTAAAAAGTTGTTTTCTGGAGACGCTGGATGATTTTCAGATTAACATTTTACCAGCACAGAGTCTCTGTACATGAAGCCCTAAATTGCTGTCCATTTCTACCGCCGGCGCGGTGTCAAGCGCTTACTGTTATGTATCCCGCACGATTAAAGGCATCGATCCGATCCCCCGAACTGGGACACTATATTACCCCGATATCCCGGCCGGGACACATGCGAGGCCCCTCGGCAAAGTACGACTTTGTCATGCTGTAGATCAGAGGAAACTTACTGTAAAAGCCCGGCGGCCTCCAAAGTGCGTCTCCTCATCGCGTCCTTATGGTCGGCAGGGGGGCAAATAAACAAAAATGTATATACAAAAAAAATAATAAACTGAAAGGAAAAAAGGTTTACTGATCACTAAACTTCAACCAAGAGATGAGGTCATCGGGATAAAAATAAAAGGATGGCGTCATTTGAAACCAGTCCCACTCTGAATGAATCAACAGTCTTAAAGGCGCAACGCAGAATTTGGCTCAGAACAGGCATTCATTTTACCCCAGAAACCGTTTTTCCTTCTAAAGCAATAGCCTAGAAATATATATTGACGTACCGCCGTTAGTTTATCTACTCACACTAGTGTACATATGAAATGTAAACTTGAAATCGGCTGTTAAGTATGTATGAGAAAGTGTCGGGGCGGAGCGGCGGCTGAAGCCCCGGAAAGCGCTATTCTAATGACCTGCTCGCTGTGACCGCACTTGTTTGGAAAGTTTCCAGCTTCGGCCGGAGCCAAGTCCCCTTTAACCCTTCGCAGCCTGGGCTTCTTGTTGTGGGCTTCAGCTTCCCTCTATATGGCAGCACGTAAAAGCAGAAAAACAAAAATTTGTCGGAAGCGTGGCATATTTGTCATACATAATGAACCCAGCAGTATGGGAACCATACAGAATATATATGGGTTATGAAATTAATAATTAGACATACTAGTTTTGGTATGTATTTGTCAGCAACGGCTGCCTTTCATTTCTTTGTTAAAGGAAACCCTAATGATCTTAATAGCTTAGAGTGCTTTTTCCTTAGGCATATAATAATTCTGTCGCCAATTGTCATTGATGTGTTGCGTTGATGTGGGACAGTTGTGTACACTTCAGTAATAGTTTGCTGAGGAAGTACCTTAAGTGAATGAGAAACATTTAATCTCTTAACATTTTATATCAGATTATTAGAATACTACTGGTAACATCTTTAAATGTCAGCTTTACAATACTCATTTACCCTTGTTTCCATAATGCCACTCATAGAGCATAAATTAGTATTGCATTTAGTACTGCATTTAAGGCACCCAACAGTGACTTTGAACAGTGCCTTACATGCCAACAAGGCTGGCACGGTGTGGCACTTGTCTGCCAGACAATGTGCACCTCTAACACCTGTGTATGATGATTTAAACAAAAGACACTGCTTTTCATGTCATCTAACATTGTTCCAGGAAAAGGAAAAAAACATGCATAACTGGCAGATGCCTTCTGGGGATGTATGGAAAAAACACCCCCTGAGTCCCCAGTTTGTCATTTTCAGCTACTGGGATTTTCTAGAGGAATTCCACCTGTACCTGGGACACTTAAAATCAAGCAAGATATCATCTCAGTCATACAAGGTAAACCTTCATGTCACTAAAGATATATGTCTGAATTTCCACATAACAGTAAAACTAGAAAACTAAATTTTCACACATCTTCAAAACACATTTCTAGGACAAGGCCTCAGTGTCCTTATGCCTGCCAATAGGGTCCAACAGAGGAATGTGGACAGGAAGCTAGTCCATCACAGGCCACTAAAGTTTTCTTTCCCAAACTCTGTGACATTTTTTGATAACGTCTCCAGGCCATTTCAATAAAATTTGCAAGCACTTTGTCTACATAGTATCCAGACCTGTTCAGACAGCACCTGTAAATTGTGTACGATACAGATAGTCCCTATCAGTCAGGTTTTAAAGAGAAAGTGATTAGTTGTTCTTGCTGACATACCAAGGCACACAACAACAGAATGTGTCCTATGCATTTAACCCATGTGTCACAGCAGGGGGCAGCTAATTCAGCACCCAGGGAGCAGTACCTTGCTCAGGATACCTCAGTGGTACTTTGCTGGCCAGGGATTTGAACCAACAAAAGTGCATGTCCCTAACTATTAGGCCACCAAGGATGTTTATTTTGTTTCACATTATATCTGTAATGTGTTTTTTAAAAACAGTATCACTACAACAAAGTATAAATAGCTGTTCATAAACACACACCTTAAATGTATATAACCAACTTTTATGTCAATTTGCGCAGTCATATGTATGTGCACTGAATTGTGCAGTCTCACTCTCTCTCTATATATATATGTGTGTGTGTGTGTATATATATAGCTCATTGGTTTCAGTGATATACACACACACACACACACACACACATATATATATATATATGCACACATACACACCATGTGTGACCAAACAGACAATGTTCAATCGTCGGTAGATATTTTTCATCTAACATTTTCAGTAACTGCTTATCCATTTATGTTGATAAAGATGTCAGGCATCTCATAAAATGAGGCAGACTGGAAGGCTGGAGAGCAGCAGGGTGCTTATTCAATTGCACATTCTTGCATAGTCATGTGACAGGGGAGGCACTACCTCACCTGGACTGCATTCTCTGAATTACAGACAAAGGGTGACCACATTGTAAGAATCGTTCCAGTCAAAATACTATGGAGGACAGCTTGGGGGGGAGGTTAAGCTAAACACTGCAAGGTGTTTATCTGGTCATGTTAAAATGTTTGTTAAATGTTACAATTTTGATTAAGCGACAGATTCTGTGGTTTCTAAGCACTTTTGCTGTCCAGGATAGCAGGACACCTATCACTACCAGAAAAGCACCCTGGGCATGACGCCAATTTACACGCACCCACACATTCACAAACTATCAGAAATCAGAAAACCTTATTAATCCCAAAAGCAATTGCTTACATTACAACTGCACAACACACAAGAACAATACAATGAAGTACTAAAGATTAGTGTAGCAACTATGGGCAACTGAGAGACAACATTTCGCATAACTGCATGTGTTTGGATCATTGGTAGAAACCAAAGCACCGAGGGGAAACCCAGGGAGAAAACACACAGTCTTGTCCATACAGGGGTGAACCCTGGATAGGAAGTCAGTCCATCCCAGGGCAAAAGGCAGGGGTACACCCTGGATGGGTGGGCAAACAATTAATGATTTGGTGTGTTCTGTGGTTCAGAATCAGATGGAATTTCCCAAAGTGAAGTTATGACAGTAATAGAATCTTTTCCAAGTTAAAAAAGATTATTTTAAATCTGAATTCTGGTTTTTCACTAGTGGTCCATATGCCTAACCAAAAACACTACTAAAATTATAGCACATGCATTTCTATTTGATGGGCAGAGTGACTTCCAGGGCCAGACCTGTGGACCACACTGAGCCCAAAACATTTCGTGAATTTCACATGACTTGCCCACAGCTTCCCCACCTCTGCCCCGTCCCAATATTCCCACAACAATGGTGGGCTGTTGTTTTCCTGCCAGATGTTTGTGCCCTGATGCCTGTGAGATTTCTCAATGCACCCTATTGTACTATGTAGCCATATTTACCATGGCAATCATCAGACTGCTTCGCTTTTGTAAAAGGTCCACTCAGAGAGCGTCTGACCAGCCTTTTATCACATACATCGATATTTATGAGACATCTGGGATGCTATCACTTTAACAGGTGTGACGTTCATCCAGAATAAAAACTGTCGTCATGAATTTTGTATTATTTCATAATAAGACTTTAACTTGTATAAAGCAAGGTATACAGTTATACTATATTGTGTACAAATTCTTTTCAGGTACTGTAGAAAAAAATAAGAATTAAATATCAAAGCGTCTAGTTTGCTAATAAAATAGAGAACCAAATCAGGTATATGAGATAACAGAGATAACGTTTCCAGCATGCAACGGAAAACTTCAATACCCATAAGTCCGAGAGTGCTTGACCTGTGTGACGTGATCACAACAGGAAGTGACGAGGGGCAATAAAAGGATTGCGAGGAATGTTGTTGACATGCAAGAAGCAGCCTGTTATATCGTATATCTTACGTGTCATATTTGTGAGCGTTAAGTAAAAGATAAGCTGTTCTCCTATAAACCAAACGTGGTAAGTTCAGCTGGTCATTGTTGCATTTTGTCAGGATAGTTATCTGTTTGGTTGCCGGAGCAGTCCAAAATGGACGACAGCAAGGTAAGAAAATAAAGGCAGCTATGCAGGCCGATCACTGACCTACTTATCATTGACGGGGTTGGTTTAAGTCCGGAGTATAATAGATCAGGCCGTTGGCGTTCGAGGATCTGCATAAATTCACTACCTGATCTTTCGTGTATTAGATATAGATTTTGCAGTACGTGTCAGGTAGCACAGCTGAGACCTGCTGAAACATTGTCTCATGGAAAGTCGTGTGCGTTTATATGGAGCCGCTAATGAGGACGCAAGCGTGCAAAACTGAAGCAAAACGCGATGTTCAACAGCGCTGTTTTTCAGCCAAAAATAGTCGAGCTGTTGGAAACATCCGATGCTTCCGGAACCTGCAGAGCAGGAACCTTAATTGTTACAGTTAAAGTTAGGAAACACACATGACGAGCTTGTGCCCGATGCAGATGGTGGGCGGCAAAGTGAAGAAACCGGGCAAGCGTGGACGCAAGCCGGCCAAAATCGACCTGAAGGCCAAGCTGGAGCGGAGCAGGCAGAGTGCACGGGAGTGTCGGGCCCGCAAGAAGCTGCGCTACCAGTATTTGGAGGAGCTGGTGTCCAGCAAAGAGAGGGCCATCTGTGCGCTGCGGGAGGAGCTGGAGATGGTAGGAATGAGCAGGGATGGCAGTCTTGGTATATCACACTTGAATGATACACACCAAGGGTGTCAGTTTGGGTATGGATGGTAGGGACTTGTCTCCTACCATTGTGGGAGTACCATGTGTGTTTAAGGGGCTGGGGACTCAGGGCTGATTTGGTCCCTACCGATGTTGAAACCAAACCTACACACTTGATAGACACCTTCATCCAGATGTGTGACCGTTCATTTTTGGACGCTGATCTGGGACTAGAACTTAAGGTAGATGTGGCTCAGCAGTGGCTTTCCCTTCCAAGAATATTTTCTCTCCTCCTGTTTGTGTGGTAGTACAAGCAGTGGTGCTCCGCGATGGACCAGGGGAAGATCCCGTCCGAAATCAAGGCCTTGCTGACAGGAGATGAGCAGAAGACGTCCCAAAGCACCAGCAAGCCTCCTAAGAATGGAAAGGGTCACACAGGCAGTAATGGGCAGAGTAAGTTGGTTTAGGGTGGACAAATGTAAGCAAAAGCCTTTGAGGTGACAGTGAAAACTCTGCCTTTGCGTGTGTTTTTCACAGTAGTCTCTTTTGCACTGTAGAGTTTGTATATTGCACAGGTTTCTGTTACAATATTTGTAGGAGCTGGATGTAAGTTGACTAGTCAGTTAAAGCTGCGTTGTTCGATATTACTGATGTAAAAGAGTGGGCATGCGATAATGAAGGTACTTTGTAAAGATGTGTAAATTTACTGTTAGCCTGTTTTTTTACCTTATGTTTTCTCTATCACTGTGTGCATTTGTATGCTAATAAGGCTTCTGTATCATAGAAATGATAATTTTTTATGTGGAAGGCAGACTAAATCTGCTAACGGATGCTATATTTTGCTATTATGAGTAGACAACTCTAGCTATATTCCTGTTAGGAATGAAAACCTTTTGCCGTAGTGTGGTCCATACTCTGGAAAACTTTGTGGAAGCTGTTTTATAAATGATGTGTATAAGGTTTTAAATCAGTGGTGACCTAGTTTGTCCAGAAGTCCATTCTTGCTGGGTAGGTGTGGAAGCAGAACTTATTTTTATAAAGGCCAAGGAGGTACGCGAACAGCAGACATGCTTTTTCTTTATTAGACTCACTGAAAGTAAGTCTGTCTTTAGCGTGTGTGTGTGTGTGTGTGTGTGGTGGGGGGGGGGGCAGTCGAGCGTGTGTGAAGTCTGAAATCCAGGCCTCTGGTACATGTGGATCAGTGATGAACGCACAGACGCACCTAGAGAAGGCAGGCCCGCTCTGTAGAGGAGGAATGACCAGAGCCGGCTAGCCACACTTCTCTGTCACCTTAATGTGGGCGCTGCTCCTGGCCCAGGGCTCCAGCCTCTCGTCCTTGTGACTCCCCCGCTTCACACAAGTATGGACTATTGTCCTTTTCTGAGATGCTCCTTTACTGGCACAAGGACGAGAGGTCAGTTTGTTTTTTGTTTTTTTTTTAGAAAAAAAATATGCTTTGTGATGATCCACTTGCTTGAGTGCCAAAAGAGATGTGTCCAAGAACTGAGGACCACACTGAGTTAACAAAGAAAATGGGTAATAACTGTGATCGACGCTGACATTTTTTTTCCTATCCTTTGTGTTTGTGTTATGTATGTTGTTATGTTACTATAAATTGCACTAAACGAGTTTTAAGGTTTCCCTCCATCTGATTTCATGTATGTATATATTTGTACAAATGAGCTAGCTGTTAAACTTCCGAGGACAGATAGGCTTGATGGAGAGGCATTGTGATCGTACTATACAAAAAGGAGCTTTAACCATGACCGAACGTTCCCTGTGTTTCATTATGTGTATGTGCTCTCACAACACAGCTAAAAGCTATGTGCTGTACTGTGCACACTAAACCTTTTCGTATTAGCTATAGATGAACCAAATCATTTTGAAAAAAAGAAATTAAGCCTCTGGTTACCTTATAGCCAGAATAAGATTTTGTTGTTCATCAGCGTTGTATTTGTAATTAAAAATGATGGAGAGAGAGGGAGGGATCAGCTGGGATCCAAAAGGGAGGGTGAAAACACTTCTTGCACCTATTTTCTGTGGTAATAAGTGGCAATAACTACTAAGCTGCATGGGGCCTGAAGTAAGGGAGCAGCTGTCAGTTGGCATTTCTTTCTTTTGGTTTCGCCACGCTTGTCTGTTCAAAAACCCCCCAGATTTGATGGTATTTATTTATTTCCTCTCCAGAGAACTGAACAGACGTTAAAACTCCGTTTTAAAAATGGGGTTATCGTACTATATGGGGTAATGGGGAAATGCCAAAGTGTCCTTGAAGGATTGTGTGTGCGTGTTGCCGTTATGTTTGTACTCCAAAAGATTTCACTCTTGCTGTCTCATATTGTTTTATCTTGCTGTGTCTATCTGGCCCTTTTTTGAAGTGATTGATATCTAAGGGCATTTTCTGGTCCCCCAATTCTATTTTTTTTTTTGACTGATTAATTGTATCTCTGAGTTTGGACTCTACAGTTAAATTTATGTATATTTATTTACATCCCCTTAAGAAATTCATGTTGTATGTTGTCTGTGATCACATTCTTAAAAAATAAAGAAACCATTTTAAATGTTCGTACATTTAAATGTTCATCTAGTTATGCATAGCGTTAGCAAATATGTTGTCATTGAGCATGACCAACTGAGGGAAAATGTGCACAAATTTTTAAATGTTCAGGACCGTATACAAAAGTGATTATACATTAGGATTCTCAAAATATACTCTTGCAAATGCATAAAGAAGCTTTCAGGAAGATTCTCTGAAGAACTACAAATTTCAAGACGGGTCATGAATTGCCTGAAACTTCAAATTCTTCATCCTATTTTGTATGATGGGACTGCAGGACTTTACACATTCCTGTTACAAGAATTTTTCATGAAATTAGTCTTTCCCTCATTCCTCTAGTGGAGAAAAATGTCTGCTAGTGGAGAAAAATAACGTCTGATTCACTATGGTATACAGCCTTTATGCAGATTGCAGTATAACTGACACTCTGCTTGTCCAATCATCTCCATCCTACGCAATGACCCTTATTGAGAAATGTTGCTATTGGCTGATACGTGTGGGTGGGGGAAGAACAGCACAGCACTTAGACTCCTAGAGCCTAATGGCAGAGAATCTGTGGACATTATCAAGATTCATTCTTAATATAATAAATTTTTGAGTGACACATTTCACTTACAATTGTGATTGCAGGCATTTAGATGGATTTTCCGGACAAAGTGCTGCCCCAATTGTCTTGCTGAAATGTAAACGCTGGCTTAATACGAAGAAATAAAAATGAAATAGCTTTAACATTGCAGTTGTGCTCAAAACAATACAGGCCCTTTGTTAACACAGCAGTGAACCCTGAGGAACCGGTTTTGGTTTCGTTGTGTTAAGGGAAACTCCTATGTGTGAGAATGTGAGTGTGCTGACACTGACCATATAACAGGTAGGTGCATCTTGATGCTGATGCGTTCCAGTGCGGTCCCAGTGGCTGCTGCCACCGTGCACTTTGTGCTATTTCTGTTTTTGGACATTTGGGGCTGCTTCAGAGTAAGCTAAAGCATGTGCAGACAACCAGCAGTTTATTTATATTCTACACTTGTACTCATTTTTTTGCCTCTGCGCCATCGTATGAAAGCAGCATTCCCCTTACAGCTATTTTAGAAGCAAGGGGCAGAATCCATGTTGTGGGTTGACATGGTTTGTGTTGGCCAAGAGCTATATGGAAAAACCAATGAACCGCAATTGGAGTTTGACCAATCATGTTGCTGCAGAGGTACCAGAGCAGACTTTGCAGTGACTGTACACATCCACGGTACTTTTTTTGTGCCAGTTCAGCTGCGCTCCATGAAATATAATTCAACTAATTAATTTGAGTTAAACTTTGGAATAAATACAAATTGACCTAAAGAAGTGTTTTTTTATATATATAAAATCAGTTGTGTTGTATGATTTTTTGACATATGTCTGCCCAGGGTTTGAATTGCACAGTGGTTTTCTGGGAGCCTCATTTTTCCCACATCATGTACATACACATGCATGACAGCGTGGCCAATAACAGGGTTCATAAATTAAGCACTGCCCGTTCACACTACAGAACAATACAGCATCAATGCATACAACACACAACACTGCCCTCCTGAAGATAATCTATTTATTCTTTTTTGTCCAATGGGAAACTTACATAATGAGTGCGTGTAAAATTGCTTCTAAAAAAGATTCCTAAAATGTCCATCCTCTCGTTTGTAGGCCTGTATGGTGAAAGATTTGTTTCCCAGCTGCTCGTGTTCACAGATGCATATATGCGCAGGTGCCAGAGATACACAACAGAGAGATGGACACCGGGGACGACGGCTGCTGGTGATACAAGAGGCTGCTCTGTCAAACATGACAGTGAGCGCCCCCCCCCCACCGTACATAGCTAGAGATGGTATTATCCATGGGTGGGGCTCCTATATGTATTCCCCATTTATTCCAATGTATGTATTCTATTCCACTTTAGCTCAGATCCATACTATGGGAGAACAGTCTGGTGTTACTTTTTATTTAGCTGTGAATTTCAACCTGTGATAACAGAAACAGAGGCGCCAAAGACCAAGACCCTTGGATCACTTCCACTATGGTCTGTATTGTCATTCAGGATCACAGCGGTGCCTTCAATCCTTCATCCAGTTTTAATGGAAAATGTAGTGTGACACGTTCCAGCCCCTTGTGTTTGTAGGCGACTGAAGTGCAACTTATACAGAGTTAATTTCAGCCTGACATAAAAAAACATGAGCTTGATTACAATCAACGAAAACCAAAGATACCAGCCGAGCAGAAAGTGGTTTGGTGGTGAGGAAACTGGACTTGTGTTCTGAAGTTTGTGGGTGATGTGACCATGAGCAAAGCACTCAGCCTGAATTGCTTCTGAAAATGAACACTCCTGCTAAGCTAATACCAAATCCCATAGCGTGTTAGCTTGTTAGCTCAAGAAATATCTAAGGCCGTGCCTTGCCAAAGCCCAGGGGAACTGGAGGCATGGACACCTGATTCAGTGTTTTATTTGCCATTTTATCTGTAGACTGTAAAAATGTATAATTGTGAATGAAAATAGACAGGAGTGGAACCTCTAGCAGTGTGATGGCAGGCAAACAGGATCCTTGCAAACCTTTATTCTGAGTCTGTGACTTCACTCACACAAATGTGTTGGGTGGATTGGTGTTGATAGGCCACGCCAGCTTCTTCTCCTTTGCATCACGGTCAAAGGTGCTGTAGATGGAGTCCTTGGTGATGGACCTGTGCTGTGCCAGGGCGGGGATCTCCACTATCCCCACGTAGTTCTTCTTGGCCATCCGGGAGCTTGTGGTGATAGTGTATGCATTGCTGCGGTAGCACTTCATGGACGACATACAGAATGTCTCCTTCATGCCTCGCCGGAAGTTAGCATTGTAAACACAGTACAGCGTGGGTTTGAAGGCAGAGGAGCTGAAGGAGACCAAAGTGATGGCCATGAAGAAAGATACGCTCTGCTGTGAATCACCTTCACTGGGGTGCCACAGCTGGGCAATGTAGAATGGCATCCAGGTTACAAGAAAGACAGCATTGAGCAAAAGAAACATCTTAATGGTCTTGACCTTAGTCCTGGGAACAATGTTCATCGTCCTCCTCACTGTGCGTCCATCTGTACCAATCCTCCAGATGTACTTTACCACTTTCTGGTAGAACAGGAGTATGAGGACAATAGGCAGCAGGAAACCAAAGAACAAGTGTACCACGCCATAGAGAATGCCATCCCAGCTGCCCGGGAGGAAGAAGTTACAGTGACTGTGCATCGATGAGCCATAGAAGAAGAAACAGGGGGACACGAGGGCTGCGTTGAAGATCCATGACGCCAGGATCATCTTCTTGGCTTTCTCCCGGGACACCTTGAAGCTGAGCGGGTAGACGATAGTGTAGAAGCGGTCCAGGCAGATGGACAGGAGCACATAGCTCTGCATGCCAGGGGCCAAGTACTGGATGTAGCGCACCACCTTGCATAGGCCACTACCCAAAGGCCACTGTCCAGAGACCACCTGCAGAAGAGTGAATGGGGTGCAGCCCAGACTCATCAGCAGGTCCCCACATGACACCGATACCACAAAGTAGTTGGTGGTAGACTGGGTCCTGCGGCTACGGTGGATGACCAGGCAGACCAAGGCGTTGCCGAACACTGAAACCAGCCATAGAGCTCCAAGAGCAAGGCCAAGAGGGACCACCTCTCCTGGCAACAATGTGTATGAGGGGAGGGAGCCATTAGGACTGGGAATGGTGGGGGAACCCTGTCGGGGGCAATCAGGCAGGCTCGAGACCCTGGGCCAGGAGGTCGCATTGTCCCCCTCACTGGCGTTGAAGAACACTGAAGGAGTGACGGCAGTAGACTGCAGAGATGGCTTTGTGGTGTCCGTCGAGTGGGCATACACCATCTTTTCTCTTCTTGTTTTGAACAGGACCTGCAGAAAACGTAGAAGGACATCTCACTTCAGATTTATGAAACACAATAAACACATTCGATCTATCTGAGAGGTTTTTTTCTCATTTTTGTCCTCTTCATGGTAACAAAAAGACACCTATTCAGGTGTAACTGCAGTTGGCTGCAGTTCTGACTCCAAGGTAAGATGCTGTTATACCATATATTAAAAAAAATCAAAATTTTAACTGTCAAAGACAGTATACATGATGTTGTGGAATACTACAGGTCATCCTGCATACTACAGTCTACTATAGTGCTAGCGTAGCTCAGCCACACGCAGACTCGGACTTACTAGCACAGAGATCTGCGTTTCAGGTCTCCATTGTAGAGGTGCAGATGCTTCCGATGCAATCCCATTCCCTTAATGAAAGTACACAGCCTTTGTTGGTCTTTTGTGGACTTTGTTGGTAAACTGGAACCTTTGTAAGATATCCTCTAAGAAAGAAAACGATAATATAACAGAAGTAACTACCTGATGAATAATTTATCTGCATCTTACTTGCAGTGATGCAGGTCATCTTCCATGAGGATTTGTTTATCTTTGTACTAATATGTGAATAACAGCTCTGTTACAGCTTTAACTTAAACAGTGGCATTAGAACATTTACAGAAATTTCCCTCACAGACAGATTCTACAATTTATTATTTGTGGATATAATACAAAATGTTTTTTGTATCAAAATGCCCAAATGAGTACACCTACCAGGGCATTAGAGTAAAAATATTCTGTAAGTTCTTTTTAAATTTAATAATAGTTTCAGAAAATTTCTGTACAAGACAAAGTCCAAAACCTAAAGGGGAATTTTAACAAGGTTTTACAATAATACCCCTCCAGGTTCTAATCAAAGGCATATGTGCATTTTACACTGAATTCCAATTAATTAAAACAGCATTTGGGAATACTTTGGAGAAACCATCTAATTAAGGCAAAATAAATTGATGAAATCCTGTCCTCATGGGATGCCTCTGTGTAAACTTAAGAGACATTTATATAGGTAAACAAATGAGTAAAGTAACTGGAGAGTTTGAACTACTCAAAGCAATGACACCAGTTTAAATTAACACTGCAGATTTTACTGTATTTCAGCCACAGTAACATAATTTTGCTGATTTAGATTCCGACAAGTTACTGAAAGACACAGAAACTAAGTGGAAGTTCTGAAAAAACTGCTTAATGACATTTTAGATTTTACCCTGTGTAATGCAGTATCTATAACCCACCCATTTGTCCACATACACACACACACACACAGATTTGTAACTCTATCTTTGTGGGGACTCTCCATTCATTTCTATGCAGAAAACTCTAGTCACAAGATGAAGACCTTAACCCCTACCCAGCCCTAACCATAACCATATGAGTAACCAAACAATATATGAGACTTCAGGCGTTTTTACTTTTTTGATTGCATTCACAGACCTTGTAGGGACCCGAAAAATGGTGCCCACAACGTCAAAAATGCAGGGTTTTATTATATTGTTGGGGACATTTGGTATTTATTAAAATACGTGTCACATATACCAGTTATACAAATGCGTACTGAACGGTTCTCGTACATCTTAGTTAGAGGAAACATAGTGTGGAATCAGGCCTTTAAAACCAATGACTTTTTTTTCCAACCACCGAGGCTGTTTTTAACATCAGCGACAGCGTGGCTGCTTCCTGTACGAAAGGGTACCCTGTTTAACCGGATGTGTAGTTAAGGTCTTTTACTTATCAAGCCACGCACCATTGTTTAATATCTGCCAAACACATGAGTGTAAATGTCATCGGTTGTAAAGCTCCATATTTTACCGCCGACCGTGGATCGCCTCGCTAAATGTGATGTAACCCAGAGAGGCGATCGAGGCCAGGGCACCTGCCTCGCTCCACCCTGACCCTCTATCCCCCGAGTCTTCAGGGCGGATATTAATTAAAGAAGGTGAGCTGTCCACAAGGGAGGGTTTATGCTTATCGTCAGTCTCCTGTTTACTTTCGCTGCTTTGGCCCGGGTATTCCCTAGGCAACCTTGCTCAGCGCTGCGCTGGGTCCCACGTGCACGTGCTAACAGGACTGGACATGCATCTGTCTCGCGCTCAGGCGCACACGCACACACACTCGCGCGCACACACTCATGCACACACCCTCATATGCACGCGCAAAGTGCAAAATTATATTAAACCAGACACTCTTCTCCACTGGAGCTCAGTGCTTCTTTGGGTAAACTATGAAGGGCGACGTTTTGCACAAATCTTGAAATGCTTTTCTTTTTATTAACACAATAGCTACAATTTAAATCAAACATACTAATCATAAAAATAATAAATTCAAAAAGTTTCTTTGTATAGATATTGTAAGGTGGTTATATTATTGTTGTTGAAATTGTCGTTGTTGATGATGTTGTTGTGTCATCCTAATAAAAGTTATCTTTAAGAGTGCAACAGATACCAATACCCTTTGGATTTTAACGAGCAAGACACAGGATCCAAGGTTATAAACAGAACTTGCTTTCAGAAGTGCTCTATCATTTCGAAGACTCATTCATTTCTTTAGAGTCTGGGAACATGGTTATAATTATGCGCACTGCATTTGGTGCTATTGGTGTTTTTAATTCTCAGTAACATTTTTTTTATCAGTATCGTCCAAATGTTCCGAATAACCAATGCAGAAATGTAAATGCACAAATAAATATAAATAGTGGTTTGTAATAAATATGAATAAAACAAAATAAAATCTAAAAATGTTGAATGTGAATAAACTGTACACATCGCGGTGGATTTATTTATTAATTAGTAGTCCTAATCACACATAAAACAACTAATGAATTTAAAGGTCATTTTCGAGCTAGTGATACAAAGCTAATGGACGCAATGTTGATGATTAGGATAATCACGAATATTTGCTGCACAAAATGCAATTTGATTTTTCAGCCCAATGTCTTAATTTCCATAATGTCATTACAACGAAGAACCACAGTTCTCCATCAGAAACCTGCTGAACTTAGTGGGAAGCAGTGCCATAGTCACAGCCTGATAACACAGATTCAGTGACATTACAGCTTTTCGTACTGCTTGCAAAACTGAGTCCACATCTCGTCCGTGCAATTTTACTCGTCGTATTATTTATTCGCGTTTGTATCATCTACAAATAAAAGCGCAACAGTACGCAATTGGTGCCCTTTCAAGACTGCTCGTAAAATCAATACAAAGATCAATGCTTCTCTAACAAAACATGTCAAGTCAAACGAGTAACATTCGGATAGGACGTACTTGCATATTTTTTACACTGAGTCAATATTTTTTCGTGCACCAGTGCAACATTTTTAACAAGTACCAGTAGGCCTGTGGGTTGAAAGTAATTTTAAAACCGATCAAAGAAAACGGGCAGCTTTTAAAAACGTCACTTCCTAATAAAATGCAATAACGGTAAGACTGATGTGCCCGATTGCTTTTTCACCTCCGTCATTCGCTTTTCTGTCCCCCATAAGTATTTCAGGCTACGCCGTTCACCGCCCGAAACAGCCACCAAAGTGACCAAACGTGCCTACCTCGTCAAATCAAAGGGCATAACATGGTTATTCCGGCGTTCGGCGTATTTGTGCGAAACACACGTTGTCCCCAGATGCGGGCTCATAGATCCAGCCTCGGTCTTTTTCTCTTGCAGGATGCTTGGATGTAGGGCAACTCGGACCGAAACAAGATGCCGTGGGGGGAAAGCTTGATGATCAGTCCATATATTTTTCTCACTCTCTCAACACAGAATATCACGTGTGTGAGTGCGCAATCATGTTTTTCCACGAAAACACCTTAGACGGATCACTCAGTATTTACAGAATTAAATTAAGCTTAGATATGGAGATTGATGCACGGATGCAACAAACGCGACGGCACTGAAAGGACTGCACACGTACTCAACGCTTGGTGTAAGCGCGGAATATGCGTGACTTCAGGACCCCGGACAGCGGCATATTCCCACCCCACCCAAAACCCCAAAGACGCGAATGTGATTGAAATGAACCTACGGACCGATCCATAGTGCATGCAGTACCAGCTGGGCTTTAATTAAACAAGATATACACCAAGTGAAGCAGGAGCGTTAACTGCGCAAATAACCTTCTTTGTTAGTATGCAGTGCCGAACTGTTCCGAATAATCAATGTAGAAAGATTTAGTACTCCGACTGAAAGTCGCAGTGGTGATTAGTATTTTGTGTGTTATGTGCACTGTAAGGTTAGCTTGCCGTTCAGTCGCACTCGTTTTGAATAGGCCTGTTACTCTGTATTAATTAAACAGAATATATAAGGGTCCCTTTTTAATTTGTTAAATTCTTGCCGTTTGGAAGCACAGGATAGAGGTAACGTCGTTATTATATCATTATTTAGAATTTGACTCGTTATGAAAACATAAGCTTAGGTGTGGAAGCAAATTTTGAAGGTTACTTTGGATGAAACAATATATGCGGCTACATTCCTATCAAATATGTAGGATACAGACCGTGTAAACATTTATTATTTGTTACTAATGGGACTACTACATTATACAGATCATATTCAAATGGGTGCTTGTTTGACTGGAGCAAATACAAAGAGTATTTTCACATGATACAGCCCCAGTTCTGGCACATGAACCATCAATTAGCCTCAAGATCTTTCTCATTTCTATAATGTTCTGGTGCTGTAGTAAAAGATAGTAACAGAAGATCCATTATAAGAGTGATAAGCTCTGCCATTTCAATATTTTCACATTGCTGAAATACCAGATAGACTATAACTCAGACCTGACTCACTTCTGTATTTGTACTAAACACAGTGAGCAATTTACAGTGAACCCCAGAATTAGCAGGAAAACATTAGCTTTCACCTTCACCAGCACGTACAGAACTGGAGGTGCTTAGTTAGGGGAGTAGTAAGTGTAAAATTCTTCAAAATGATTAAAAGAGAATGTTAAATGAGAGACTAAGAGATGTTTGTAGTAAAAAATTATCCTCAGTGCATATAAAATAATGATGTCAGTGACATTTTCCCATTTTTTAATTATTATACACTGATCAACCGTAACATTAAAACCACTGAGAGGTGAAGCGAATAACATTGATTATCTCATTACAATGGCATCTTTGTAAAGATGTCAAGGGTGCCGTCATGTACGAGGCAAGTGACCAGTCAGTTCTTGAAGTTGATGTGTTGGAAGCATGAGAAATGGGCAAGTGCAAGGATCTGAGCAACATTGGCAAGGGCCAATTTGTGATGGCTAGACAATTAGGTCAGAGCATCTCCAAAATGACTGGTCTTGTGGGGTGTTCCCAGTATGCAGTGGTCAGTACCTACCAAAAGTAGTCCAAGGAAGGCCAACTGGTGAACCAGTGGCAGGGCACCCATGGCTCATTGATGTGAATGGGGAACGAAAAAAGGTGTCAGAACAGACAGTACATCACAGCTTGCACCTATACTAGGCATGTAAGCATCAGAACTGGACCATGGAGCAATGGAAGGTGGTCTGGTCTGATGAGTCACAATTCTTGATACATCATGGAGACGTCTGAGTTCATGTGCATTGTTTACCTGAGGAAGAAAAAGCACCAGGATGCACTTTGGGAATAAGGCAAGTTGGCAAAGGGAGTGTGAGGCTTTGGGCAGTAGTGGGTAAACCTGCACTCAGGAGAGGCCTTTTCTATTAACATTTTAGCAGGTGAAGCTACCAACCAAAATTGCTTAAATAACCAGTGTTGGGGGCACACTTAAAAAAAAAACTAGAGAAATATCTTTCTTAATAAGTATCAAACAAAAATATTTTTTCTTGTATTTTTTCAATTGAATTGGTATCTTAAAATTTTTTCTTTATTACAAAAGCCGATAGATGTTCCGAGAATGTCTTCCTCAGATTCCAGACATATTGTTAAAACATGCCCAAAGTGCCATTATAAACTCAGTGGTGTATAATAATTTTCTTTAAAAGCATACTTACATTGTCTTTCTTACTCAAAACTGGGTAGGGCCCAAGGAGTTTTAGTGTAAGGAAATTTAGTGTAAATATCAAAAATTCCACTGATGTATAACTTCTCCTAAAAGAGAAATGATGTAAAATGACTTCAAGATGTATTTTAAATTGGCTGTTTAGAAGCAGCCCTGAGCACTGGCTATGGAATCACTGTCTCTGTGTTGGTGGCATTTATCACAGCAGCAGATGGTTGAGGGGGATTTTTCACCTCTATCAGTCACAAAGAAATGGATACATACACACTCTATATATAGGAAAGTATATTTAATTCTCTAATATATTTATACCTCCGGTCACAGGCTACTTATGCCACACTTTGGTGTTGCAGCACAGTTGTCTGAAAATCCACAAACAGGATGTTGTTTCTCCTAGGCATAGCAGTCCTGTTTACAGCAAAATATATAGTTTTCTTCTAGTGCTACAGTACATACTGATATACCCAAACACACATGCCAAATCTAAAGCCAATATTGCAGTGAAAAAAAGGATGCATCAAATTAAAAAAATTGATTGTATTACATCTCAGAAATGAGGAAAGGAGGTTATAACAGCCCCCCCACCCCCACCCAAAAAAAAAAAACACTTAAAATGGGAGCAACACTAGTGTACTTGGTTGCATCTCGTATGAAGATTCCCTCCATCCATCCCTCCATCTTCCATCCATCCATCCATCCATCCATCCCTCCCTCCCAGGGGAGAATATAGACTTGTTAGTTCTTGTTCTACGTTGAATCAGTGAACATTTCCTACAGCTTGCAGATGGTTTGGTCATTTACCCACCATCACTTGCCGTGAGTGCATTTTCAGTAACTTGCACGAACATGCATTCAGATCCTTTATTCACTGATACACGAAACACACATAAGTAGAATTTGGCCAGGGTCACAATATGATTATTCCCCATGAGCTTCCTAAAAGTTTAGACCTCATGAAAAATCAAAAAAATATCTTCTTATATGAATACCTGATTGAATGTACTGTAATAAGCTGGGTTTGTTGTAACTTTACTGCTGTTTAAAATGATTTATTGTTATGCATATCTGATTTAATAACAGCGATTTAAGTTATATTTTAATTATATTTTATTTCCTATTGAAAGAGTATGTTTCAGTTAACGTATTGTGTTGTTCCTAGGAAACTGCAGTTCCCATGATTCTTTAAGAGAAAAATGGGAGGGACTTCCACTCTCGAAAAAGTTAGTTATGTTTTTGTTGAGCCAACAGCGAAGAGAGACTAACTTTTAGAAGCCATTATATTTGTTGTCATTTGTGTTGTTCACCATTTTCAAAGTCTTATATAAAGACTTATTATTTACATAACTGGCGTCCTGTCCATTTTTAAGAAGATTTGCTACAGGGTTAATGTGTTTACACCACGCCGGTGGTTCAGTATACAGGTTATACCAAATAGCTATAACAGGACAATGTGAGAATGAATCCAAGTTCCAGAGCCTGTGACAGAGAGCAGCTACATGCCAAAGAAGCCAACAGCATGGGGCTGAGGGCTTTCATTAGTGATTTTGAAATACACATATGGCCAATTCATGAGGTACTCCAAGCTAGTATGAGTAGAGCAGGGATGACTTCAAGCGATAATCCCAGGTAGGTGGTCAGTTCTGAGATACAGTGATCCACCATGTTCAAACTCACTTAGACAAGCGAACCTGTCTGTGTGCTGTACGCAGCCAGCTGCTGCCACAGGGTTTACTGCTCGTAGGAGCAGGGTGTTTGTGCTGAGGCGGTACATCTAATAAACTGGGCACCGAGTAGAAGTCAAATCTGAATGGTGAGGCAGAGCTAAAGGACAAACCAGTGTGTGTGTTTGAAAAAAGAAACCGTACAAAATGGAGGAAAATAAGGGGCAGCGTATGTATGTTTACCTCAGGGAATCTCCCAGCTACTACAGCCAGCTCTTCGTTTCTAGGGGTTCTGCATCCATGTGCTCAACCAACCGCGAACAAAAAGGTTTGGGGGGAGGGGATACCCAGAAAGTTCCAAAAATTTGCCGCGCACGGAGCACTACATATTGCTACTGTAACTTGGGGAGGCTGTGTTAGACGTGGGGCCGTCTGAAAAGTAACGCAGCTTCATTCATTTTTTCCGCTTTCTGGTTTGCCATATTGGTGAGGCTGAATGCTGGAGATGCTCTCCTTTCTAATTTACCCACAGTACTTTATTGTGCTGATAACCAAGGATGCTGGGTAAAATTCATTATATGATCCTGAGGCAGACATTATCAAGGTCATTTATCTGGTTGCTGTATTTTCCCTTGTCATTTGCATTGTATTAAGTACTACAAGTAACCTAGAGATGATTTAAAGTACACAGGAGGATGTGCATAGGTTATATGCAAATACTATGCCATTTTATATAAGGGACTTAAGCATGTGTGGATTTTGGTATCTTGGCTATACTTGGGACCAGCTATACTTGGGACCAGCTATACTCGGGACCCTCATCCATACTGATTAGATTCACACTAAGCTTTTAATCAGGTTTACTCATTTGTAACTAAACATTGAGCTGACCCTTTACGCACTCCGATGGACTGATATAAACTAGCTTAACGCTACATTAAATACATTACTTTTTAGTATTTCTATCAGTACAGCCTGAATATTAAGGTATACATTTATTAACTAATAACTGGAATCAAATTAGAATAATTCTCAGCAGAAAATAAGACCAGGACATACACAAAATGGGGGGGGGGGGGGAAACTATCCAGCCAAGAACCATCTAATAGTCAAAAATTAAGTATTTATTGGGAAAAAGACATATAGACACATGTTCCATACTAAGCTGTAAGAAGGTCTCACAGGTCTGATTTAAGCAAAGTGCTTTTAGGTTAACATGTCTTCACAATTTGCAATAATTTTACAGGCACTTGATTTGTACATGTGAAAATGGAGTTTGGCTTAGGGCTGGGAGGTTCCTGCAGCCATTCTGCTATTTCGGCTCCCAAACACAGCCCTCAACAAGCAGCCCATGAAACTGCCTGGGGGTGTGGGGAAAATCAGCTGTGGACCAATCAAAAAAAGGGAGAAGGAAGAAACCTGACGGACGGGGTCAACAAGAGGTCCCTCATCAGCCTTCAGACGCAATTTCTCAGGGAAAAAATGCTATACACCAGGTTGATAAACACTTAAGTATTCACCTAAACATGTCCTTAATGCAAACATATATTCCATTAATGCATTAATATCTAATGCAAAACATCATTTATATTAGGAAATCATAACCCAACCAGGTGATCATTTTGGTGGCTTTTCTTATACACAGGATGTGACTAAAACACACAGTACTTCAGGGAGTAACATAATACCTCCAAAGGCATCTAGAGTGTGTATTTTACATCAATATGTTGCTGCCTTTTGGCCCTGAGTTACATCAGTCCACATGTTCACCAGCAAAAGCACTGACAGGAGTCCAGTCAGCAGCTTCTTCACAGCGCACTGGCTCAAAGTGTGTCCGCAAACTAGCTACTAGAGCATAAAGCTGGCTGTGATCTATCGCGCACGTGACCAGAACATCAGTGCTGCCAGCTGAAACCTACACTGTTTACTCAGAGCTAAGTGACAAGAGCTTGGGCAAAAGGTCAGCAGATACAAAATTAAATACAAGGAACCTAAATGTTATTTACAGTCTATGTACATGGAGAGACATGACGACATGGCCGACTTCATATGAGAACCCGGGGACGTCGTCCTGTGCTTACGGTTCTCCGACTCACAGTCCGTGGGGCTTAAATACGATCCACATTTCTTAGGCCCCCATCCAGTGTCAGGGAGCCAAATCTAAAGCGTGGAAGGAGGGGGGGATAGCAGAGAAACATGCTGAATATAGATAAGAAGTTGTACACATAAGACGTGAAGATCCTGAGATCAAAAGGATGGTGTCACCTCTCCAGAAAGTGGTTGTTCTCTGTCAACTCCTTTACCACACCCTCCATCTCCTCCTTCAGCTTCTTCATCCTGCAAAATTGTTTTTTTTTTCTTCATTAATGGTTTCCAAACATGGAGTATGAGAGCCCTCAGTATGGAGTCATTTCTACCCCAGCACCCTCAGCAGCAGATGTGGATGCTCAGGTCACCAGGCAGAGCACGCTCACCCGAGGGTCATCTCCACCAGCGTGTTCTGGTTCAGGTACACCTGGGGCTTGATCGCACCCGACGCCACTGGCATGATCTTCTGGGGAAGTTGCTCCAGTAACTGCAAGAACACAGATGCCACAGAGCTGCAGCACATGTGCGCTTGTGCTATGGTACATCGAAAGGTGGCTGGCAGCAAAACAGCGACGTGTGAAGCAAGATGTAACCAGAAGCCACAGGAGGGGATTTCCTCAAAGGCACCAAAAGCCATACAAACATGGTCACACATCTTACTAATTACACCGATTGTAGCATATAGCAATGATTTTTTTTCTCAGTACAGTATCAGGCTGCATGTGTGAAAACGGTACATTTCTTCAGAGGTGAAAAGGTCAGGTCCAGGAGGTAAAAATCCAGCCCAAGATTTTGTTTCAACCGACTAGTTGAGTATGAAGAGTCACATTCACAGAGTACTCACCTGATTGGTTGGAACAAAATCTTGGTCTGGATTTTGACTTCTGGACCTGAACTTTCCACCTCTGAAGAATTTCTTTACTCTGAATTATACATAAAAGTAATGCATATAGACTAAAGACACGACTACTGGAAACTGGCATCTGCTCCTAACACTTGCTTACTTTATAAACTCGCTGGACCAGTACAGAGACTTCCTGCTCAATGGTGATCAGCTGGTTGGTCAGATTTAGCAGCTGCTTCCTGACATGATGGACTTTCCTGAAACAAAATAAAGCAGCATTCAGTGTCAAAAACTTTTGCCTAAACATCCACCTCACCAAAAAACACAAAGCCCAAGCCCAGACACCAAACGTGTTTTCATGAAAACTAAACATCAAAAATTCAGGGCCGTAACAGAAAGAGGAACCATCAACTTGAAGAACTACTGTGGGTATTTCTCTGGGTTCAGTTACAGAAGAGGTAGGTGCTACTGAGAAAACAGGTTTCACTTTGAGTCTTTGCACATATAGCACCTTCATAAAGGAACGAAGACCAAGGCAGCAATCTCAGGAAACTCAATCCTGAATGTGCATGTATTTATATGCCTGTCCTTCCAGTGAGTAGCATGTTAGATACAGTACTTCCTGTTCAAATTCACTTTTTTAGCAGTAGGAGGTGCAGGTATTTTTACAAGACACTGAAAGTATCGTAAATGATGTTTATACTCAATCGGCTGAGTGTTAGTAACCTTACAGTAATGGTCGAATATAACCAAGGACAGCTATATGCAGTATATCTGACCCAGGGCTTCAGGTCAGGGTGGGGCATGTTATGAATAGATGAAACCAACAGTGTTTTTTAAATCTCGAGAAACAGCTAGCATCGACTTGGGGATATTCTTTTGTCTCAGTCACCACTAATAATTGGCTGTTAACACTGATAGGGGGTGACAGTCAAGAATAACTGACATTTACTGTTCCAAACAGAGCACACTAAAAAAAACTATCAGATGCTTAACTGGTAGACAAGAACCCATCAAGGGTTAGTAAAAGGGGCTGGATCTGGTCTGAGGCCCTTAATGCCCATAATGTGGCCTACTGATCTGCACATGGCCTCAACCCCCCTGCACTCGCACTCCTACTGCTCCATCACCTCATCCAGTCGTCACCAGTGGAGATGAACTGGCGGTACTTTTTGGCGCACTCATCGGTGAACAGGGAGCGGGCTTTGGAGGCATGGAAGATCAACTTCTGCCTGTGGTGGGGGGGGGGGGGGATGGGGGGAGAGCG
>JAODJW010000001.1:28703368-28732152 GCA_026777045.1 Hyperopisus bebe
CCCACTTTCATTTTCAAAAAACGCATGCGATCTCCTCCAGTTGTTCGAAATGGATGCTGAAGTAGTCAGCTGAGGCCGTCAACTGTGGACGATATCCTTTTTTTTACACAGTAATATAAAGCTCCGCACCAAACGCTAGTCTTCGCCTTGGCGTAGGAATTCTAATCAGATAATCAAAGGAAAATGGACAGTGTACGTAGCTAGCCTATACTGTGCAGGGTAGCCTAATGTACATTTTATATAATATTAGTTTTATTAACACATTTAATTGTAAGCTGGTAAGGCTATGTGTGGACATGGCAATATCAAACATTATTTGAGTTTGGAGGTAGGCTACTATCATTTGTTTTGCTTATTATTAGGCTGTTATTAACCAACATTTACATTTTGCTATGCCTTTTCAACTGATGTTGCACGTCACTGGTCGTTTGTTGTGGCAATAAACTTTTGTCTTTAATTTTGGCTATCTGACTGATTTTCATCCGGGTGCGGGTCAGGTGTCGGTATTTATAACGGTTCGGATACGGGTTTAAGTATGACAGGTACAGTTTGTCAAAATCAGATCCGTGCAGGACTCTGCTGCCGGGTGCAGCAAATATATATATATACAAATTATTTATTAAATAATTTTATTTATTAATAAAGTAAATTACTCTTTGACGCGACTTCTTCACATCATTTTTGCGGGCGAGGAGCAGAAATGTCTGCGGTAGGGCGGTTTAATCAAAATCTCCCCCGTTGGCTAAAATTATATCGTATACAGTTTATACCGCACAGTACTAGGATGAAGGGCATTTGAAACTGCCGAATACTGCCAGACTGAGGGTCATGACGCTCACCAAACCCTTGAGGGATGCCTTACTGCTTTTCACACTACCATGTGGGTTGGAGAAGGCCTTTGGGATCTTTACTGACAATGTCGAGACCATCAGCGAGGCCTCTGAGGCAGCCCTGAAGTGTGGGAATCTGGTACTGGGGTTTTATGTTTAATGGGGAAGAAGGAGTGACTCTATGTTAACTCTTGCACCAAACAAAATGTTCACCCATTGATGCAAAAATCTTGCTCCTTTCCCAGACATTGGAGGTGAACGGACAGAGCTTTGAGAACATCCTCTGTCCAAAGCCACAGAAATCCTGGGAAACAACATGCACTTGACTGTTTCTGTGAAAACAGACCTGTTAGGTACATTTTTGGGCATGACACACTACCACGTTTTGATGAATCAATGTCCTACATGAAATCACCAGGCACTTGAAGTTACCCCTGCAGATGCAGATACTGTAACATCAATGACTAAGGTACATATATAGAATTTTTATGCTTTTGAAGTGTCCTCTTCTCGCAGCACATAGCTTCAAAGCTATAGTTCAAAACCGTGTTTAGAAGGATCAGGAAGGCATCATTCAAGGGTCTTTGTAATGGTGACCAAAGTCTTTCATCACGGAAATATTTGCACCCCTGCCATACTTGCAGATGTCTTCAAGCAGCGGGTTCAGGTCCAGTAGTGTAGCAACTGGAGGGTAGGGTGTATGCACACGTTTCGTAAGTGGGGTGGTCACAACTGATGTGTCTGTCAATGGCCTTCCTTTTGGGAGCAGCAGTGGTATAATCAACGTCAAACTCCACTTGGGAAAGTTTGTTGTGCTTGGCCACATCCAGTATGCTGCCACCTCTGTCACCGTCTTTGTGCTTCTCAAACGCACTGCTGCCTCTGCCTTGAATAGTAAATTCCCAACATGAGTGCATGATTCTTCAAGGCCAGCCATGCACGTAGTGTGCACACTCGACATTTCCACTTGGTGACAAAATGACCCAAGGGGGTTCACTAAGTTGCTGAGAGTCCATTACCTAGAAATAATACAGACACAAGACAAAGTGAGTCATTTAACCTGATGTGTTGCCATGTTCCACATAGCCCCAGACCTTACCATTGCCTTAACATAACCTCAATAGGGTAAAGGCAGGGGGATTATTAGCCAGTACCAAAGTATGAATTGCCTTGTAGACATTGAATGTTTTAAAATCTTGGTAATAAAGATAACACACAAACACCACATCACATAGTATGTACTGAGAATCAAACATAACGTTACCTTGGATTTGACAATGCAGTTGTCACAGCCAGCCGGTTTGTGTAATTGCAGGTCGTGCACCCTGTTTGTAGAATTCCAGACACTTAAAATTTTTTAACTGCTGGCAAGTATATCTGCTTACTCCAAACAAAAGGTAAGCACCGATATCCACAACGGTAACTGAAGGCAATGCGTCCAGACTGGAGCCCCATGCGTGACTGGGCAGCTCGTAGGGGTCTAGGTGGTTAACAAGAGATATTTTTTCCTCATAGCGAGTTCCCGCTTCGTTTGTAAGCTTTTCTCGGTATGGGCATTTCTCTTGGCCCCGTCCTTTCAGCATAGTTAAAATAAATGTTGTTTAATACGAGCAAAACACAAAGACTACAACATTACTAGTACTTCGGCCGCTGTCTCGCTGTGTGAAGTCCCCCCCATGGCGGACGTACACGTGATAACGTCATGCGCCGGTGGAGAGGCGAGGTCGGGGTTTCAGGGAGAGAGGGAGTAGGGGAAGAAGGTTGGTAAGAAGGAAAGTTTCTGTTTGGCGAGAATAGTGTTTCCTGTCTCTAGATTGAGTGATGACTGAATCTTGCGGGGAATGTTAGTTTAAGACTGAGGGTGTAGTTTGTGCTTCGTTTTGACGATCCGCGCAGTCACGGACTGAGAGAATGAACGTTTGTTACATAAAATTCCCAGGGTTGCCAACTTCGGTCAGCTGGCTGGAGTGAGATTTTAAATTCGAGACACGTCTACACACACGCATTTACATGTGACAGTTTTATTGCCTTTCGAATAATCTGTAGGGTTTGCACATTACTGCAACGCGTTTAATTTTAGGTTTTAATGGAATAATGTAGATTCGCCGGTGTTCTGATGAGTTGAGCAACCTATCGAGCTTTCTGCGCGTGTGCAGTTCCACCGTTTTGGGATTAGGGTTGGGTTTTAGGGGGTAGGGTTAAGGTAAGGGTTTTGGGGGGGGGTTATGGCTAGGGCTATCGATTAGCACTACGGTAGCCTACCTCGACAAAGTAGCTCAACTCGACAGAACACCGGCAGTGTATGTTCTGGATTATCAGCGGAGTGGAGGGCGTTACAACACTCATTCATTAATACTTTAGGCGTACTTCTAATCTGTTTACCCAATTGTGGGCGTAAGTAAACGTCCGTATAATGCCGAAAAGGGTGTACTTTGAGTCATGTTCTTGCACAACCCCATTTTCCCAAAATAATGACCCTGTTCTATACCCAGGTCTACATTATTCTCTCTATTGTCCCGACCCGGAAACCATTTCACATGCTGCTTTGCGTGTTTTGCTAGCTGCATGCAGTTATAACAGCTAGCTCACTATACTTGCTAGGTATGTTAAAAAGCAGATTCTGGTAGATGGAACATATATGAAAGAACTATGTACGAGTTTGTTGATTCCACAAAACATGAAGCTTCTTATGTAACAGGATAATTTGAGCACCAACACTGGTAGGCAGCCATTGGAAACCAAGAACCTTGAATGGGTATTAAAATAAAGAAGATACCTTGTACTCGGTTGTCCATTGATAGCATGCAGAGCTCTTCAAGAATTCAGCGATAGATCCATACCAGTGTGTGTAACCAAGTGCTTCTCACAAAACTCAAAAATATCAGTGGCATAGAGTAACTTGCTACATATTTTAAAAGTTCTTATTTTGCAATGATTAAACTTTTCAAAGTAGAATGGCAGGTAGTAAATATGGGCTTTTAATTTATACAAATTAATTCGTTTTTAATTTAAACAGTTTTGCCAGCAATTTAATTGGTGTTCCAGACTGAGGGGGGTGCTAACTGTGATTTATCGGTTGGCCCCACCCAATGAGATGCAACAATATTATCTTAATTTTCAAAATATTATCTTAATATTATCTTAATTTTCAAAATATTTGAAGTTTTCTTATTCAGCTGTGTTTCCTTCTGTTTTCATTGTGGAATAGTTGCAGTCAAGTTGAAAATTTTACTAGAGCTTTGTTACTTTTCTCAACTCTTCCCAGCAGAAGTATATTCAAAAATGATAGTGCTTATTCTAGATGCAGTTGGAATATTAATTCCATTCACCACACCTCTAATTTGTTCGTCCAGTTCTAAATATTGATATTATTTAGGTGAGACTGTTGGCCTGATCACATGGCTTTCAATTAATATCAAAATATAATGTGAAATAACACAAATAGTATAGCCTTGTGTATGAACTCTTCTTCTTATATTTGGGAATTCTTATATTTGGGAATACTTGAGCAAATTATTGAATTTATTTGGAAATAATAATACCTTAACCTTGAGTAATACTTCGACAACTAAAATAAGTGTTTTTCTGCCACCTACTGGAGAGGAGTGTGATCGTATTGTGTTTATAATTGTTCAAAAAATATATGCATAAGTTGAACTATTCTACACGGCGAATTAAAATCTCCATCCCAAAATTTTCACCCCGATCTTAACCCAGACAGAATCTTGCAAAAATAATTTTGTGAAATAATTGCTCATGGTTGGGCTAAATTTATGCACACCCTGAGTTATAATGATGTTGATGGGGGTGTTCCTCAGCAACATAGCACTCAATGCCCATGATTTGAAGGTCGCCATTTCACAACCTGTAGCTGAGAGTGATGTCACAATTGGGCCATTTGTTCCAGGAATGGCTTTGCCTGCTTTCTCAATTGTCACTTTGGATAAAAGCATCTGCTAAATGAATAAATTAAGTGTACAAGAATGAAATGAGTGGATCTAAAATGAAATCTTAAAGTTGGTGCTCTTGCTGAATGTATCATTCATAGTCAACTTGGACCACAGTCTGATGCTACTGGACTCTGAAAGGTCAAAGTGAATTAGCTTCTCCTGCTGCTGAATACACATCCTGGGTTTTGTCGCATTGTATTCCTGCCTCATTTACTTCTATCTGTTTTTATTAAAGCAAGTGGCCAGCATAATAATGTCCAATAAACAGAATTGGACAGATTGTGTTCATTACCAAAAGTCAGCGAGCGTCCTAGTCCAACGGAACCAACCAATCTATGTATAATGTTAGAAATCCCCCAGACATCCTCAGGAATAAATATTAATAGCGAAGCACTGAATGTCAGTTGTGGCATTTTAGGCCAATTAATTTGCACAATAGAAGGATTTCTATTACTGATTTATTTCACCATGCTGATGAGGTATTCAAAATACAATATGTGTGGTACTTAAAAGTATGCTGGAAAATCTTGGTATCAAAAGGTTTTAAATTGCAGTTAAGTTCTTGTGATTGATAATTCCTCTACATTTTTCTGGAAAATGTGTATAATATGGACATGACAGTAACTTTCCTCTTTGTGTTCTTAGCACCATGGAGCTACAGAAGTATACTGGAGAGCCCTGGCTACAGCACTGAGCCCTAAGCACAATGACCCCTTGCTATCTGGCCATCCTGGACCCCCATTAACATAAGTCACTGTCACAGGTCCCCAGCTGAGTGCACGCACATGCACCAACTCTCGTGTATAGAACCTCATGGGGGAATGTATTTTGTCGCTGTTAATCATCAGCTTTTGCTTCACCATCACATCCTGCCCTCACGTAGCAAAGGTCAGATAGGGCCAGCACTGACCGACTACTCTCAGGAGAATATTTTTCAGTGTTCTTGTTTATGTCAGAGTGCCATTTTGTAGATGCACAGGTCACTTAAATGTTTTGTGAAGATCTGTCCACATGCAAAATACATTCTGTCACTATTTATCAATAAATCTGATGTGTGGCTCCTTTGATTTATCACAGAGTGATGTTGTTGTTGGGCCCTTGAGTAAGGCCCTTGAGTAAAGCCCTTAACCTCCCAGTCACTCTAGAGACACTCTGACTCTGACGCTTTCTCAAATGTATGTGACTTTGGATTAAAGCATCTGCAAAGTCAATAAATATAATATTAATTTGTATATTGTGTCCTGCAGTTGACAGCCCTCTTCATATCACTAAAATATAACCTTCTGTGCATCTATACTACCAGTCAAAAGTATTTGCACACTCTCTTAACGTTTACTAAAAATACATTCCATATTCTTTGCTAACAAATAAATTTACAGTATGTTCGCCATTTTTGTACTTTTAGCAAGAAAATGTCATATCTCTAATTCATCAAAGTAACCTGTAGCAGAGAAAATTTGAGGCATTCTGTCTACAAGGGACATTAAATATTGCTCTGTTTCATGGGATGAAACAGTTAACTAGTGCATTAAAATTAAAGGACAGCCTAGAATTTGACTCTGCCATCACCATGTAGCCAGTTAATAGGATGCCAGACATGCACTGTTACATACTTTTCCATGTTATAAAGGAAACTTGTTTTATTTGACATATTTTCATTTATAGTTGTTCGCTCACCTTCCCAATGCTTAACAGAAAAAAATAAATAAATGGAAAAGTGTTATTACCCTGTGGTGCGCAAAAACTTTTGACTGGTAGTTTACAGTGAACCCACGTATCGTGTGTAATCCTTACAGTATCTCATTGCCCGGAGAGATCTGCCATCAATCCCACCATACACTTATAAACATGCACAAGGGCTCAAAAGATAGAAGCATGTCTTTAAGTAACCTCCCCACACACAAGTGTCTACATCCCATGATACCAGACAAAACGCACTTCAGAATTGAGATGAACAGTGCAGACTTGGGATCGTGTCATGAAGTTTGCAGACCTTAGAAAACATGCAAACCAGTTTGCGGATGTATAGTCTCCCAATCAAGAAATCTGCTGTTTCAGAAAAACCTGTGGTAGTTTGCAGCAACAATCTATGAAATTCTCTGAGCCTACATGAACTTCCGCGATCAAGCAAATATTCCAGCCTGTGGTGAACCATATGTGAAATGTTTTAGGAAAAGTGAAAAATCAGTTCCAGAGGCAAAATGGGTCAAGGTTGCTGACTAATATATCTTGCAAAGTATTTTGCACACCAAAAAAATTATGCAACTGAATAAATGCAGTCATTTTTCTTTTATAAATTACATAGTTTGCAAACGTGTTCGAGACCTTGTCCTCGTACCCTATTGAGCAGGTCAGGTCAGAAAGACTGTGAAATAGAGATCTTACCTGAGAATTATGAAGAACCAGGAGTGGACCTCAGAAGACAGAATGGAGGTAGATATGATATCTCAGGGGCTACTGGCCCATCACCCTAAATGCAATAGGATCAGTGATCAGTGTTCCAGAGCATTCCAATGACACTTGTTCACACTGTGTGGCTGTTTGTGGTTTCAGGAACACCTACTGCTCCTTCAACAAAGCGTAAACAAGAAAGTGTGGCCTATACACTTACACAAATGCATGGTTGAATTAACGAATAAAATAAGATTAAAATTAATTTTTGGATTAATTGCAAACTTTTTTGCAGTGTAAAAAAGACTATATTGGAAAAATATGGGAAACCCCATAACGACATGGGGAGAACATGCAAACCCCAAAGACATGGCAGAGACTTGAACCCAGGTCCCAGAAGTTTGAAGCAACAGTGCTAACCACTGCATCACCATGCTGCCCTTTTTTGGAGAAATATTTTAGCCATAATATCAGCCACTAATGCGTATGACTGTCATAAAAATCATATCACACATGTTATAATTTGTAACTGATCCAAATTAGTTCTTAATAGTTTACTCCTCAGGCAGTTAAATGATGCCGCCAGGGGGCGTGTGCATTTCATTAGATCCTGGGTGAGGTGAGGCGGACCTTCGGAACGAAAAAGCGTCACAAAATACTATCTGCAGAGGCGCGTCGGGTTGTTACACCGCATCCAACTCATGCACACTTAGTGCACTTCCCGGCTACAGTCCCTTGTGGATTATGTAGATTACACCTGGGCTTTTACGTTACAATACGAACACCTTCATGCGAAATAAAACCCGTACTATGATATAGCACCTGCCAAGCACAGCTCTAAAGTCTATTCGTATTCACCGGTAAGTGTTTTCTTTTATTTTTCTTTTTATATCTTTGCTGAGTGCTTTTTTCACAGCTATTTTTACATAGCATTTATTTATGCCAAAATTTATTCTGTAACTTTTGGATACCATTAATATTACATACGGTAAAAGAATATAAAAAAATAAAAATTAAAATCTAGTAGGTGACTTTCGCCAGGCGAATGAACCATTTGTATATAACTGCCTGGTTCACTTTGCATTTCATACTAGATTACATGGATGCAGTCCGTGTGATATTAGTATTCTACGTAGCGTATTGTTGAATCTTAAGCTTACGGTTAATGTAAACCCTTCACAGTTTAATGTCAAAGATTAACGGTACTGCAGTATTCGAATGTATCATCAACAGGCAGGTCAGAGACACGTTTTACGGTAAACGAGTTGGGTTTCATGCCGGAGCTGTGCGGGTAACACCGCACCTGTGCCCGCGTCGGGTACCGTAACGAAGGGGACCGGTGGCTCTGCTGCGCCTCCCCGCGCCTCCGAAATGACCGGGGACAGCCGACAAATAGCGCAATGCAACACGCAGATCATAACAACAGAATAAATAATTGCAACATTAATTATAAAACACCCTGCTGGCAGATTTTACGTAACTGAAAAGCGCAGAGCTATCAGGATTTATGTGTGTGTGTGTGTGTGTGTGTGTACGTGTACTGAAATTAGGTAGTATTACAAGCCAGTTAAGAGGTGGGATTACGGTTTGATTAAGATTAATGTCTGTTTAGAATAAAATAGGTTCATGTAGCCTGTAAAGGTTGTTTTTGTTTACACAAAAAAACAAAAATAAAAACGCATCCATTCGACTTTAAAATTTAGCTGGTTTAGATGAATTGTATGCTGTTTGGTTTGTGTGCCAGTCATGAATATATAATTGATGCTGTTTAAACACACTTGAATGGACAATTAATATTAATTGTATTTCCTTTGCCGGATCATTGTTTATTGATGGATTGCGGGATAATCCTTGTTTGATTTTTGTACAAAAATATCTGATGTGACACCATCAGCCCATGTTGTAACTTGTTGAAGTTTATTCAGAAGTCATTGGTGTTTTTGGTCTCATTTTTGCACAATATAGACCTACAGTATTATTGTAATTAGTTGTCGTGCTGGACGTGTTATAGTTTTGGTTCATTTGGACTCCTCCAGTGTTTATGTTTTTTTAAAATTTTTTTTTTTGAGCCTTAAGAGTTTTGTTCTTGTGTCTTGAATTTCTGGGAGCAAACTGCAAGAGCTCAGTGTGACATGAGATCCTGCTGCTGTCTAGCAGCTGCTGCTCTCACCTGCGGCTTCCTGAGATCTTGCGGCTTTACTTCATGTCATTTTCCCCGAAGATGGAGAGAAAGAACAGATAAAACAGCCGCCTGCCACACGTACTGCACAATTTGAACATGACCAGTGAGCTATTAAAGCTGTACATATAGTGGACTTAATGCATAACTTCATGCTTGTCCCAGGATAAAAATTCTTGGAATGATGGATAAATGAACGGGAGATGGATGACACACATCTGAGAAATACTTTAGTTATGGTTTCTGGAGAAAATTCTGTTCTTGAGTAAAGCTGGCTTTTGGAAAAAGGCCAGAATACTTTGCATTTATGATATACTATTTGTACTATTAGATTATCGTAAATATCAGAAAAGGGAATAATGATTGTACAATGATCAAATGCAATAATACCTTTCCTCCCTCAAATGTGTTAAATGAAGTGGTGTAGTCTCTCTCATGTAGCGTGGCTGATGTTGAGCGTGCCGGAGTGTCAGCCATGTAGTTTTCAGTGTGTTTTTGTTCTGGCCATTGGTTCCATAGCAACAGTGATGTCATCTGTGCTGTGTCCATGCCTATTGAAATGTCTTGCCCCAGGATAATAAGTCTGTCACCACAATACTTCAGAAATGTTCCACAAAAGGATCAGCTAATCATCCTATTTTTTGCTGTATGTAGTCTTGGTTGTTTTTTTTCCCCATGCAAAACCATGCACCGATCTGTATTAAACATATATAAGTCTTGGTAGATAAAATCTAGCATAGCTTTAATGTAATGGGCTGTAATAACCTTTTTTCTGTATCTGGATTGGTCAAACGGCAGTGTCATGATTGATAATTTGGGAAAAAAAAACATTTTGTAGAATATTTTTTTTTTTTGACTAAGTTATCAGTCAATGGATTTAGACATTTTCGTTGTTTCTAATGTTACCTACATGACTCTTTTGTTTTGGTGCATAAGTTTGCTTTCTACCAATTTTCAGTGCTGATTGCACAAATCTTTTCAACAAGCTAACCCGCTGACATAAAAAATTTTCTACACATTTGATAAGGAAATCCTCTGTGATCCATAGATGTTTTTGAGTTGATCATAAAGCTATGAGTATCCTTCATCAATAGACTTATTGCTTTGTGGGTTTTTTTATGTGGGGTGAGGTAGATTAGTACGTTGAAGAGTGGTCATTTGTTTCCAGCAGCAGAAAGTGCTCTTATTTGAGCATGTACAGTTAGTGTTACGCTTTATAATCTGTAACGGCGATCATATGAGTAGGGTAGTCATGTTCTGTACATGAATGCCTGTTTGTGGATTGTAGTGTCACTGTACACAGAAGGATGAGGGAAAATTAACATAAATCTAAACTTCTAAGATTATCCTAATGTGTTACACCATATTTCCAGCTTTTTGTTAAATATTTGCTTTTACTTTACAATAGTTCATTCTTTAGGCATCTCTGATACTTCTGTGAATCCTGTTTGACTCCTTTTAGGAAGAGAGTGTGAACCCTTCATGTTCTTCTGTGTAATGATTCAATTCCAGAAGGGTTAAGGACTGCATCTGTGTGTATCCAGATGCTGTTAACAGAGGATGTCCTTGTGACTGCGACCCTTATGTGAAAGTTCTTTTGGCAAGGCTTCCTGCATTCTGCTGGAGTATTTTTGGATTTTCTCAGCAAAGCTCCTTTTAATGATATCATGCTGAAACATAACTCTGTTCTTTATTAGCACCAACTGATCAGCCCTGTTCCTTACAACAGATGTATTTCAAAGCATATTTACCTCAGTCTTCTACACTGACTTTGATACTGGAAACTAACTGGTTCACAGCTGCCATGTGGCTTGGCAGGTGCAAACCAGTGTTTGGTAATACAGGCAGTTCTCGGGTTAAGAACGTTTGACTTACGGACAACTCGTATTATGAACGGATTGCCATAAAGACTATTGAATAAAAAATTCGGGTTAAATACAATGGTTCATATGAACGATCGCACGTTCACTTTGTGATGCTCATGAAAACATATAAAGACTATTATATAAAAATTTCGGGTTAAATACAATGGGTCATATGAACGATCGCACGTTCACTTTGTGATGCTCATGAAAACATATAAAGACTATTATATAAAAATTTCGGGTTAAATACAATGGTTCGTTATAACGATTGCACACACGCTTTGTGATGCTCAAGAAAACATTGCACAGCTTCAGCATTCATCGGCTTCATGAACAATACAATGCCGAGTGTAGTTACTTTTATCATTACTGTATAATATAATAATAATTATTATTTTGTATAATGTTATTCATTTTCTGACTTGCTTACAAATTTGACTTAAAGGCAGGCTTAGGGAACGGAACTCGTTCATAACTTGGGGACTGCCTATGTACTATAAAGAAAACCGCTAGGTGCATGTTAATCTACTATAAATATACCAGAATGAATTGGAATTACATTTTGGCACATATTGTGATGGACTGGCATCCTGTCCAGAGTATAGCCAGGCCTGTGACAGGCTCCAGGCCCCAAGTGAGCCTGACCAGGATAAGCGGCTGTAAATTGGATGGGTGAATGAAGGGATTTTGACACATACTTTTGTAAGTGTGGAAAAAGTAATCCGGAAACTTTTTTATTACGGACACTTCTTGCATGTAGCAAAATCTATATAAAGTTAGTTTTAAGGCTCCAGGGCCGGCCGGAGGACGGATGGACAGAGGGAGGGAGGGAGTTTATCCTTAAGATTACTAGGAATGTGAGCTTGTGCTGAAAGGAAATGAGGGATATGATACAAATGAAATGACAAGAACATAAAGGTATCTAGTTCTTAATAGTCTTTTCTGTTAGCTGTTGCTTTCAGATGTAGATTGATTCCATTTATAAACAGAGTTACTCTGAGGATCTGAGGATGTGTGGGAAGGTGGAAAGGTGACAACTGTGTCAAAAGGAAGTTCAGAAAGATATTCCGGATTTGTTTAGGGATGTTTAAGGGTGATGGAAAGGGGGGGTTTTGGTGGCAGAGCAAATGGCAAAATGGAGGAAGTAAAAACTTAAGCAGTGCAGCCAAAAATGTGAGGAAGTCATAGACCAGTAGGGACACAACTCTCTGAACGCTGTGCGATGAGAAGGGGAAATTGGGGCTGGACTTCCTGTCCAGGGTCACTGGGATTGGAAAAATGAGAAACATTCATGTTCTCTAGGACAGCAAGAATAAGGTGGGGTAAACAAAAAGCAAAAGAAAAAAGAATAAAGTATACAAATCCTTAATATCACCTGACACACTTTCCTGGGATAGACGAATAGTGACCCCCATCCCCCATACTAGTGTTAATCAGACATATCAGCCGAATAGTGACCCCCGTCCCCCACACCAGTGTTAATAAAACATATCCTAGCATCAATTTGTTTGATCCTGTGGATGCAGCTCCCTCTTTTAATCTGTAGCTCTGATGTGTCCAGAGTTGGGTTCTGTGTTCCTGGGATCTCCCACAGCACACAATCATTGTCTGACTTTCTTGCAGATCGTTACTTTGAAAGCAGTTACTTCTTTGGAAAGCAGACGACACTCACAGATGAAGTGGGGATTAAAACGAAAAACTAAAACTAAATGAAAACTAAAAATAATGCTGTTGAAAGTAACTAAAATGAATTAAAACAAATGTTGGATACTTTGTTGTGGTTTTTTAATTAAGTGTATTATTGGGAGGCCTGGTGGGGCAGGTGTGTGGAGTTTGCATGTTTTCCCCGTGTCGTTGTGGTACTTCTTCTTCTTCTTCTTCTAGGTGCTCTGGTGTCCCCCCACAGCCCAAAAACATGCTAAGTTGAATCGGACTTACCAAATAGTCCATAGTTGTTGCTCCATCCTGGCTTCTTTCCTGCCTTGTGCCTGTTGTTTCTGGGAAAGGCTCCAGATCCCTGCAACCCTGCATATGACAAGTGAAAATGGAAGGTGAAAATGGATAGTAATAGATTATAAAAAGCTATACATACTGTATCACTCAATGGAAAGGCTTCTATGATATCCCATAAGACACCAAAGACCTAAATCATAAAAAATGGTTTATGCTTGCTGACACCTAATATACCGTGGCCACATCAATTGATTTATGTTTATGCTTATGTAATTGTTATAAAATTAAATTAGAAACGTAATAATAATGAAACGGCAGCTATCCTATTGGATATCAAATCAAGAATTATGTTGACTTAAAACAGTTACATACTTTTTAATGTAACTCTAGATTTTCAAATAATATAGTTGTAACAGTGACATTGAGCTTTATGTGTTTTGCTAATTATGTATCTGCCATAATCCTTTTAATAAAGCCTTCACTTCAGTCAGTTACACTCTGACTGTCAAATTAAGGAGGAAATTCAGCCAAGAGGGGAAGAAGTCTGTTTTTTGCGGAGCAGGTAGGTCAGCACCGATGGCTCTGAATCACGCCACATGAGAGCTGCACCTGAAAACATCCTGTTTCTTAGCAGCTATTTGTTATTTCTGTGCAGATTCCCATTTACGTAACGGCCGTCCTGAAGCACTCTTCCCCACCCCCTCTTCATTTTAGTTCAGTCCACTCGCAGTCATTCACAATGTGAATCTGGTTGCTTAATGGTGCATTTCCTCCCCCCCCCCCCATGCCCACTAATAATCCTTCCCCTTTACATATTTATTAATTTCACATCTACCTGACTAACTGCGGTTTTGCACTGAACCTTCTATATACTGTAAATACTGTTGCACTTTACATCATTGTGTTTTTCTTGTTCAACTGGCCTGTGTGCCTTTAATTGCCCCACGGGGACAAATAAAGTTTTTTTGAAGTGAATTGAAATGAATTAACTTTCTACCGTTCCAACACCTTGCAAGAAAACATGCTGCTCGGTGTCACCTGGCTAATACGTCACTCCTGCAGCACTCTGATTACAGGTGATTAGTAAGGTGCCAAATCTGTCATTTCTCCTGGGGTGTGAGTTTAAGTCCATTCATCCTTCATGCATTTATGCTGGTCAGGGTTGCTTAGGCATGAGGATAAGGGTCACCCTGGATGGGATGTTAGTCCACAGCTGAGCATATACATATAGTAGGGCCAGTCAGCCTGGATTTTGGTCTGCAGGAGGGAACACGGGGAGATCACGCGCAGGGACCACTGCTATCCAGTCAGCCGTGGTGGACAACTACAAGTTTTCACTTCCTGCGGTGAAGCTCCCATTCTCAGGAGACTAGGGGCCTGAGGGTAGACATTTTGGCACTGAATGTAGGAGAGCCAATGATCTCAGAATGGAAATAAAGAATGTTTCTGTTAAATTTCACATCATTTGTTTGCTGCACTCCTGGGCCAGCTTGCTTTTTTGTAAAGGAGATGAAAGATTCCTATGTGACTTCCCAGAGGATTTTGCACCAGCACAGGTGTTTATGGGATATTCTCCATGCGAAAAGAACTTATACTCTTAACGTCAGTGTAGGATAGCTCTATAGAAAGCTAAGCCTGAAAGGGATTATAGGCCGGTGAAACCGCACTGAAAGAGTAACCATGGGTGAACCTTCTGAGGCCCTCTGTGCCCTTACTGGCAGACTCCCTGTGGGTTCTTCATCTGCATCTGCTGTGCTGTGACAAACGAAAGGTGTGTTAAATCCTGAATGTATCAGTGGAGGACAGGATAGTGACTTTTCCAGAACATGTGGTGTTGTATGTAGTAAGGAGGGTGGATCTGTAACAGAGACACATAAACAACAAGGAAGTCCTCCTGCTTGTTTTATGTAGCTTTTTGCAGCTTTGTGATAAACATGCTATTCCATCACCTGTGCAAATGGGCACTGGATGGTGTCCTTGTACAAGTCTTCCATTGCTGTGTGATAATGTGAAAATGCCTTATTTTGCTGTAGCAGGGCTTGTCTGTTTCTCTGGTTTCTTTATTTAAATTGAAGTATTGAATTAGTAGGATTGATGTAACATAATAGCCTAATAGGCTAACAGTCATTTTAACAATGGTGATCTTTGTGTAAATAAGGTTGATAAAAGGAATATTTGCAACTGTCATTTGGAAAATGATTGGGAAATAGGTGGACAGATGGATGGTAATGAAATTGGTCATTGATGGATGGTAATAAAACTGCTTAACATCAGCAAAATGCAGCATTTCAATGACTAGTGCTGTGCTTCAGTTGTATATGTGATTAATATGGCATATTTTTTCCCTGTCTTGGCTGGCTGTCTTTGGAGAAGCCCTCATGGAAACGGAATTGCATTATCGGTTTATTTGATCTGCCCCTTCATTAACTTTCAGTTGGCGAATTTCTGGAAGCTTAGCGTGCCAAGCAGTGGGCTGGGTACGGGGTACTCGTTGGCGAATTCACACATGCTGAGGGCAGTTTTGGGTTTCCAGCCTACATGTGACTTACAGTAACTTGGCCTTTAGGTGGGATGGTGTGAGGGACACACCCATACACACACAGGGCTGCGTGAGGGGGGGTTTACACCAAGCTGGTGAATTGTGCTTCTTGAACAATGAGGATGTGCAGTGTTCCTCAGATTTTGATTTAAATACGCGATTTGATTTAAATACGCGAGCTTCCGTGTGAACTTGGATCAACATGGATGACCTTCATAATGTGGTGGTAATGCAGGAACCATCTTCAGATGATGTGATTGCATTGATGCTAATGGCTGCTCCCAAATGACTGCCTGTACCCAGATGAATGGGCCCCTCAAGACAGGATTAGATTTGTTTTCATGTCCGTGCCACCTGCCTGATTAGTCATATGTCCCTAGGAAACATTTTGTATGTGGAGAAGAAACCCATTGACCAGAATGCAGTGAGTATACTCAGAATAAACCCTGTATTTCTGGGCAAAGAGCCATTTGTCATTTAACCCTAATGAAATGTACATATATTTTAGCACAAAGGCTACCATGCAGGTTATATACAGTTATTTTATTTGATTCACTTTTTTAAGATTCATGTGTTGGTTCCATAATCGAAAGACACAGAGTGAGATAATGATCCGTGACTGAGATGCCATTTAAATTTCATGGTGAAAAACCACGAAAGATTCAAGATTTTTGCGGTTGTTGTTCACATCATGTGATGACTTGATCTCCATCACGGAGACCTTTCCTAGTGAGTTAGGATCCAAATTGTCAGGACAGCTAGAGCAGGGGTATGCACGGTATGAGAGAGCAGGGACATGCAGGGTATGAGAGTGGTCATTCCCAGCATCCTGATGGGTGTGCTTGAGAAGACTGTACTGGTTGTATCTGTTTAGGTCTGACCTCTGGTTTTGTTCTCTCATGAGATTACAGTAATTTGGGGAAGTAACCCATGTCAAAACTACAACATGGTTCTTATGAAAGTTCTTTGTTTATCCAGATGAACTTCATAAAAAACACATTGTCTTTAGAGACTGAGGTGTTATCGAACAGGCTCTGTAACTATTGGAGGATGTTATTTGGTTATTTTTTTAAGTAAAATCTAAGAAACTTAAAGGAGCGCTTTAGCAAAGCAGAATCCACATGGGAAATATTCTGCCAGTTTCCTCTCCCAGCCGTCTCCTGACCGCACAGTGAAAGTTAACAGACTGTGCCTGATTTTATGGTGACATTTCCATCGCTTGCACTTGTCATATGGTCACATTGTGTTTAATTAGCACTGAGGGTATAATGAAGATGGATGTCGAGATGAAGAGACTGACTCTGATTGTTGTGAGGTGTGCAGGGATATCAGTCCAGGTCAGGTGTGCAGGGATATCAGTCTATGTCAGGTGTGCAGAACTCACGACAAAAGGCGTTCAGCCGGCTTTAGTTACATTTGGCTCCCGAATCGCACCTCAGTCACCAGGTGTAACAATGCCAGAGCAGATACTGTGTTTACTTCAGCTGTGTAATTAAGTCGCCTGGATACTCAAGTCAATCCCTTACTCGGCTTCATGATTTAAGGACTCTTCCGTAAAAGTACTCAACTCAAATTCAAAGATTTTGTTAAGTCTCTGTTAAAGATGTTTTTTCAATTTGAGACAAATCTGCACTTGCATACACACACATGTACATGTATGTAACAGTCTTATTACCTTGTAAATAGTCTCTATGGTTTGCAAACTACTCCAGCACTGTTGATGTAACTAATTTTAGGTTTGTAATGGAATAACATAGATTTGCCGTAAGATTTTGAGAATCTGTAAGCGTGAATATCACGCCAGATGGGTCAGTGTTGCCAGCCCTGAAAAATAAATATTAGGAGCTGTGTATGTATGGCTCAGTTTCATGGTGTTTATGTTCTGAAAATCTTGAATTTTTTTTTTCTTTAAGGTTTCCAGTTTGAGTCCCTAAAGGTATCCCTGCTTCTACTCTGAACAAGATGCTAAACTTGAATTTTTCCAGCAAAACATGCAGCTGTCTGAATGGATAAACCCTTTTAAATGAAATTAAATGAAACAAAGTGTCAGCAAAGGCGGTGAATGGAAAAGCATGTTAACAGTGTGGCCCTCAGGATTAAGAGCTCAGTGGCTGGGCCCTTTAAGATCTGACCTGTACGTTTGTCCTCACCTCTGCAGTGGGTGGGCATCTCACCGATGAACAGCCTAGCCTTGCATAAACAAACAGAATCCTGCATCTTTGGCATTTAATAGCACTACAAAAAGTGGTAAATCCCATAATTAAAATGCATTATGTACCTTTGTCTGGGCAGGTTGTTTTCGTAGTGATATGGAAAGAGGGATTACAGCTTGTAAATTTTAATTAAAAATGTCTTATGCTGGCTTCAGAAACTGTTGCCAAGGAAATGGAATTCCGTAAACATACAATACAATTTTTCTACACCTGCCGTCAAATTAACTAAATATTCTTGTCATATTTTAGTTTTTTTCCTGGCTATGAATAAGTTTTTTAGGCTATGTGATTGATGTAATTCATATGTATTACTGTATGCTGCCAGTCAGCGATGATTCAGGTTTTCTCATCATGTTCAGTTTTCCTTCATCTCAAACTGGGTGTTTACAGTGAGAGCATCGCTTGCAGTTTAACCAAAAATGCTAAAATATATGATGTTCAGAAACTGTTGACTGCCAGTATGGAACACGAACCCTCAGACTCATAATTTTTGCACACCATGTACTACCACATTTGACTTATGACTCTTGGAATTGAGTTTTTAAACCGCAAGAAAATGGCGCTATAATTTGAAATGTTGACATTACGGCCTTCTTCAGAGTGGGCCGCTCAGGCGGTTATGAGGCCCTCACGCCTGTTCTTTGCGTGTCATCTGTGGGAGTCAGTCCCCTGAATGATGCCGGCTTGGCCTCCTCACACTGCATGCCGTCGGGGGCAGAGAAGCATGAAACTGGTCACCTTTGTGACCCGTCTGTCACGATGGACTAGGCGAGTCAAGGACTTCTTTGTGGCATCAGTACGCCATCATGCTAATCACAGAGGGATTTCCAGAAATATCTGGCATTTATTCTGATTTCTCTGTGGGGATGGTTAAGATTAAATGTTTCCAAGGTTCTCTTTTAAACGGTTCATGTGTTAATTTTGATGAGAGTATGAACTGTAATTACCCCAATTCTCATTTGCCCACAGTAAATTCCTGGGACGTGGTTGCGATGGTGTTCCGGCAGCGATGTGTCTTGTGGTGCCAGTTGGGCTGGCCCGAGCCTCCGGGCACTGTGGGAAACCGGATGCGGCCAGAGTGCTTACCCAGTGTGGTGGCTGGTGCTTCACCCCGCAGACCCTATGAGTCTGAAGTGTGGGAAGTGCTTGTCTTTTTATACCAGTGAAATGCTGGACTCTGGGAGAAATTTGCATTGTGATACAGACAAGGATAAACAATAATTCATCTTAATTACAATTTTGTGATACAAAATCACCCCGATGGGAATGTGCCGACGAATATAAATCTATCCTTGTATGTGTGTGTCTGTGCGCACGTGTGCGTGTGTGTGTGTCCACGAGAGGGGCTGCATTTTGCCAGTATGAAGACTTGTATGTGCAGTGTGTTTGTCTTCATGTAATGAATTTAAAGTGCAAAGTGAAGCTAATGATTGAGCAGGGTGTCAGAATGGTGCTTTACCACTCAGTTCAGCCATGTGATACACATCCAGTCATTTTCTGCTGAAATTCAGTTATATAATGTCAACAGAACCTTGTATATTTGTACAGTGATACTCGATGATTGTTTTCATCATGAAAGATCTAAAATGGGAGCCAGAGTAATGATCACCCAGGAGAGAGGGTAGACTGGTAGGTAAAGCTGCTTCTGGTAGATAATCTGCTCTTGAATTTCAGCTCTGCATGACAGTGCGTAAGCGTGTTTTTTTCTCCTAAACCAGATTTATCCACTCAGGCCTGAGGCTAATTGCTCCTATCAGCAGACTGACAATTTAGCTGTCATCGTTGAAAGCTTTTGAGTTGTGCATGAAGTTTATATATTCATGTGTATAATTTCACAACTCTCTTGAAGGATGGCAATTGGCATTTTCCAAAAAGACACCCATTGTCACATTGAGTAATTAGGGAAGGGGACCTCATGGTGCATTGTGAAGCTGTGAAGCTTAGTGCTGTGTCCTGTTCTGAGGTATGAAACAAGCCAACCTGCAATGACCTCGCTGATCAGTGTGGTCGCACAGAGCGGCGGTTTTTCTCTTTGTAGCAAACTTCTCGTTCTAACTGAAAACACTACCCAAGTGGACCCTCTGTTGTATAGTAACAATGTAATAACTGAATATCCATCCACTCATTTTATACACCCGCTTGTCCTATTCAGGGTCCCGGGGGGTCTGGAGTCCATCCCGGGAGCTACAAGGCAGGGGGTAGCCGCAAGCCAGGATCGGCTGCCAACCTATCCTATTAGAATTCATTTATTATATTATTATAAATGAGTATTATTTTTAAAGTTGAAGAAAAATGAAGTTCTTGTCCTCTTGCTGCCTGTGATGGGTGGATCACCCATCTTCTTCAGTTTTATTTATATAGAAGATATGAATGTAAAACAGTAAATAATGTATTTGAACTTGTTACAGAAACTGACTAATCACCTTCACTCATTATTAGTATACACAAAAGTGATAATCAGATTGTCATTTTGATACAAATTTGTTTGTTTGATAAATTAGAGGGTTGAGAAGATATTTAGGATTACATGCGGTGGAATTGCACCTTTCATTAGACAAGGTGAAATGCCTCATTTGTACCAGTAGACTGTTAAGAAAACATGAGTTTAGGGCCAGATATTCTTACACGCAATTTAACACCCTGAATACTGTCCCTCCACTCTGCTCACACGGGATTATGGCTGTTACTGTGTGGACATGCACATGCTTTGCAAAATCCTCTTAATGCTCCGAACCTGGAGAGCAGAGGCAAGAGCGGCTGTTTACTCGACAGAAGCCTGAGCAAAAGGCAGCTATAGCAGCTAGCTACTACGGTGAGTCTGCGCTTGTCTTTGGGGTAAGGTGCAATGCACATGGTGCGTAGGTGCTAATGGTGGAGACCTCAGGGGTGGCTTAAAGCTATTAAGGGCCACTGGGATGGTTGATTTGAGTCGGTCTGGTGTAGAGGGATTGCTGGTAAAGACCTTGCTGGTTGGGATGTTGCTAACTTCATCTAGCTGCATTGAAAGCTATCCATTACCGTAGCTTGTGTTTATGGGCCTTAGGTATAGATCTGATTTATTAAATGTACTATATTTTATCACAGCCAGAGTATGTGTGTGAGTGTGTCTCCGGTATAATGTATACACTGTAAACCATAGATATATATAGTGCTTTCTCCCGAATAATGCATTGTATTCTTTTGAGGTTGTTTGTCTCATGGTTCCAGGTCCTTTGATGTGCCGAAGAGCACAGCAAACATCAACATTCGTAATTAGCTTTTGTGAGTTTAAGCAGGTCCTGGCCTGGGGGCACACTGCATATTGAGCATGTGATTGCCCCATTGCATTTTGGGAAGGGGCATGGACAGGTACTGAGTAACAGGAGTTTGCCCACCAGCTCACAGCCTGTGGTAGTGACTGCATGTATCCTACAGAGCAGAAGTGAGGGGATACGGTGTGATAAACTAAGCGGGTGACTGGAGTTTGTACTCCCTTAGCAGATGTGATTATTTGTATAAAATTTGTCATTATAAATGAATTTAAAACTGCATCTGTCAGTCAACTTTAGTGAGATTTCTCTCGGATTTGGAGCTTGCGGCCCTCAGGAGTTCAGTTGACAACGATCCCCAAATAAAGAAAGAAATAAACCAAAAAATCAAATAAGCAATCAAATAACATAAATAAATAACATTACGATTAATCAGTATGGTGCCAAACGGTCCAAGTCAGGTAGAAATATGGTTGAAAACATGGAAGGTGCATGAATGGGTTCTGATGACTGCATTAATGTACAAAGTACTTTATGTTTTTCAGATAAACCAAGAAAAATGTAGTTAAGGATATAAGAATATGGCACAGATAGTTATGCACAGTTAGTTATTAGAGATCCTTCTTTTCCATAGTTGGAAACAAGCATCTCAGCTGTGTGTCAAACATTTTGGGAAGGTAATTGTTTTAGTAACATGCAATAATCACAGTTGCTAACACACCTAATTTACTTTACTACAAAATAGTAATACTTCTAACAGCAGAGCTGTCCTGTGTAACATTATAATCAGGTATGGTAGGTGAAGCCGCGATCTGAGAACTCCTTGTGTTGTCTTTCCCCGGACTTTGTGACTCAAAGAACGAGCGGAGTCCTGCATTATTAACATGCTCCTGTTAGGTAAGGAATCTCAGGTCCCTGTGGAAATTCCTACACCACGCTGTGACCTGAGTACATGGTGGAGTGAAACTTGTTGGCTAAAAGCAGCCTTCAGAAGAGGTAGGATAAGCACACTTAGCTGCTTTTCAAAGCTAGGAGATATCCAATAAATAATAAAACACTACGGCAAGGAGACTGTGATATGGGTCACTCGAGATGTAGAAGAGTCATTACTGATCACTAGCATTAATCTGTCTTCAGTATTTCTCCCCTCTCCATATTTAGATGCTGCTCAGAGCTCAGATGATGCACAGCATGGTGTGGTCAGTTTTTTTTAGCCAGATACATTTGCATTTGAAAGGCATTTATTTGTTTAAACTCTGAATCCATTGATTCATTGCTGTTTATATTGATGGTACCCACATTGTACAGCTGAAAACAAAAGGCTTCAGGAAGCCAGACCATAAATCTCTCTGATATCATGGTGCAGTCGTGTTTCAACAGAAGAAGACTAGACAAACAGATCATAGTCATCAGATCCACCCACAGGCCAAATAAAGGCAAGGATCTTCTGGCTTCTCATTAACCTTTTCAGCAACATGTCCAGATCAGGTGCTTTCCCTGTTACGTAACCTGGCAGCCTCAGACACCTGAAGGAGCTTCCCGGAATGCAACAGAAAGCATTTATTCTTCACACAATACTCAACCTCCTTAACAGTGATATTGAAGTGCAAACAGTTATGCACAGATTCTTATCGCTACCAGTTACTCACTTCTGATTATTATGGTTTTCTTTGGCCAGTCTGGGAATTATCATAGGAAATGCTGCACGTTGTGTAGAAAAGTCCTGGGCGCGGGGGGTTATGCATTCATCTCTGTATATTACTGTTATGGGGCCAGATTAACAGCCTGTTTCTAACATACCAAGCAGATCACCGCTACGTGTCAACTCCTTGAGTACCAGGACTCGGGCATGTCCGCTGTTGCTTTGTTGTAGCTTTCTTCTCACCCTTCCTCTGATTCACTCAATCTTGACCTTTCATAGAAACATTTAGGTCCCCCTCTTCTTTATGCTCTATCCTTCCATTGTCCACCCAGGTCAGGGCTGCATGGGGCACAAGGCTGCAGTTCACCCGGAATAATCACAGCCAGCTCATCACAGGGCTCATACGCACAGTTTAGTATCAGCTGCATGTCTTTGGACTCTGAGAGGCAACTGGAATATCCAGAGGAGACTAACTCCACATGGGAAGGGCACAAAAACTCCAAATGCAGACGCACACTAACAGTGGGGACAGGATTTGAACCCTACACCCATTAGATATAAAGCAGTGCTGTTTTGATGCTCGTGATTAGAATTGCTCCAGTAAAATGTCCTGCTTTGCAAAATTAAATCAGTAGTGATTAATGCCTCAGCTAATCAACATTATTATTATTATTATCATTATTATTATTAATATTATTATTATTATTATTATTGTTGTTGTTGTTGTTGTTGTTGTTCTATTTCTGCGCGTCTTTCCCAAAAGCCTCTTCATTAAGCTTTCCCATCCAGCCGGCTCTTGCATGCTCTGCTGCTCAGACTGGCTTGTCATTTCCACAACTTTCTCCAGAGGTCAGATGCACCTTCCACATGCAGGTCCTGCTGGACATGAGCCCAGCTGCCCAGCCAGCCTGTACTGGGCTGAAGCTCCTCTTGGATCCGCACTGCAGGCTGTCTCTTGGGTTGCCCCTGGTTTGTCCAGGAAGGATTACTGCCCCAGCCTTAGTTTCCTGACACGTTTTCACGATGTCTGATGTTTTTGTTGCTGGTCAGGCTTCGTATTCCGTGTGTGCACTGCTGCGGGATCGGCTCAGTGCCTGGTGGGGGAGAGGCTGACGATGGAGAGGGACGAGCATGCCGGAGAGTGACCCTGTCACCTTGGGGGATCTTCCTTTCCCATCTAAGCAGCTTAAGAACCATAACTGACCACCTGTTGTTTTTATTACAGTGGATACAAAATGGGGGAGATGTATATTTGCTATACATGACATGGAAACAGAGATTGACTTGGTGTATCATTAAATCTATGAAGTAGAGACCAGCACAAAAACAGGAACAATAAATCCTTGATACAAGGAGGTGGAGGGGTGAGCAACCTTGGGCCCCACACTGTAGGCCCCCCCCTGAAGATCTTGACTTTTTCTTTTGTAACAAAACACGCAGCTCCAATGTCCACTGCAAACCAATTTTACAGCAATTTTGGTTAAGGTATTATGATCTATGATAATACAGTATATCTGAAATCTGAAACCCCATATTCGGCGAATTTTACTGCCAACACGCCAGCCCCTAAGTTTTATTGCGGGCACCCTGTGCTTTGATTAGCATATTAACGTTCCATCATTTTTAATTCCCTCGTTTCTTTTTTGGCTATAAAAAAATAGCTGGAATGATTCCCTTAAGGGCCCCCTACCCACGTCAGCCTAGGGCCCCCAGAAACCTTAGTCTGCCCCCGATGAAACCCAATTATTGTATTCAACACCCAGAGCTAAGATGTTTACTAGAAGTGAAAGATGACTCTGTAAAATGGAGGCCCTTGTGACAGCCCTGTGCTCCTCTATTTGCTGCACTAGATATTTATGTTTTCTGGGACCTTCCAGCCATCCGAACAAGTCTCCCACAGAATTCCCACCCATCAGACAGAGAGGGTCTAATTAAAGCCGGTGGTGTCAGCAGTGATTGCTAGACACAATGCTATTTCAATCATAAAATGTTTGCTGGGAACTAGTCAATCCCCATTCTCTCACAGCACATGTGACAGCATGTCATTTCACTTCATTTTTAACGCATACATACTTGGTTACATTTTCAGCATGTACAGGAGTTATTTAAATAGTTTGCGACATACATAAAATCCCAGAAACCATGCTAGTCAAAAACTCAATTAGTAAACCAATAGCAGACCAGTAGGTGCTTGCTGTGTTTCAATGCCTCCATTGTGTACCATTGTATGCTACCATGGCCTGTTACACAGTCATTCCCATTTTGCCATTTAGTGTTCCACAGCTAAGGTCTGGATTAATGGCAATAGGTATCTGTTGAGAAGCACTTATTTTCATGTCTCATTTTCATATTTTTTTTCTTGTTTTGTCAGACTCATGTCGTCTGCAGGCAGGTGGACACAAGTCGCCCACTAAACGGGGTGCCAGTGATGTGATAGGACAGGAAGTGTGTCTGGAGGTGTGCAGTACCCACACACTCCAGTTACACCTGCGGGCGACTCGTGGGGTGGGGGGGTGTAAAGTGACTGCTGGATCCGGCTCCCGCCGTGACCTGATTACACGCATGGGCATCCTGACGTAGGGTGCAGGCCGTCCAGTTTAGCAGGAAGGCTGAGGCCTGGCTGGTGCGGCGAGGCCTTGGTGGGCAACCATTACAGCAGTGTTTCTCAACCCAGGCTTCCGGGACCCCCAGACTGGCCAGGAACTTTGGGAACTGGGAGGGAGCAGAAATGTGGACTTGCTGGCAGTTTTTGTGGGGACTGTCCATTCATTTCTATGGGCAAAACCCTAATCCCACAAATGACAACCATAACCCCTACCCAGCCCTAACATGAGCCATAAGTAACCGAACAAAATACTAGACTTTTCCAAAAATACAAGTCTCCCCTTGTGGGGACCGAAACATTGTGAAAATAATCTCTGAGTGAAATCCACTGACCCTGCCCCTCAGTCTGTTGACATATGGACACTATGTTCTAATAAACCATAAAGGACCTTCCTAAATCTTTGTGTTGTCACAAGCAAAATCTAAAGAAATATATTAAGGGGTGTTCCCATAAGACAAACTCATTTTGTTTATTACATTAAAATTAAAATGGAAACCAGTGGGAATTCCGTGCAAACAGGTGTACGTTATAAACACGTGTGCGGGAGGGTGTGTGTGGTTAGGATGTGAGAGGGGGGCATTGTGCTCCTAAATCAGCCATGCAGCCTCTTTCTTTGTCATGTTGTGGATGCACGGGCGCAATCGTGGAAGCACAGATGCAGTCATGACAGCACATGCACAGGATGCACAGGTGTAGGCATGGATATGCAGGTGCCGGTGCAGTCATGGGGTTCTGGTGGTGAAATATTTCATTGTACAGTACAGTATCTTTCTTTTTATGTAATGAAATAGCACGGTACAGGTATTGTATCTGTATTATACCTGCTTATTGTAGCTGTCCATCACATATGCATTATGAGTTAGATATGGACAGTGGGTCATTATATAGCTTGCAGTGCTGCCCATTCTCCGGCAGCTGTTACACTACGGAATACACCCACTAACATCCAGCTAGGTCTGCTTTCAGGTGTCTCTCCATCAGTGTATATTATTAACTATGGACCTCGGGTGTAAATGCGATCGGATGTTACTCGATAGGAAGGAAGTTGACGGATACCTGTATACGTAAGTCTGATGTCCCTTTAATGTAAACCTGTGAATTGTTGTGTGTATCTGTGTGTGTATTTGTGCGGGTATATGTGTGTGTATCTGTGTGTGTATATGTGTGTGTATCTGTGTGTGTATATGTGTGTGTATCTGTGTGTATATATGTGTGTGTATCTGTGTGTGTATCTGTGTGTGTATCTGTGTGTGTATATGTGTGTGTACCTGTGTGTATATATATATGTGTGTATATGTGTGTGTACCTGTGTGTGTATCTGTGTGTGTATATGTGTGTGTATCTGTGTGTATATATATGTGTGTATATGTGTGTGCACGTACCTTGCGACGGATCCCATCCGGGCTGTAGCCCTGCCTTGTGCCCTGTGCTGTCTGAGAGAGGGTCCAGGCCCCCTTCTGAGACTCAGACCAGGAGCAGGAGTCAAATTATGAATGATTGCGATGTGAAAAGACTGATACAGACAGATGTCGATTAGAAAGTCAGTTTGGTTCAGATTCCTGAATCGTATCCTGAAGACTGAAAGCCCATTAAGGCATTAACTCTGGATGGTTCAGTTCACCTTTCATCCAGGTTTATGATGACCTGAAGTGGGCTGGGACACCTCTGGAATGAAGAGCATCTTGCTGCTTAGCACTGTGCTTGTGGTGCTTGTCTGTGCCTGACAGGGAGCGTGTTCAGCCTCTGTCCTCTGATAGAGGGAACAGCCTGCGTGATGCTTAAGGCTGTACGTTACTGAACGTGTATCTGCTCCAGACGCGGCTCTGCTTTTCAGCTCCATGGCTCACTGCATAGTGGAACTCTAACTGCGGCTCAGCATGACCAGACAGCCACCACATAACTACAGTGCCTATCCAGGGGCTCAGGCTACTGTAGCATTGTGCTGGAGTCTGACGTAGTCGATGAAGAGAGGTTGCCTGTTGGAGAGTGACAGCAGATCAAGGCTCTGTTAATTGGACATAATGAGCCTTATCATTTTTCAGGCTCAGGTAGGGGGTGGTGTGCAGCACAGTGGGTTAGGGCCCATGTCCAGAATATTGTGGGTTCAAGTCCCACAACCTGGGGAGGGATCATATTACTGTTTGTAAGATCCTTAACCTCAAGGGATGTTGGCTGCTGTGCTCTATGACCTTTCACTCATACCTCTCGAAAGCATTTGCATATAAGTAAGGTCAGATATAATCCTGATACCTTTGGTTCTGGAGAATGGTACTGTGTACTGAGCTCTAATCAGTTTGTAGAAGGTTAAGAGGAAGTCACTAAAGGGGACACGGCTGTGATCCCTGCTCTTGTGTGACACCAGGAGCACAATGACTGTCAGCCTCAAACATACGCGTGCAGTGGTAAAGTGAGTGAGTGTGACTGAATCTAAATAAAGGTTATTATGTCAGTGTGCAGATCAGTATGTGGCAGATCTGAAGAACCTCTGTGACCTTCAAAATGCTGATAAGTTTACAGCTTTCTGCGCAGCCTAGGAAACATTATTAATTAGGCAAATGTTTGTCATTTTCCTGAGTGATGAGATCGTACTTGTTTGATCCTCAGAGGGAAATTAGGAAATTAGTTAAACTTAAAATCCTAATTAGGAAATTAATTAGGAATTTGATGTTTACTTATGGGTGTTATAAAGCCATTTCAAGTTATACCTTGATTAAAGCTTCAGAAATTTCACTAGTTTTGCCTCTGCATGGGTCCACAGTTCATAACCGCATGAAGCCTCACCATCAAGATGATTTTTTTTTACAAGTTTAAAAAAATACAAGTTGACATTAAGACATTAAGTAAAAACAAAAGCTACAATTAACAAGGGCGAAGAATTATTTTTTTTAAAAGAAAAGATCAAGATGAATTTAGAGGAGCTACACGGACAGGAGCACTGCATTAAGAAAAGCATGCGACAGAACAACACAACATTCTCCAACCTTCAGTATTATGGTAATGCTATCAGTAAGTGGCACTTGACAGACTGATTTATCATTGGGTATTCTGCCACAGAGCCTCATTTGCATGTGTGGTGTATGGATCTGCAGACAAACAGTTAGTGGGCAAATTATGTCACATGACGCCTTGTTGTTCCTTTGTCCAATAGAAGTTGTTTAATTTTTGGTCAGCAGGAAAAAAAATCAGTATCTGTACTAGGGCTGAACGATTTATCGATTTCTAATCGAAATCGCGATTTGAAACAACGCGATTAGCAAATCGCAAAGGCTGCGATTTAGGGCATACATTTTATAGCACGTCGGACCCAGGGTTTAAAACTGTTGTAAGAATAGTTTTCCAAACTCATACCGTGCTCCCTATGTGACAGTC
>JAODJW010000001.1:28769116-28791526 GCA_026777045.1 Hyperopisus bebe
GCCAGCGTGCAAACAAGGCCGTGCTTCCGGGGGATTGCCAAGGGCACGCTGTAGCCTAACATTCGGCTGTCAAGGGCTACTTACCATGGATTAATATAAAAAGCCAAAAGATAATCAGTCCAAAGGCAGGATGGCAGGAGAGTTAGGAAGGCGAAAAGGGTCCTTCGCCTGAGGAGTTCAAAGATGGGGGTAAAGGTAGGGACAAGAGATGGTGCTCGGTTAGTACGGTGGATGGCAGAGAGAGAGAGAGCACCAGAGTCCTCCATTAGCGTCTCATTAGCTGTTAATTCATCATGCAGCCACAGCCTCGTCTCAGCCCGCACACACAGCATCAGAGCAGCGTCGCCGCGGCGACGGAGGCTCCCCGGGCACCGACGGCTGTTCCGTAATGAGCGTCGCTCGAGGAGCAGCCTAATTACGCCTCAGTCGCATCTACCTCCCGCGTCTGTAACCATCCAGCTGGGCATAAATGGATAAATATCATATATCACTTATCAGTAAATTCACAGATAGTGTTTGTAACGTATTACAGTGACGGTAGATAACAAAGCACATTTACCGTTCACCTGAGGCTGAATGAGGTACGAGGGAAATGCATTAAATCACAACAATGCATTTTCTTACGATTATTTTATACGCATTAAATCAGCTTAATTAGCATGAAATTCACCATGCGGGTCAATTGGGAAACAGCTGAAGTTCATTTCCAGGAAAGACGGATCCCTCGCACATTTTCTTTTTCTTTCAGCAGTAATACACTTCAGGGGCTTCAAAATAAAGCCAGAGAAATTGAACATATCAATGAAGTATGTCGTTATTCATTAGATGATTTTTGGGCCAAAAAAATGCAGCGTTTGGCTTTAAAACTCATTCTTCTTTTCATCCCAGAAGACCCGGATATATATATAATTATATTACCTTTATTTTTATATAATTGTACTGCACATATTGTTTTGGTGATTTGAATATCACAGGTGTTTTTGTTTTTTATTTTTACACGAAGTGTGTGCAAAGTGTATTTTGGGCATATACAATATCACCTGCTCTGGGCAATATTTTCTAATAGAACTGAATGGCCAGTTTCACTCTCTCCAGATTACTGTGTCAGAGCTAAATTTGTGGCACAATGGTTTTTTATCATTTTGTAAATATCCTCACACTTTTTGTTTTGGCCTTTAAATACTCAACGAAATGGAAATTAAAAAGATTAAAACAATGATCTTCATGAAAAGAATGAATGTTATAACTGAAATTCATGGCTTATTTCAATTTTTGGAATGAATATTTCAGCAAAATCATGAGAACTGGCATTATGTACCTTCAGTAACACTTTCCTTAAGGTCCTGTTTTCAGTAATTTATAAACACATTCATAGTGCATTATAATGCATTCATAAAGCATTATAAACATGGCTATAAATATTTATAGAAGGCATAACACATTATAGCCATGCTTATATGCATTATGACTGTCTTATGAAGCTCTCATCTATAATATACTGTAGATAACTTCATAATGTAGTACAGTACAAAGCTTCCTTAATGCTTATACTAACCATTGTAATGCATTATAAAAGTATCCATAGTGCATTATATATGAGAGCTTCATAAGGCAATTATAATGCATAATAAATATGACTATAATGTTTTCTTCCTTTTGATAAATATTTATAGCCATGTGTATAATGCTTTATGAATGCATTATAACGTGTTCTGAATATGTTTAAAGATGAGTAAAAACATGGCCTTAAATAAAGTGTTACAGTACTTTCTTCTTCATTCACACCTTTCAGTAGACAGATGAAAAATCCATAGAATTAAATAACCACACTGAAAAGACCAAACAGCAAAGTGTCAAGATTTCATTCTGCCTTAAGAGGATCAAATTGCTTGGGGTGGGACCTTGTATGTATGTTTTATCTGGTTGCTTTAGGACATGCTTAAGCAGTATGTAAGCAAAGCATTACACAGACAAATCCCTCATCTTGCTCTAATCTTCCATAAAATTTCTCTCCACATTTCGGAAGCTATGGCCAGCTACTGGATTAGATACCACAGAGTGCCGTTTTATTTTCTTTTAAAGAGCTGAGCACAGGAGCTGAGATAAACTGGTGAGGGTGGGAAATCTACTTCCCAAAATAATCCATCAAGTATACGGGGGCTTTAAGGTGAGGCATCCTGTCCTAAAACCAGGTTGGATCCGAGCCTTCTTCTCTGACAGGCGTTCTGAGAGGACGGTGTGTAAGAGTAATGGGGTCCTACCAGTTGTAGGGTAGCTTTCCGTCTCGCTCAAAGGAGGCAAAGTTGACGAATGTCCCAGCCCCACACTCTCTGAAAGAACAAACAGATGTCCATCACGACAGCCTCCCGGAAGACTTCACTGTCTCTGATCACCTTCCTCCAGTATTGGGGGTCCCACAGATCTGCCCTAATTTTCTGCTTGCCGAATCTTACACACCTTTTGTTTAATGATCCAATCTGCATTTCACATTTGTCTCATAGGGTAAAGAATATGCAGGTGACACAGAAAAGGCCAAGCAAATTTTACCGGTGTATACCCAGCAAAAATTTACACCTGCATTTTGGTCTGATAACCAATGCACCTGTGTATTTACATCAGTTAGGCTCTTGCTCAGTCCATCCTAATTATGTTTCATAGTACTGGAGACACATTCGAACTACAACCACATGCCAATTACAGGCGGCAAGAGGTTTTCGATGGGAATGATCTTACCTGGACATCTGTATGTGCTTCTTGCGGAGCACGATGAGGATGAAGAGGAGCAGGCTGATGAGGAGGACGCTGAGGACGGCAAGTGCAGATATGGCTGCTACACTGGGGTTCAGCTCCCTGGCTGGAATGAGATGGGATGCGTGTGACAGAGGAGCAAAACAGCACGACCATAAGAGGGGAAGAGAGGGCATTCATTAAGGATGGGGTGTTTCTCAATCCCAAGAACGCAAAGATTGCACTTGTGGTCTTGGCAAGACTGGTCTCGATAACTGATCTCCCAAGAACGAACTTGAGCCACAATGAATCATGGGATTGGTCCAATTCAGCGAGGATGCATCCAATGTATCCTTCATATTTGGGGAGGAGTAAGAACAACATCTGGAGATTTTTACCATCTCCTGTACTTCTGTTCTTGAGTATTGGAACTGGTTTTTGGCAATGGAAGATGACGTAAATGGGTACACGACAACACAAGTACGGTCAAGTATGCATGTTGAGAAACACCCGTGCAGAAAGCCTCTCAGTACAGGGCCTGAAAAAAACCATGGCAGATGCCAAATGGGGCCAGACAGTTTGGGAAAATAGTGAGAAACATATTATTGTCATTATGACCTACAACAGCCAGTAGGTTTCATGAGTAAAACTAATGTGACAGAAAGCTGCAGCCCCCCCAGGGTGCCTCATTCACACTTAGGTCCCACACGCCACCGACGTGCAGAGGAGCTGTCATCGAGTGTTCCCTCTGTGTACCCCTGCATAGCATTTTCAAAGGGGGGAGGGGGGCAACTCACCTTGGGTGGAGATGGCCACATAAGCTGGCTCACTGGGAGTGCTGTAGCTGTAGCTGGTGACGCTGCAGTTGTAGGTGGTGGCAGGTAGGAGGTTGGAGACTGTTACCACATGGGAGTGGACAGTTTGGGCTTCCCTCTCCCCCTGGTCAACGTGGGACAAACGGTAAGCAGACCCACCTATGTGGCTCACAAGACCACAGTCATCACTAAAGCCCAGCGAAGCAGCAACCGAGAATGAGAGGTCCCAGTAAATCAGATACCAAAAGCATAACAGGACCCCAGTAAGACAGGGCCACAGTTTAACACAACCACCAGTAATACACAATTCCATCATGATAGCAGCACTCAGTAGAAATTCACATACAGAGCATTTATACCAACCAAAATTTTAATTCCAAAGCCAGGCCAATATCTACTAAAGCAAAGGAGATGTCTAGGAAAATCAAGGATATTTCAGGAAAAACCAAAGAGGTGGCTAGAAAAGTCAAGACAATATTAGGGAAAACAAAGGTGATGTCTAGGAAAACCAAGGGTATGTCTTGGAAAGCAGTGAAGATGTGTAGGACAGCCAAAGAGATATGTGCAAAAACCAAGGAGATGTGCAGGAAACCCAAAGGAATACCCTAAGCTAAGACAGACTGGCTTGGCCCTTCCCAATATTTTACCCTAGTAAATCACTTAAGTTTAAGCATGTTAAGGTGCTGTTCAGCCATTTGGACATAAACACTAGAAGCATGCAGCATGGCCCTGTTATTAAGGAATATAAATCTCCCCTCTTCCCTGATCCACCATTACTGTTTACAAACCTGGCCCTTGGCCAAGAATAGATTCATTCACATCATTAAGTGTACCCTTAGAACCTTACTGCTCCCTGCTCCAAAACGTTTTCCTAGCTTAAGGACATTAGCTGAAGCAATTGTGGTCTTACAACTGAAATATTGATGTAATAAGGAAAAATATATATATAGATTGATACCAGCTGGCCAAACTACAAGATCTGTTAGCGCACAACCTTTAGCTGTTCTGCTTGATGGTTCACAGTTGGGCTCCTGAGCAAGGCATGTAAACCCCCAATTGTGACAGGGGCCGTCTGACTCTGATTTCTCAAAAATAAAGTCACTTTGAATAAAACTGTCTGATAAATAAATTCATCTGAGGTTTCTGTAATCCAGGATGCATATACCCTATGCATTTGAAGATATACATAGAAACACCAATAAATTAAAAAACTTGTTTTAGTTATATACTGAGCTATGTATCCACCTCCAGTGATCCATGTACAACAGTAAAATCCCTTGCCCTTGAAATCCCGTATGTCACTGTGTTTGGACGGTGGCTCACTTTCGTGCTCCTGCTGAGGCCCACTTGCTTGCAGGATATCCGGTAGAAATCCACGATTCCTTCCTCGACCCAGAGCAGAGACACCGACGTGTGTGTCGTGTTGACAGCGTAGAGAGACTTTGGACGAGCCGGTTCTGTGAAATATCACAAATTAAAGAACAGCCTATATATGTATTTTCATTGGAAATCTTGCTATTATGTAAATGTTATGTAAAAATCAGTATTCATTATACGTCCAGGTTTCATCCAAGAAGTGAGGACGTAAGTCAATCTGGATGTATCCCTGTCATTATAGGGGATAGGTCAAATATACTAGTGATGCACCAATACCATTTTTTAAGACCATTTTTTACTGATCCATGTTTTCTGGTACTTACTGATAAATAAAATGCCATATTTTCACTTAAAAATATTGGGATAATAATTCTGAGGACACCCCACTGCGACATCAAGCAGGGCACTCATTTTTTTTGCTGAAAAATGAAAATCTGAAAGGCTGAACAAAAAAATATACAGATAATCTGCTAAACAGCCAGCATTATGACTTGCTACCCAGGGGTTGGGTGGATGGCAAATCATAGCAGTGCTGATTATTGTTTTTTACTTTCTGTAGAAAACAATAGATTGGCAGGTTAATTATGATGTCACTGTAAAACCTCCAAAGCAGTGGTTCCCACTGTAGCCATCTCTCCACACGACAGTTACTGTAAGCACTGTAACCATCTCTCCACGCTGCAGTTACTGTAAGCACTGTAACCATCTCTCCACACTGCATTTACTATAAGCACTCTAACCATCTCTCCACACTGTAGATACTGAATGCATTGTAGCCATCTCTCCACACTGCAGTGGTTCTGACCCAGTTTGATGATGTGCGGTGTGGATGTATTGTTGCTGCGCTCCGTGCATGCTGTCACAGTCAGGTTGTAGATGTCCCCAGGGGGCAGAACCAGTGTTGCCTGCATGACAGTGCGGGGCACCTGGAGGAGCAAGGGGGTGTCAATTAGTAATGGGGGCTCCTAACACTTGGACTAAATGCAATAAGTAGCAATAAGCATGATAACTATCATAGGTGTTACAATGCTCATCAACTGGCATCTTTTAAATAACTAAACTGTATTTCTGTCTCGAGGACACAATACTAAATGACACTGCAAAGACCTGAACTATTATCTTGGAATGAGCTCCATTCAATCTAACACATTCCTATAGAGATGAATTCAAGTCCTATTGACAAGCAGGCTTACAGGTAATCAATACATCATGTCACACATACCACTTTTGACTATGCTTTAGTTTTGAAAATTAGGATCTTGCACATGGCCCTTTGTAAAGTACTTCCAGTGAGCTGTTGGGTTCACTGCTACCCTTGTCAACCCAGCACCCCCCAATACTCACAAAACCCTCCACCAGTGTAGGTTGAACATCACATGCTAGCAGACTAATTGGCTGGAAATTTCAGGCCAGCCCAGGCTTCAAAATATTTGTTTGGCAGAATATTCTTTAATTAAGCATCTGCTCTGTTGTTGATTGTAAAGGGATGTCGGTATGGAAGGTAATTGGGCCTGTTAAGTGCCTTGTGTAGGAGCTTAGAGTGACAGGGGGGCAAGCAGCGAGTCTTGAGGTTGAGGTCTTGACACCCCTAGGCCTGAACTGCTTTAATTAGCCCCCTAAGGAGCACTGACAACACGATCGATGCCCTATGTGCCGCCCTCATTAGCCACCCACATCTGCTGCAGCTAGCTGAGCGGCGCTAAGCTGGCTCGTGCGTGGGAGACGGTGCGGGAAGCTCACGTTGGCAGACGCTTGTCTCCTGGCCCCTCTCATGCCCTCGGCTGCCACCTGCCAGTGCAGCATGCGGGAATGGGACAGGTCAGTGAAGATGTCCCCATAGGTCCACCTGACGTGGAGCACGCTGCTGAAGTATTCCACCAGGGATATGTGGGGCGCCTCCGGAGCTAGGAGAACAACACAGGCAACGCAGAGGGACACTGTCCTGATTGCGGCATTGACATGCACCATACAGTCCGTACAAATTCTGTTCAAACCACCTTAGAATGCAAGAATGCTAGCATCTCACTGCGGTTTTCAGGCACTGTCACAATCTATCATTACTAGATTGTAATGATAGCCCTGCTCCAGATTTCTGAACAACAGTATCATATACTCACAACATCAACTTATTCTCCACTACCAACATTAAAATAAAATGCTTAATAGAATCTGCCATAAGAATACAGAATATCTATTAACTGTAACTGTAAGTCAGTTTGTAGGGAAGGGATTCATTGGTTTATTGCTGAAATGCTGTAAGTTTTCAGGTAGTAGGTAAGAAAAATCGAACTACGATTCCGATTCTGGCTGCTTGGACGTTGTTATGGGAGCGTTGTGTCCTGCCCCCGTGGATGGCATGCGGAGTACCTGTGATGAAGCTCACAGTGGATCTGTCACAGCAACTCCGCACCGGCTCGCCCCACGTCTCCATGGTGACGCGGAATTTGTAGTACCAGGCGGGCAGTAGGTCCGTCACCCTCTGAAAGGCACATGAAGATCACCCTAGTCAAACCTATCTTCAGCTCTATTACCAGCCTTCTGTGTGATGTCTGCCCTCTGGAACACTGTGATGTAATCTCTCCCACAGTCATGTGCCGTGAGTCAGAGTGGCAGAAGTGAAGCAGGCCGCACTAAAAGTATGAGGTGAAATGAAAGGGACGCCATTGGTTCTGTCTCTTCACACCCTGGGGAATGTGATTTTACCTAACATCAATGGGCCACAACTGGCAAAGACTCATAGTAAATTGTACTACAGGGATTTATACTAAAATCCTTCTTAACACCTGAAGTCCACTCAAATCAGAGGCCTAAAGCAATTGATGTTTAATGTTTGGCAGGGATCACACAGTGTTGTCTGCTTTGAGGTCCGGTGGGACACAGGCGTGCTTCCAGGGTCCAACACTTCAAATATACAATTGGAAATATGGTCACCAAGGAAGTAATGAATTTTTTTTTGATGAAATGGTCACTGGTTTGAGTCTAAATCAGCTCCGGAAATCATTAAAAAAAACTGTCTGACTTTACAATAAGAATACCCATATATAGGGTTTAGAAATGCTTTCTAATCATGTTAATAATTAGGTTGTACCACTTTGTAAACAATTAATTGACAAATGTAAACAATTCTAAGTGTTTTTTTTATGAATGAGTCAGTACCATTTATAAATGGTGAAAAGCAGCTTTATTGTATCGTGGCACCAAAAATTTGATAGTCTGTCAAGTGAAGTTCAAGCTTTTAGTTTCACTACAATATTGATCAAAGCTCAAATGATGGCACTTAACATCAGTAACCATCATGCTGAATTAATGAGTGAAGGGGCAGAGTGCCTCTACATACGGAGCAGTAGCAGTTACCACAGAGGCCACCAGCGAAGAGGTGGCAGTGAGCTCGTAGTAAGTGCTCCACTGCGAGGTGAGCGTGGCCGGGTTGAAGAAGAAGGTCTCTACGATGTACTTGTGGAAGGCTACATTGTGCGGCCGCTGCCAGCTCAGGATGGCCTCCCAGGGACTCAGAGAATGCACAGCCAAGTTTTGGACACCCAGGGGCACTGGCAAGGAATAAAAACACCATGTAACCAATCAGAGTCTGTTAGGGGCTGGCCAATAAAATGATGGTAACCATCAAAGTACAGCAAAGTCTATTGAGTGTAGCTGTTTTGAGTCTAGAGTAAATCAAGACAAAAACACATGAAACACACAGAAACACATGTGGTGCATGAATTTTTTAAAACCAATGCATGTATGTAATATGTAGTTGCAACAACTTTTCAATCAATTATCTCGATTTAATTTCTTAAAATCATCACCTCGAAGAACTGTGATTTGTAACTGAATTGATTTTTCTCTCCACTCCTGGTGTGAGGCTGTCTATGCTATCACTATGCTATCACTATGTGGCGCTGCTTTAATTTTGGTGCGATATATCTAAAAATATTCTTCACTGATACAATACGCCTGCAAATTTTGAAAAAGATGAAGAAAATAGTTTTAGAGTTATGCTGTTCACAATTTCAAATTGCCCTTTCCTTATTTTGCCACCTAGCACTGTTGCTTCAACATTGGGGCAATTTATCTCAAAATGAAATGAGCTTTAGATATTCATCCATATAATGATTTTGTGAAGCAGTAGTGAGATTCAGCAAATACCTTTTGACTTATCATATTCACAAGGTCAAATGTCATCTGCCGTCACCCTTTCCTTTGTTGCCACTATAGGGTGATATTGTAATTTTGGGGAGATTTTTCACAATGTGTCTGCAACATTTCATAAGACCCTCCAAATATATTTTGAATTATCATGCTATTAAAGTCATATGAATTCCCCATCCAGATAATACAATTAATCTGTTTCTAGCTTTCTTCAAAATTATCTGATGATAAATGATGTCAAATTATTTATTATGTTATAAACAATGGATGAAAGGAATATCTGTTCACATTTTTAAAATGAAAAACAGCTAAATGAAGCCAAACAATGTTCCACCAAACACTTTTTTTGTTACTAATAGCCTACATTCTGCACATAGCATGAGACAGGTCTATACTCTTGTATTATTTTCCAATCTTTCACTCTCAGATGACTGATTGCCTCCAAACATCTCTACAGCAGTGAGTGCTATAAGCCATCAATCAGGATGTAATGGCTGATTGTTGGGTCCATGGGGAACTCACATGTTGAAATGATGACCGGGTCTGAGGCAGGGCCGACAAGAGGGCCATTTGTGAAGAAGACCAGAACCCGGTACTGTGCACCGGGGGTTAAGTCAGTGATGATGTCACTGGTAGTATTTTCCTGTGGAGACAAAAACATTCTTTGTCCAAGACATTTACAATGACCCAGAAACCATTGATCTCCAGAGAAGTAAAGGTTTCCAGGGTGCTAAAACACTACCAATGACATATGTGCAGGGTACCTGCACATCCTCTGCAGTGAGGAGGATTTCTGCTAATTGCGTCTGTCTGAATCTAAAAAATTTCGACTGATAATTTCATATCACCCACACATGTGTTACAAAGCCCGACAACTGAACCACTGGCAACTGACGGTCATAGACTGCATTCGTTACATGGCTTGGGTACACTTTTATATACCTAAGAGTTTTGCTGAGCTGGGGTTCCTGGAAGGAACATTGGGTTTGGTAGGTTAGGTGGTCACCTGTCAGAAAACATTACTTCCAAGAACTGGGATACAGAAGTAAATGGTATAGGGCTAGGAAGCCATAAATAGCTGATCAGAACATTTTGCTAATCATATAGCAGAGGTCTTAAGCTCCTCTCCAGAATGTTCGAACATACAGTCTGTCCAGCACAAGATTAACATGCTGCTGTAACTGAATAAGAGTGCAGAGGTCCAGGGTCACCTTGTTGCAGTAGCTACTCTCCAGCCTCTGGCTGAGTCTCAGTTTAATGTTCTGCTGTAACTGTATCAAGAGTACAGTGGTCCAGCCTCACCTCACTGTAATAGCTTCTCTCCAGCCTCTGGCTGAGCCTCAGATTAATGTGCTGTTCTACCTGTATCAGAGTCCAGTGGTCCAGACTCACATCACTGCAGCAGCTACACTCCAGTGTCTGACCAAGCCTCAATATAATGTGCTGTTATATCTGTATCAGAGTGTACTGGTCCAGGCTCACCTCACTCTAATAGCTACTCATTAGCCTCTGGCTGAGTTTCAGTTTAATGTGCTACTATAATTGTATCATCTAACACTTGGACTAAATGCATTCCAGGCTCACCTCATTGCAGTAGTTACTTTCTAGCCTCTGACCGAGCCTTGGTTTGGAGCAGGTAAGGGATAGTACAGACACCAGGCTTCCATTAAGGTTTGTTGAAGGCGTAGCCCAGGAAACGACTGCCGTATTGGAGTTCAGCATCCTCGCTGTCACAGCCTGGGGTCGTTCCTTGGGCTCTTCAAACCACTCCCCACTGGAACCTGCCAACAGAGCACTGGCACTGGGAATCCTAACAAATGCTATTTAAAAATAGTACATACTGGTATCTGCAATCTACAGCAAGCTACAGATATCAGGTCTTTTAGCTAGAAGTATCTGCAAGAGATAATTCTTGTCAGCAGTGCTTAATGCAAATACTTGCAATATCTCAATGACGTCATGCCAGTTAACTATTCATTCCAGGAATATGGCAATTATATGTAGTCCACTACTCAAATAATCGTGCAACACAGGAGTACATAGTGCAGAAATTATGTCCTCCAACCACTGATGTCATGTCTGCAACCACCTGTAATTTACACAATTAAGTTACGACTGGCAGGCAGAACTGCATCATGTCCAGTAACAGTGACACCTGCAGGTCTGCTTTAGTAAAACACCCAGGAAATCAGGTGTCACTCCACGCACCATGAAAATTATTTTGAGTGAAACTTTTTTTTTTATGTAAATTTTTATCAGAATGTTAAATACTCAACCAGAGGTACCAAGATCGTGTTATAGGTTAATATCGATAATGCATATGAAGCTTCAGCCTGCCCCCACCTAGGACAGTATGACTGCCTTTCATTGAGCATGTTGGCAGCTTACAAGCCACACATTAACAGGACAAGACCAAGTCATGAAGTGGTTAGAGTCTGGCCTCTTTTAAGGTACAGAGTGGAGCATATTTGGTGAAAACAATTACTTGGTTGATCTTAAACAGTAACCTCATCTGTCGTTTCCTACATCAGCAACTGCACTGAAAGTGTAATCAGCACTAAGGGAATTTGGGAGTTTTCTAATCAAAAACCCTGAATGACCAAAGAAATCAAGAGTCTACCGAAACAAAAAGATGCTGCTTATAGGGCAGGTGTCATCAGCCTGTAGCTTAGCCAAGGCTAATCTAAAGTGAGGCATTTGTGCAGCAAAACAGAACTACAAACTGAGGATTGAGGACACAACAATAAACCCTGATGCATGTGGCAGGGCAATCAAGCTGTCACAGATTATAAAAGAAATGATAATTTGCTAATGAGTAGCAACCACTCAATGGCGGAGGAACTCAGTATGTTTTTTTTCACGCTTTGATAGCGGCAATAAGATAAGGAAATGCTAAGGTTGGCACTGACACCAGATCAGCTCCAACCACTGGTATTGGACATTGGTGAGGTCAGAATGGTCCTGCATGGTGTCAGTACTGAAAAGCTGCTGGGCCTCACAGTATCCCAGGTCAGATACTTTGGGTGTATACTGATAAGCTGGCAGAGGTGCTCACTAATACCTAATCACAAGGTCGCCGGTTCAAGCCCAGCCTCAGCACGTCTGCGGGTCCCTGAGCAAGGCCCTTAACCCCCAGCTCCCTGGGCTTTGCGGACAGCTTGCTCCACTAAGAGCAAGTAGAGGGAGGCGTAAAAAAGAATTTCCCCACGGGGATTAGTAAAGTATCAGTTATTATTATTTTAACTTCTATTTGACCACTGCAGTGGTCCCACAGTGCCTCAAAACATATATACAATTGTGACCATCTCTAAACAGTATATTGTGAGTTGTCTATCGTCTGATTGAGCTTATGTGATTTCTAAGTGACAGGAGCCCTAAAAATCTGGAACATAATTAGATTGGGCTGGATTGGGGGTCTAATTTGATATGTTTTCATGAGGCCCAAAATCTCTAGCAGCACCCCTGTGGTTACCGCACTTTGGCACCAGGATAGCTCTTAAGAGGCCCGATTCTACTCACTTTTTAAGGAGAATTTTGATCATCCCACCACTGGCCAGGATATCTGTGCTCAGTGATGTGAACGACGCTACGGGTAGTACACATCCAGGGTATGCCAAAGAATTTTGCATCTTGACTGCAGGAAGTGGGTGGATAGAAACCTTATTTAGGTTCTTCAGGATACCACAGTGCATTGTCACTGACTGTGGACCACAATTCACATCTCAAGTGTAGAAGGCGTTCTAAGATGGACTTCATTAATCCCACGAAGGGAAATTACAGGAAAATTATATGCCCTATTGGGCTTTAACCTTAGTCCATCCTCTAGCTATCACCCTCAAACAACTGGACAGTTAGAACATCTTAATCAGGAAAATGGTTGTTGTCCTCAGATAGTTACTGCTCTTCAAACCAGCTGCACTTGAGTCACTATTTTCCTTGGTCATATTATGTCCAAAATTTGCTAATTCTGTCATCTTTTTACACCCAACCACTGCAACACCGAGAGCTACAAAAAAAAGAATAATAGCGATTTGCTGACCACTGTTGCCATCCTACTCCCTTGCTCCATCTGGGACAATGGGTTTGGTGGTCCACCCAGGACATCAAGTTCTGCCTTCTCTTAAAGAAGCTCAGCGCCTTGGTATATTGGTCCTTTCAAGGTCACAAAATACATGAACCCTATTACAAAACGTTTACAGTTGCTACTTCGTTATCGGATATCGCCCACGTTCCACATCTGAAGCAAGTCTTCTACAGTCCAATGAACCTGGCTTCCTCCCTTGCTGAACCTCCCCCTCGTCTAGATATTGAGGGTGAACCTGCTTATTACAGTCTGTGCCCAATACAGTTCAGCTCAGTTCAATTGAACTCAATTTCATTGATTTTTATATAGTGTCTTTCACGACAGAGTTGCCCCAAGGCATGGGAATGTTGTGATACATTCCTACATCACTTATACAGAAAAATTCGAAAACAGGTTAAAGGGAATTGGATTCTAGGCGCCGCAGGGGACAATTGTAGTACCTGGTGGATTGGAAAGGCTATGGAGGAACAATCGTGGGTCCATTCCCGTGACATGCTTAGCCCCTCCCTCACTGAGGATTCGCACCATGCTCACCCCAATCATCTTGCTCCTCACTCCCATGGTCACACACATGGTAGGCATTCTAAAGCTTCTGGAGCTGCCCATGGAATGGGATACTGTCATATCTGCACCAAGCTCTACTGCCACCCAGCCATACCCAGTCACTTCCTGCTCTGCCTCCCCCCAATATTAGACTAATTAATCTAATCAATAAACAAGTCTTAAAATCACTGGTACTCAGCTGAGCTTTGCAAAGTATTGAGTATTACATTTTATTCACTCATTTTTATCCACATTTTTGGGAAAGGAGGGCCAATCGCTGGAGCAGGTTGTTGGTCTTCAGATTTGAATTACTGAAGTTAGACTTTTGGCTTCTGGAGCTAGATCCTCTCTCTGTCATTACCGGAATACTATAACGGAAGATAAAAGAGATAAAACCTAAAACCTTGCAGACACTGTCATCTCTGGTCCTCTGTACACCCCTCAAATTGCCAGTAGAAGGAATTCTGTTTAACAGCAGTGTAGTGACGTTTATCTGACAAAAATACAGGTCGATACAAGAGCCACATTGAGCCGAACAGTCAATGTTCACCAATGGCAATCTGAGCTATAATTAACAACTGCCCTGAAACCTGAATAAAAATGTGTCCAGTGAAAAGGCCATTTTAATTATATATTGCTCCCAAATCAGTTAAATATGTAGGAAAACTCAGCCATAGGTGTTATTGTGAGGGCAGGGGCAGCTTACTGAGGTAGAAGGTGAAGCTGGTCTCTACGCGGCTCTCTCTGGGCTCGCAGTCTCCGGATGAGCTCCGTGTTGTCACCAGCACCCGGTAGGTCCCAGGTTCACTCAGCTTCCTGACAAACTCCTGCGTGTTTTCGTCCACCTGGGCGACCTCTGTGTGGTTACCTGCTTAAATACACACTCAGTTACATTCATAGACCTACTATATACACAGTACTGTGCTAAAGTCTTAGGCTGCCAAAGAAAACCTTGTTATGTCGGTGCAAAAATACGATGCCTCAGTCATTTCAACACCTCTCGCGGTCACCCCAGTATTTCCCTTAACCATCCGATATACCAATGTAATCAATCAATCTAATTAAATTAATTAGAAATTGAATAAATGGCTGAGGTGGCCGTGAGGAGAGGGATGGGTACCAAAGTAATGTTCTTCTAGTCATCCAGGAAGCTATCAGTAACATATTTAGAGAACAGAAAATATTCTTTTTTGTTACTCTTAATTTGCATTTGTTCTAACGTTTAATTTTTATCTGAAGAAATATTCACTGACTAAACCAATAAATAGCTTTAAACATTTTGTTTGTACAGCTCTGGATACATGCAACAATTTCAGCAGTGTTCAGCCCTGTGTGGGGCACTAAATTACCCACAGAGGGATCCACTCACCCAGAAGCAAGCTATCTTCAAGTAATGTTACAAATAAAAGATTAAATCATGAGGTTTTGTGTACATTAAACACACAAGGGCTATTTTGAACATAAAAGAAAGTGCGTCATTGCACATGCAAGTCCCTGTGTTGTGGCGTCTATTTTTCCATGTAGCAGACGCACCGTTTCTGGAGATGTAGACTACAAAGCCATCGAACATGGTTGGTGGGCGAGGTGCCTGCCACTGAAGCTCCAGCTGGAGGTGGGGCAGCTCAGAGGTGGGGAACAAGGGCTCATGGGGTTGGTCCATGCCAGAACCCGAATCGCTCTGATCTTTAGAATCTAGGACTGGTGCGTTTACAAACTCCTCGCTCGATATGGGGCCAGTGGAGGTGGGGCTGGCTGTGGCCAGTGGCCAATAGGCTTGCAAGGAGCTCTCATTTCTTGTACTGCTGGTGGACGAGTCATCTGCTGAGCTGTTGGAGCCTTGGGTTGGGCTCAAGTCTTCCTGTCCAATGGCGAAGCTCCTTGGGTCCCCTTCTTCCTCCACAGGCTCCACCTCATCCTCTTCATCTATCAAGGGGACATCACCAACCAGGCGAGAGTATGACCCGCTACGTGCAAGCCGTGGTGGTGCTCTCCCGCTCAGACGAATGATCCGGAAGGAGACATTGAGGGGTGGGTTGGGTGCTGTGAGACAAGGACCGAAAATGAGCCAACAATTCTCTTGAAGGCACATGTACATTTATCAACAGACAATGATTTTAACGACGTCTCAGAGGGAACACTTGATTATTTCACAGTAACATGTGCAGCCTCCTTTGATGGAAATAGCCACTCAAATTCCCTGAAATTCCCTTTGAAAGAATCCTCAGCAGTATTTAACAGATTTGAATAATTAATGACTCGGCAGGCATTAATCTGCAAGGGAAGCCTTCCCCAATGAGATCTGGCCCAAACGCAGGCACCCCTAGAGAGAGTGACATTTAATCCAGTCACTCTGCTTCAAATTAACAAAACAATAGCAAGCCGCTACCTTCAGCCCATTTCTATTATTTCCAGCTATTCCAACTTTCATCTGAAGCTCCCCGTCCTAAAACATCAGGTATGAGCCTCCAACACACGCAATACCAAGCCCGACGCTCTCTTCACACGCTGCAGGTCAGTGGTTTGTGCTAGCATCTGGCAGACCCCCCCCCCTCCCCCCGAGCCTGTTACTTTGAAAACCAGCTGCCCAAGTCTTGCCTGTTTTTGAAAAGTTCCCAAAAAACAAATTTACATGTAGTCAGGCATGTAATTTATTTTGGTGGACAGGATACAAAATGCACCTTGTACTAATTACTCTCTAAACAGAATAAAAGTTTACCTTAATCAAAGTAATGGAGACACAAATCATCACCATTAGACCATATTATTATTGTCGTGACCTGCTCGTACGATCTTCGTGTGTGCCACACCCCCTCATTTACCTCATGTGAATCCCCGATTGTGATCACCTGTGTCCTGTAATTTCGGCTAGTCTTGTGCATATCAGTCCACGTCTTCCTCTGTTTCCCAGATCTGTCATTGACGTTGTGTCCTGAGTTGTGGTCTGTCTGCCCCAAAATAAACCCCATCTTTTGGATTTCCGCCTGTCTGATTTGTCCTTCACCCCGTCCTACCTGATCGCCGAACGCAGATCATGACAATTATTATTGTTATTATCATTATTATTACGTAATTACATAGTGGCACTGTGGCCTCATGTGGTTATTTGCATTTAATTCTCAATCGGATTCCAGTTCTATACCTGACCAGGTAGATCTCGCGATCCAAAGTGACCTACGCTTGCATTAATGCCCCGCTTAGGGATAGCAGGTATTGGCGCTGCGTTTCGGGTACCTGTCCTGTGCCGGCCGGGCTGGTGGAGCACCAGACTGTGCCGGACCAGGGTGCTCTTATTGGACGTGGCCTCTGACACCAGTCGGAAGGTGATGTTGCTGTAGCAGGTTCCAGGAAGCCAATGTTTGAAGACGGTTTTCCCCTTGAAGAAGTCTAATTCAAAGGAAAGGTTTTAATATTAATAATAACACTTTATTGATTCTTTGATATAATTCTATTCAATATGAAAGATCTCCAAAAGAGTCTCATAAGTTCAGTGTGTAATCAAATTAAATAACCCACAAGTTCATGCCCCTAACAGTACTTGTACTTTGCACAACTAAAGCATCATTTCAAAGTACTTAAATGTTTACTCTCATGTTTAACATGTTTAAATGACGTGTATACACTATATGGACAACAGTATTTGGACATACCTCACAAGCACTGAATTTAGGTGTTTCATTCAGACCCACTGCCACAGGTCTATAAAATCAAGCACCTACGCATGTAGTCAGGTTTGCAAATATTTGCAAAAGAATGGGTCATTCGGAAGAACGTGGTACTGTCATAGGATGCCACCTTTGCAATAAATCGGTTATTGAAATTTCTTCCCTGCTAGATATTCCAAGGTCAAATGTAAGTGATATTATTGAGAAGTGGCAACATTTAGGAACAACAGAAACTCAGCCATGGAGTGGTAGACCATGTAAAGTAACAGAGCGGGGTCACCGAGTGCTGAGGTGCATAGTGCGTAAAAGTCACCGGCACTTTGTTGACTCAGTAACTGCAAAGTTTAAAACTTCCTCTGGCATTAATTCCAGCACAAAAAAATGTGCACCGGGAGCTTCATGGAATGGGCTTCCATGGCCAAGCAGCTGCATGCAGGCCACATATCACCAGGTGCAGTGCCAAGCGTCAGATGAAGTGGCGTAAAGCACGCCGCCACTAGACGCTGAAGCAGCGGAAACGTGTTCTGTGGAGTGACAAATCATGCTTCTCTGTCTGGAAGTCTGATGGATGAGTCTGGGTTTTGCAGATGCCAGGAGAACGTTACCTGCCTGACTGTAAAGTTTGGTGGAGGAGGGATAATGGTATGGGGTTGTTTTTCAGGGGTTGGGCTACTGTAAGTCCCTTAATTCCAGTGAAGGGAACTATTAATGCTTCAGCATACCAAGACATTTTGGACAATTCTATGCTTCCAACTTTGTGGGAACAGTTTGGGGAAGGTCAGTGCCTTCTGGATGAATAATGGCCAGATGTCCAAAAACTTGTGTCCATATAATGTAGTTCACAGGCAGAGTCCAACGCTTTGTAGAAGTAGCAGACTTTACTTGAGAGTGAAGGCGTTCTGCATGCTTAGCGGAATCTACCTTTGTACAGCATCGACCGCTGCTCCTGTCCCTCAGAGTAGCTGATATTTACTCTCGTAAAAACGTTGTTCTCTGCAGACTTGAGCTCAAAGATGACGCTCGTTTCCGGGGCAGGTTTGTAGTCATGGATAAACACACTATCTACTGGAAGAGGCTCTGAAATATAAAGACAAGGATATACTACAACATGACACAAAAAATTACTTATGAAGTATATTTCTGCCTGTATCTGTCCACCCATTCGCTTACAATAACTGCTTTAAGGTCCTTTTATAGATATTAGCCAGAATGTAATGGAAAATCTAAATTTACTGCACTATATTTACAGAGACAAAAAATAAATGTCTATTCATCTTTCTTTTATCACGTGTGTGACACCTGAAGCAAAAAGGTCATGGAGTTTCTTACTTGTCAGGAGGCTGATAGTCTTCACTGGCTTGGACCACACAGTGCCATTGCTGACCATGAGGCTGACCGTGTAGCACAGGCCATGATAGGAAGCGTTGAAGACCAGCGGTGGAGGGACAGAGTCGCTGAGGTTTAGAAACAGCAGGAAGTGGCTCTCAGGCTCGCCGGTCACCCGCACGCCGTACACCGTGCCATTATCCACCATGTCTGCTGGCTCCAGTAACATCAAGATGCTGTTGTCTTCTCTGACCGTTGCCACGAATGACACGATGCCCTGTTTCATGACACAGCATGCAGAACGAAGCAGTCTTAAAGAAACTTCTCACGCAAATGGGGTACAGTGGGGGGGTGTAGTATCTGGGTCCTGCAATGTGGGTGAATGAATGAATGAATGAACGAACGGATGAATGAATGTAATATTTACATAGCACTTTTCAAGACAGCCAAAGCGCTTTACGGAACCAATGTGGAGCCACTTCAACCACCATCACTGTGTAGCCCCCACCTGGATGATGTGATGGCAGCCATTCTGTGCCAGTACACTCACTGCACCATAACTAAGGTGGTGAAGGGGCCGGAGAGAATTCACCAATTACAGTATATATTTAAGGGATGATTAGGAGGCCAGATCTGAAAGGCCCACAGTGGGCAATTTTAGCCAAGACATTGGGGTACCACCCTTATTCTTTGGAACGATGCCAAGGGGTCTTTTATGACCATAAAGAGTCAGGACCTCGGTTTTACATCTCATCTAAAGGACAGCACCATTTTTACAGCACAGTGTCTACGTCACTGCACTGGGGCATTGAGATTTAAACAGACCACAGGATGGGCTCCCCTGTTGGCTACAGTGTCCCCATCTCTGCGCTGGGGCATTAAGATCCACACGGACCATAGGATGGGTTTCCCCTGTTGTCCCTGTTTTCGAGCATGAAAAGTAATGGTGTTTGGATTCAGTTAATGTCACTCGCATATGACCATCATAGACATACTGTAGTCACTGATCTCCAGTCAGAACCCCATAAACTGGGCAACAGAGTAAGCACAGGAAACGAGATGGGGTGCAGCAAGCGACACAGACCTGAAAGAGTTTGCTGTGTCTTTTTACACTCCTGACCCTGGACGATTAGTCACTCACAGGAAGCCTACAAATCTATGCTCCCAAAGCTTAAATATATAGTCTCTCCATTAAGCAGCAGGGAACGTGTATCTGCCATTAGCTATAAATTCAACTTGGACTGTGTTCCAGTTTCTATCTGAGCTCACTGACTCACTCAGTACCGTGTAGGGAGATTTTTGTATTTAGGCCTACAGTAACATCACTAGCAAACTGCCTTCTGCCACAAAACAAAAAAAACGACTGACAGTTCACCTCTATGAACTTCAGTTCACCTTTAAAGTGAAAACAAACAGAAGCTGACATTGCCACCATGGATTAAAGACCTGAAAGAAAGTGTGCGCAGCAGACAGCTTTAATGATAGGAATTGACAGTTGTCCCAGAGGGCTCTGATTGAATCTGAATTCACAGATGGGGCTTATAGTAATTTGACAGCGTCTACCAGGTTGAAACACTGATTTGTCCCTGTTGGACACTGAACTCCAGGTTTGATGTAACTAACAATTTGCTTGGAAACAGCAGATGGCAACCCTCTGATCAGGGAATACTCTACAACTGAAAGCCCATTGGTTCCAACACTGAATAGTCCCCTCGGCACTCTCCAGAATTTATATCCTTCCTGTTTATAGCCCTCCTTCTGTCTTACACCACTTCTGTACCCAATTTCTTCCTGTTTATACCCCCCATTCTCTGTCTTACACCACTTCTGTACCCCTTTCACTGATTTAAAAATATATATTTCCAGATTCATTTATACCATTATTGGAACATTCATAATGTTTAACAAAATCTAACTATTGGATATCTGCTCCACCTCCATCTAATTTAACCACACAACTTTTCTCAACATCTTCATTGTGTAACCCTGCTAATCTACAGACATGCTTTAGAGATGGTTCTCTCTGAATAATGGCTTATTTCTTATGCCTCTCCAAAACAGTGCCGTCTGTGGAGAACTCTTGATATGATTGACCAGTGTACATTTACTAATCGCTGAGTCATTGAACTGTGTATCTCTCTTATCAAGCACCTTACAAGCACACGGATGTGTGGCAAGTTGTGTACGTCAGGCAGACACTGGCATCTAAATGATGTAATTCTCAAGTCATTTGTTAATGGCTAAGACGTCTATTCGAGGTCCATTTTGGATCTGCAGCAATTACGACCTATTTGTGATCTTCCCACAATGTTTTTAAAGTTGCCTAATATACATGACCTCACATAGATGCCCTGCCAATTAGCAACCAATTTGAGTAAGTTGCATACATCGGGCAGACATTTGTGCACCATCAGGGCAGGCTCTCCTCAGCTTCAGTCTCTTTCTTGTTCATCCACTTTGGCGGGTCTGTATTTTTAGGTAGTGCTAGGTTGGTTTGATTCCAATTCCATTTCCTGATGTTGATCCTGTATACCCACTGGGACAAAAAACTAAAATTGGTTCGTACTCTTTTCCGAAAAAAGATCTCATTCATCTTCATTTTAAGAATTTCTCATTCCATTTTCCACCATTGATCTCTAACCAAGGTAGGCTTATCTCCAGAGAAATGTAGCTGTTGGAGCGGTGCTTTGTCACTGAGGACCCTGTATCTGTGATCGGAACACTGCTCTTTCAAATCCCATGGTGTCGCATTTGGCCTTTGAGCAATGGCTGACCCTGCTTCCTCAAATGAACATCACTTTGCATGGAAGCATCTGCTAATTAAAAATAAAATGTTACACTTCAGTGGTACACAGGAGCAGACCAACAGTGAGGGAATTTTGATAGGTAAAAAAAAATCCTATTAAAACTGTAAAACCATAATGACATCACTAATTCACCTCCCATAATCTCTTATCCAATCAGGATCATGGTCAACCTGGCCCCAGGAAAGTCAGACCACAAGGCACAAGCACCCTGGATGGAAAGCAGGTCCTTCAGTGTATGCACACTTCAGTACACACTACAGACCGCTCAAGAGTCACTGATTCACCTAACATGCATGGAACATGCAGAGCAAGAGGCAGGATTTGAACCCTGAGCCCTGGGGGTGTGAGTCTATAGTCCTAAACCCACTAAACCACCCCAGCTGGTGCTCATTTAGAGTTAATGCAGTTAAGTAGCTCAGCTGGCGTTTTGTTCAAATTAAAAAAACAGGATAGTGTGCTAAAACCCTGCTGGCAAGGGCAGTCCGCATGTTCTCCTAGGGTCTTGTGGCTTTCCCCCTGCAGCCCAAAGACATTCATTCAGGTTAATGGGGATCTCTAAAAGTGTACTTACACTTGCCCGGTTGCCTCTTACCCTCCTTGCTCCATTGTTAGATTATGATAACATTGCGCTTAACGCTTTGGTCCCAAGCACGCTTTTGTCATCATACGACTTTTTGTGTTTGAAGAAAACTTGGGAAGAAAATCGCTTGGGCACGATAACACACAACCCTCTTATAGATCTATTGAGTAGGTAATGCAGCGATTATCATTTAATTGTGCTGTCCTGTGTTTTACCGGATATCTGAGTTTTTGCATGTTGCATCTACACTCACCTAAAGGATAATTAGGAACACCATACTAATACAGTGTTTGACCCCCTTTCGCCTTCAGAACTGCCTTAATTCTACGTGGCATTGATT
>JAODJW010000001.1:28812300-28823492 GCA_026777045.1 Hyperopisus bebe
TATTTAAATGCAGTTACAGGCATTTTTACCAAATTTGAGTTATGAGCCTCCTTTGCATTATATCTCTATCTGCTATGTTACCTACTCCTGTTATGAAATTTTCTTTTCTTTGAATTACGTAGAACCACCCATAGAACGCAAGCTAATCAGTTAATGAAGCTTCTCTGTATGAAAAAAACAGCTTGTTTTCAATGGCTAATTAACTAAATTAGGGTAATTTAAGGAAGCTTTTCCAAACAGGTGCTTAACCCTTGCATCCTCAAAAGCTTGACGCTTTACCAACAGAAGCTGTGTAAGATCTTGCATTTCACAAACTCCAACATGCAAGTCCATCAGCATAAAAGCATTTATAAGAGTGAAACACATCCAAATGATGGAAAATAAGGACCAGTGAGGATAAAAATTATACACCAGTGTTTCCCATTCCAGTCCATTTTCAAATGTTGACTGTCTGGCAGGGAGCTGGGAGGGAGCGAAAACTTGGACCGTCTGGCAGGGAGCTGGGAGGGAGCGAAAATATGGACCGTCTGGCAGGGAGCTGGGAGGGAGCGAAAACGTGGACCGTCTGGCAGGGAGCTGGGAGGGAGCGAAAACGTGGACCGTCTGGCAGGGAGCTGGGAGGGTGCGAAAATATGGACCGTCTGGCAGGGAGCTGGGAGGGAGTGAAAATGTGGACCGTCTGGCAGGGAGCTGGGAGGGAGCAAAAATGTGGACTATCAGTGGGTCCCCGAGGACCAGGTTGGGAAACACTGCTATAAACAATGAATGGGACACTGGCTTATGGTGACCTGTGGCTATTGTGAGAATGTCCGAGCTGCTCCTCATCCTACAGAAGGTCGCAGGGTTCCACCTGGGTGTTGTTTGTTTATTTGCTCCATTTCTTGTTGTCAGATGGATTTAAAAAAAAAAGCTGAAAGGCTGCAGTAATGTGCTTTCTCTGGACTGGGGACATGACCTTGACATGCACTGCTGTAGGTGGGCCATTTTACACTGGCAGCTAGGAAGCACATTTAATCCCTCACAGTGTCGTTTGCCCTTAACATTTAGGCTAGTGCTTTGTCCATTAGCAAACCAAGCATATTTCCAAAGCAGTACTTGCATATTTTTGGTGATGCTGAATGTTGGAGAAAATGAGAGATTTCTCTTTAGAACTTTCGGGTCACTCCTAGTTCCTTGGCAGAGAGCCAATAGCTTGGATCTGACACCCACCCGTTGACTTGTCCCAGTGCCAAGAAGGGCTTGGGGGGGGTGTCATGGAACCATTATATGATTGTGGTGGAAGACATCCCAGACAGAGGGGCTACAAGGGTCTCCAGTCCTGTGCATAATAATTTCACTTTCAGCAGTTACGTAAGTACATAGAGTGGTGTTTAATTCATTTAGCAAATGCCCTTGTGCAGTTGCCTCATTCAGTGACCTTAACGACGTCAGTAGCACACTGCCAGAGACTCCGGTCGTATTATGACCCTTACTGTTCAGTTTATAAGGCCTGATGCAATTCATATGAGCCGTAAATTGACCTGAATATATTTAGTTACAGATCATGAACAAATGAAAGGAATTTCAAGGCCAGCCCTGGAAGTTCTTTACCATTCCTATGAAAACATCGATAAGATCTCCTCTTGGTGCCAGATTTTTATGGTTGAACACCTTAATGACTTGGGGAGAATTTTATTAAGACACTGCAATAAATTACTACTAGGGCATCGATAATATTTGTAATATTTGAGTCTAAGTTTGCTTGTTTTTTTTATAGATTAGTTATGGTGAGTTCAGCTGTTTAGAGGGTAATTTAATCACTGATGTTTCTAAATGAATATTTTAGCATTGTGTTTATATTGCCTGCTCATGAGGGAGTCACAGAATTAAGTGCAGCCGAAATCAAACACAGTTGTAAATCTTACAGAGAGAATTACATTTTCAGTCATGAGGAGACTTGAATGACACAATATCAATAAGAAACATAAAAAAGTTACATTCTTATTATCTACTAAATGGAAATATCAGTGATTAGAAACACAATGCAGGGAAGGACCACTTGAATATTGTGGTTTTATCTTCACTGGCATGTAAATACCAAGATAAAAACTTTGTTATTGGTGGTGGGGTGGGGTGGTGGTACACTTGAAACACATAAGAAGGAAGTTTCCACCATAGCTGCCCCCCTCGTCCTCAGCTCTATAGTACTAGAATGTGAAAGAAATGATTGAATGAATGAACTGAAGAATGAATGAATGAATGTTACATTTGCTTTTCATGACTCACAAAGCACTTTACTAAACCAGTAGGGAGCCATTTAAACCACCACCGCCGCATAGCCCCCACCTGGATGATGTGACGGCAGCCATTCTGTGCCAGTACACTCACCACACAGTCGCTCAGGTGATGAAGGGGCAGGAGAGAATTTACCAGTTATATATAGGGGGTGATTAGGAGGGCAGATTTGAAAGGGGCACAGTTAGCAGCATTAGGCAGGGCATCAGGGTACCGCCCCTACTCTTTCGAAAAATGCCCAGGGATTATTTATGACCTCAGAGAATTAGGATCTCAGTTTTATGTCTCATCCATAGGATGGTGCCATTTTTACAGCACAGTGTCCCCATCACTGCACTGGGGCATTGGGATCCACTCAGACCACAGGATGGGCTTCCCTTCTTGGCCATACCAACACCGCTAAAAAGTGCCCAATGCTACGTTTGGTTGGAACAGGAATGTTCTGGACTAAAGCCCTGACCGTGGGCCTGAATGTACTGATGTAAGGTATAATTATTTATCAACTGACAGATTTCCTGGTGCCAGGGATTGCTGACAACTCGTCGTGTCTGCATGCAGACATCCACCAGGGGAATTGTAGGTTCTGTGACTCGGCCAACTCGCCCACAACCTCGGCTGTAGAACCTGCCAGCCATGGCAAAGAGCGCGGAGATCAAGCTGGCTGTTTTTGGCAGAGCCGGCGTGGGGAAATCAGGTAAGCGCAGCGGACGGAGACCCTTCCGTTTTCCTTTTGGACATGATTTCCACATGTCAAGTTCCAGGCTGAGCGCTGAAGTTGTATTAGCAATTCCTTTCCTTTCCTTAGCAATTCCTTTCCTTTTCATTTTTGTTTTTTGATTAATCCTCTCTGCGAAACACGCACATTTCATTCCCTTTGGAACATCATTTAACTCCGTCAATGGTTATTGCGATGAGTCATCCACAGCATGGAACTCAGATTCAGAAAATCACTCTCCTTGTTGGTTTCCGGATTTTCTCTTGGATACATTCTTGTTCTGTGTTTCATGTGGGTCTGTGAAGGGCCCAGTGGTCTCAGTGTGTCCTTAACCCCCTTATATATAATTTATCACCCAATGATAACTGAAGGGCGATGTTCTCCCCACCCTCCAACACCAACATTTATGTCCATGAAGTACATTCATCTGTGAGACATGACAGCGTGTTTGTCACAACCATTGTGGTACAATTGATTCTGTGTTAATCTGAAAACCGTATACATGAGGTGAGGTACAACACTTATCAAAATGGCTACAGTTCAATGGGAATTTCTGTGGATTTTTTTTAATTTTTATTGTGTGAATACTATAATTTAATATCTCACCTTGTGTTTAAGACTGAATGTCATTGTAACTGTCATGTATTCAATTCAATTCAATTTTGTTTTATATAGCGCTTTTAACAACAGCCATTGTCACAAAGCACTTTACATTTAATGGGCCAGAACCCCACCAAGCAAGCCTGTGGCCTGTCATGGAGCGGGTACTTCATATGTTCCAGCATATTTGTGCATGCGTGTTGGCATGTTGTAGTACTAATTCAGTTTTGAGGACAGGCACATTAAGGGCAAACTCTAAATTTCAGAGCAGCCGTTGCTGAAAAGTCATGCAAACCCATAGCACCAGCACAAGAAAATCTCTGGTGCTGCTCCACTCCTCCTTGGAAGACTTCTGGTCATTTTACCATCCATCCATCCATCCATCCATCTCCCAACCGCTTATCCTGGTCACAGTCACAGGGGGGTGGGGGGCCTGGAACATGTGCCTCCCAGTGCAGGGTTATGCCAGATCATGTGGCTATTTACTCTTAAATGAATCATTTGATTCATTTGACTCATGTTGAAATGGCTTTCTTGTCTTTTTTATCCTTTAATGTTTTAGCAAATAGTAACTGTATTACATGTCTCGTTTTCTGCATGCTGCTCTGGAATTGTAATTAAAATTTCTGTGCATGCAGGCTGCAGGAAGTGCACGTTTCATTCGTAATCCTTAAACTTGGAACACATTTCCTTATATCCTTAAATAAACCCCTCCATTGCATTATGTCCCACAAAATCCCCATTTCTTGCTGGAATCTGCCAATATGAGAGTGGTAAGTAATAAAATGGATTATTTCAAGAAAGGGTTTGATTTTTTTTCCCTCATTTAAAAAAAAACATGACACATTAATCTATTGAGAATGGGTTTGGAATGTAAACAGCAGCTTACCTTTTAAACCTTTTATTTGTATAAAAAATTAGAAATCAAATATAAAAATTAAAATTATCCATAAATACTATGTGGAACAGAAACCACCTCTTGCAATCTTAATGAGAAACCAGACACTAGATTATAATGAATATAGTGGTCTGGCAATACGTTTGCATACAATGAAGCTAAACCATTTTAACACTGAGTTTAAAAATAATGGCCCACGTACGTGATGAATTCTATGCAATAGTGCAATGTGGGCTTTCCGCTGGAGCTTATGTATGCACACCTGCCTACATACAGTAGATCAAACAAAATCCTGCACTCTCCTTACAGCTCACCATAAAGTGATGAGTCATCTGGTGACTCACAAAGAATTAAAGCCCTCATTCATATCTGCACTAGTTAAAAAAAACAAAACTCTTAACTCTGAAAGCCAGGCAGGCGACTAATGGAGTAATGAAATCAAAAATGAGTCCTTTATGCTCTGTGCCTATTATGGAAACCTAATTCATCACTAATTGAATCAAAACCCAAAATAACTTCCATCTGAAGATGCTACATGATAAAAGTGCTTTTAAGGAATTCTCAGAAATGTCACTGGCCACTTTCACACCTGCAGAATAAGGCTCTGAAAGCTGCATCTTCAGACTGAATGAAGATGGCTTGCTGTAGGTGCATGGGATGAGAGGTCCAAAGCAATGTTGTAGACCAGTGGTGTGGAACCAGTTCCATGGAGGGCTGATGACGGTGCAGGTTTGTGGGATGACCTCTCAATCAGACAAACGGTGTGATTGTGGAAGCAGTGGTTCTCAACTCCAGTCCTGGTGACCCACTGTTATTGGCTGCTTGAGAGGCCATCACAAAAACCTGCATCCACAGTGGCCCTCCATGGATCAGGTTCCCCACCCCTGCTGTAGACAGATGTACAATCAAAGGACCTTCTGTTGATGAAGGTGTACCCAGGGATAACTTCACACACTGAATACTGAATACATCTGACTCTGTAATGATGTACGTATGGGTCACATATGTGCTCTACTATGATTACTACTCTCGGTCTCAATCTAAGGCACCTGTACTATACAGAGAAGTATATCTGTACAACGGACAAACAGCCTCTGATGAATACGATTTTGATTAATGTCACTTGCCAGTAATCATAGTAATCATCTTTCTGAACAGAATAAAGTGTACTATTATGGTGTCCCAGGAAACTAGGTTGAATTTGTCAGTAATATCTGGAAAAGTAATTTGCATTTTACTTTATTTTTTCACTTTAATGTACTAGCAATGAGCAATCAGATGCTTTTGAGGGTAAAGGGGTTCAGTTATGATTGGTGACTGGATCTCAGCCTTGAGAACAAGGTGAATGTCTTTTTATTGCATCAACCTCAGAGGATTGGTCATAAATAATGGAAAAAAGTTTCAAACAGTTCATTTTTTATGTTAGCCTGACACACAGCAATGGGCTTTATATACTAAAATATACTATAGTACTATAGTATTAAACAAACTGTCCTTTGTTTTTTATTGTTTTCCATTTTTATTGTTTTTCCTCCTCAGTGATGGTCAGTTGAGATCATTTGCAAAAAGGACAACAAATTAAAACTACACAAACTGTTAATGAAATTAAAATTGGTTAAAAAGAATATGTTTACTCTGTTGCTGCAAGAGCAACACTTCGTTTTAAGGTTGGGCCCCTTTATTAATTATCCTACTTTCATTAAATACAGAAAGTGTCATGACAGCGGGGCATGATGCTGGCAGAAAAGGAGGTGATGATCCATGGGTAACTCCAAGACAACAAAAGGGTTTATTAAAGGAACAGAACAACATAGGGAGTAGGACCTGTAACACAGTAACATGGCACAAGAAAGACCAACTAACAGAGTTAGAGCGGGAACTTATTGTGCATTCCATTTGCCCTCGGAACTCGGATTCCGAGTTTGTCAGCTTGAACCCAACAGGAGGGATGTCAGGTTCTAAGTCTCTCACTCAACCCATGAGCTACTCAGTGGTCAAGGAGCAGGGATGAACACACTAGGTATTCAAAGACAGTGGAGGAACAGGATGGCCAGTGACACCTACTGGCTAAAAGGGGAAGATACACCAGGAGCCGGGTTGGACAGTACAGACCCTGACGGAGAGGAGATCAAATGTTTAAAGGTCACTTTGAGAGCTGTGGTGGACATGCCACATCAGGGGAAATGTCGAGGATAAAACTGGAAAGGCCCACGCAGAATTATTATTAAATGTGCAGGACGATTCACATTCCTGAGTGCTGAACAGATCGCAAGGTGTGATTCACATCGTCATTATAATTATTACGCAGATGCCCAGAAAAGCCTAGTCATGAATTATTACAGATTTGCATTTTTTATCAGAATTTTCAGAAACAGTTTCAGTACATAGTTATTTGGAATCCGACTGCAAGCTGAGTTTAGCATAAACAGGTGGTGTGACTATCTTATTCTCTGTTTTGAAGTGCATTTATCATATCATTTTATTATCATTACGTCATTTACACCATTTCTCTCTTTTTACAAATATATGTAATTCTGCTTTATATAAATAAGTAATAAATCAGACTAGATAAATAAGAAAAACACAGATAGAATATTATTCATACAATGAATTTTAGAAATGTGAGGTACCTGACTGAAATTACAAAAGACCATTTGTCGCTGTATTTTTTTTTTGTAAAGTGAGCTTTTTAGGCCAGATTATTTGCAATTCATCCATTCGTACAGGAAACCGGTTTTCTTCTTGCAAATGGAGTCCATCTGTTTTTGGCTCAATGAAAACAGGAATAGCATCTTTTTAGGTCACACGAGTGCTTAAAACTTGATTTTAAATATACATACACGTTCATAATCAAAGTGTATAAAAGGGAATCTCATATAATTATATTTGGAAAACTGTCACCAGGGGAAAGGAATCTGGATGTTAAGGCAATATCTCTGTTTATGATGGTATGTCTAAATCTGCTGGGAGTAGTTTTGTTTAGTCGTAGTGCAGAGTGTACCAATATTTAATCAGAGGGGATATGCATGCTTTGGCTTGAGTTTTTTTCCCCTCGATTTTCCTGTGTGTCAGCTATCAGATGGGGCTGGCCTGAAAGCTGACAGTCATATAAATCCTGAAGCTTCTTCACTCTTTTTGTGCCAGGCTAGATTAACAGGTTGGACGGCACAGGCCATAAACCCCGCCGAGGAAGGCTGTAAATCAATGCCCATCTTTGCCGTTGCTAATGTCCAGCTTCACAAACAAGCAGAGATTAACTATTTGGAATTTCAGCCACTCTGCAATGCTGCTGTTTTGTTTTTTTGTTTTTTTTATCCCTATGTATGTCTGTTTGAAATATAAAAAAACTGGCCATCATATGAAATGCAGAGATTAACCCTAAAACAAAGATGAGCATGTTCCAGATAAAAGCAATGTGATAAAACTGTTAATCATAACTCAGCGTCATGGTTCGGAAAGGATGGAGGCGAAGGCAGGCGTCGAGGAAAATGAAAGGGGTTTTATTTTAACAAAAACACAGTACAAAAACCAAAAGGAAATGGACCACGAGGGGTCAGAACAAGGCAGGGAGAGCAGGGTAACCAGAGGGGTAGCACAGGCAGGCCATAGTATGACACATGTAACAATACAATGACCAGACCAGGGAGCTCAGGAAGAGGAGGCACTATATACATCACAGATTAGGGAGCAGACGAGAGGCACCTGGGATCATCCACACGAGGACTGAAACGAGATGTGGGGTTAAACGAGGAACAGGTGTGGCTCGTTAGTGCCACACCACAGGGAACATGGGGGAAAGATGAGGGAAAATTAGGACCCATGTGTGAGCCTTAAGGACAACAGAGCCTCTACAATGCTGGAGAAGTTCTGAACCTTCCATAAAGAAACAGGTTGTAGGGCATATACGGGGAAGACAGGTTATACTAGAGTTATACAAATATAGTAAAATATGAAATACAGGCTTACACACAAAAGCTTTCTTGAAAGTGTGGACTGTCAGATGGTGAGGTTACTTGGAATTGTCCTAAAAGGTCAATATGTCAATATTTAGAGTACTTGATTCAGTTGTGTTTAATGTGTAAAAGTACGAAAAGTATTTAACATTAAAATCTGTTTGTGAAGCAAAATTCAAGACTTTATATGAAACTCTGATTGTTTCTTTAGCAAGAAATTGTTGAATTATTCTTTTTGAAAATTAAACATGCAGAAATTTGAACAAATGTGTTTATGCAGAGGTGCTAGGGGGATCCTAGGATGATTTCAAGTGGATTGTTTTGGGTTTGGGGCCCAATATTATGGGGCCCCTGTGGGTTTGTAAAATGAGGCCACAAATACTTGGGTATGATCTGAGCATCAGATTAATGAGCATTTATTTCCATCTTGTCACCTCTGAGTGCCCTTTGTGAACCATTGCCCCATTTGCTTTATGGTTTGGTTGTGTTACATGTCAGTAATGAAGGGCCCACCTCCACCCATTGAGCTGCCTAACTTACCTTTTCATAAGAATCAGTGTGGGGTCATCTATTTTCCACCTTCTGCTCCACCACCAAAGAAAACATTTCTATAAATTATGCGATCATGAGGCAGTGGGCTCCAGTGTTTGGGTTCCGGGGTCAGATCTGAATCAGCGCCCCCGGTAGGTGGACCTTTGGTAGGTGGTCCAGGATGAGAAGCTCCATGTCTGTCTCCGAGTCTGTACACTGGCATTCCAGTTCCGTGGGGAAGAAAAACGAATACGAAACCTGGAAACAATCCTCAAAAAGTCATTAAAGGGAACAGGACCCACCATGACACAGAAAAACCTAAGTAGGAACGAAGATACAGTAAAAATATGATGTTCCATACTAAACAGAGCGCAGGGTCTTGGATGCGGAGCCCTCTCTAAAACCTGATAATTACTCAGTGACATACAGTAACATTCTGAAAATATGCGAGATTTTATTCATTGTGACATTTAGGAAATTGAAATTCTAAATAGGCAATATAATTCCTGATTGGATTTGATGCATTTCGCTTTCTCAGTTTAATCTTTTGCGAAAAATATTCATTATGTCGTGAATGAAGACAGTCGTATTAAAACTGTAGCAATAATACGCAAAAAGTAGAGAGCTGTGCTGTAATAGAGGTGCAATTTTCCTCGTTCAATGGCTGGGTGCGGTGTCTAGGGAGACCTGCATGTTGACAGTACTGTCCATCAGCCAACACAACTAAGACAGCACCTGTTTTTTCAAAATGATGTGAGATCCCATCAGTATTATAAAGATTTGAACCCATTTAAAAGTCACATTCAGGTCTGTGTGTTTTAAATTCCCAGTGTTTCCACTGGTAGACGAAACCATGAGAGGAAGTAAAGGATTAACAATTTCAAGTGTGTGAGTCACCAGCCATGAAGACCTATGTTCTGCTCCACTGAAAAAGTACTTCTGACAAACGTGGCCTGCATACATAATTTAACAACTGCATGATTGTCATACTTCCTTAAGATGTGCTTCAATGGAAAGGTCTTCAGAGTACCATAATGTGTTACTGCAAAAAAATCTTCTAATTCTTGTGCCTTAAATGGTTATTTGTTGTGTTGTGTTAATGTACAAGGCAAGTGTGACTTAATTTATTCATCAAGGTGGACAGATGAAAGAACAGAGTATTATGGGATATGAGTACCATCAGACTGCTGGGAAATGTGTGTGTGGGGGGGATTGCAGCTGTAGATATTAAGCAATAGCAGGTTTACTCTGCTGGGGAGTTGGGAGCAGGCCTGTATGATACTGGTTCCTCGTCCTCTGGAACACCTGATTCAACTAATTGTGATCTTGAAAATGAGATCATTAGCTGAACCAGTCCATCTGCTGCTGGAAGAGAACCGATAAACGGAATCGGCAGAGGGACCTTCAGATGATATGTGGACACTGCAGCATTACAGGATGCTGAAAATATTTAAAGTGTTTCTGCAGCTCTGAGCATTAAAAAATGTGCTCGTTAAAGATGTCGAAACGCAAATCAGAGGAATATCCTTGTAGAGCACGTGAATTGAAATCTTTCATCCAAAAACCGTACCCCATAATCAGCACTCATTAGACAATCATAAGTTTGCAGACTTAGCATGATGTTCTTGCTAATTATCTCCAGCACCTTTCCAAAGCGTGTGTGGTGGGGGGAGGGTGTGTGATCGGATTCCGTCAGCGTTTCCCGCATCTGCTGGGGTATCTTCTGCCTGCTCCCATTCACCGACCTGAACCGGTCCATCGCTATAGCTGGAGCCTGGCAACAGCCCCAGAGAGAAGACCCTTCAGTGCCTTTATTTTTAGGCTCTCACCGCTTTCCGATCCTCCGCTGTGTTTCGTGAGCTGTCTGCTACCTGTCCCCGGTGCATGAGTCATATCGTTCGGTTTTCTTTAACAACCTACTTTTTTTGTCCCTGATGCTTACAAGGCTTTCACAATTTAATGTCGGCCCTATTAAACCTGTTTTACCGTATTTTATTCTGGCACAAACTTTTCATAGTGTCTCTGGGGTAAATGCCTCCGTTAATATTTTTCCAGGGCGAGTCTGACGAAGCTGGCAGTCGTCTCCACTTAAGATATTTTAAGGGGCTTAATTTGTGGTCCATTAATGCTTTCACATACAAGCCCACAAAAATGAGCGATTTTCTTTCTCAAATAAAATACGTATGCCTTTGAAAGTATAGGTCTACAGAGCCACCCAAAT
>JAODJW010000001.1:28830404-28852149 GCA_026777045.1 Hyperopisus bebe
GGCCAAGCGGCGGCATCACTCTGAGCCTCCACAGGCCAAGCGGCGGCATCACTCTGAGCCTCCACAGGCCAAGCGGCGGCATCACTCTGAGCCTCCACAGGCCAAGCGGCCGTTATGTTCTGAGGCCCCAAGGTTCAAACATCCTAATGTGCCTATAAACCATTTCCTCCTGCACCAAAAAGGAAGCAACATTTGGCTCTCCACAGCAGGGAATATCGACCAGATAAAAAGGCTCTTGGGGTGAAGCAAATTTAGTTGAAGCATTGTAAACAAGGGAAGCTGAATTTAACATCACACTGGAAGAAAAGTCTTTCACCACTCTTCAAATTTTAGTAACTTAAATTTGGAGTTGGGTAATTCAGGTCCAAACAGTAAAAGTCCAGACAAAGATTTTTTTTTAACCAACCAGTTGAGCTTGAAGAGTCACAGTCACGGAGTACTGAACGGGTGGTTGAAACAAAATCTCGGTCTGGACTTTTACTCTCTGGACCTGAATTATCCAACTGAATTATTCATCACATTTTCACATACTGAACTTGTAACTAGTTACACCACCCTATGTGTTGACACTGTTATTGGTTTGGTCCATTAAATAAAAAAACAAGTACCTAGTACTTTTCAAAGAGTATACATATTTCTTGGCAAATGTAGCCAGGAAGACAAGATGGATTGTCTGCCCCAATTTTACTCGCTGCTGTAAAACATTAACCCCTGCCTCTGAAGATCAGCATTTCTGTCTCGCCTCAGCTTCCTGGTATCAAGAGCAGCCCTGTTTTGTTTAGCTTGTAAAACTCAGAAGAAAGTGTGCTTTGATACCAGTGAATTAAAAACATGTGAACCCAAACCACAGGAAGAATGTGTGAAGCTTGTGTGTAAAGCTTATTGTTATGCTTAGCTATGTCGTGAACAGCGATACTGCCTTGCATTTTCTTCTCATCTAACCTCATCTGGGCCTCTCTTGGTGGGTTTCTATGAAATCGCATACTCTCAGTGACCGATTTTACAGCATTAAGGGAGACAAGAGCAAATGTACAGACAGCCTGATGGCCCTTTAACACAGCACTGCAAGTAAACTCAGAATATCAACAGCTACCATGCCAATGGACTGAGATTGTGCATAAGAATCAGGTCAAAATGTGGTAAGCACTGATAGACGGGTAAGCAGTAGAATTATCAAGGTCAGTAGAATTGACAAGGTATTTTATATGATTTTGAACCTGTGTTACTGTGGTCTTATTAATGGTTATTCCCTGTTTCTTAGAGTCCACCTACCGTCATCAAGCTGTTATTGACGATGAATCTGTAACCATGGAGATCTTGGACACGGCTGGACAGGTAAGCCAGAACAGGCTTTAGGTCCTTGGCTAAGATTGTTCTATGCTCAGCTGTCCAACTGGGGCAAACCCTTGCTGAAGATCCTATAGCTAGTTCTGTGAGCTAGTTCTCCTGCCGACACTGAGAAAGTCATTCTTTATTCATTTATAGCCATCGTTAACTCTGTAACTCTGATTTAAGATTACAATTAAGAGAGCTGACTATCAAACTAGAACTTTTAAAACTTTTGTCTGGATGGTGACCACGACATTTATGGTTATTGGTCAGTAATAAAGATGTCATACATTCTTTGCTTATTGGTCAATATGCTATTATTGTTTGTCAGTTTTTATTCACTTGTGACAACATGGTAAGTTCCTGGGAATGTTTATAGTGTAATAACAAAGCTGGATATGGATTTATTGGATACTATCCCCCCAAAGGAGGAGATGCTGCATAGGGAGGGCCACATGCGCTGGGGAGATGGCTTTGTCGTTGTGTATGACATCACTGACCGTGGCAGCTTCGAAGATGTCGTGCCACTCAAGAGCCTCCTGGAGGAGGCGAAGAAGCCCAAGCAGGTGACCATGATGCTGGTGGGTAACAAGGCCGACCTGGAACACGCCCGGCAGGTGAGCACGGAGGAGGGCGAGCGGCTGGCGGCTGAGCTGTCCTGCGGTTTCTACGAGTGCTCGGCCTGCACGGGCGAGGGCTCTGTCAGCGAGGCCTTCCTGGAGCTGTGCCGAGAGGTGCGGCGTCGCCGCATGGTGCAGGGCAAGGCCCGTCGTCGCAGCTCCACCACCCACGTCAAGCAGGCCATCAACAAGATGCTCACCAAGATCAGCAGCTAGAGGGCACTGTGTCACCCCACCTGCCACGCTTGCACAAAAACAATTGCTGAGAGAATTTCATAGTAAGGCTGCACATAAGTTTCCTTGGAGATGAATGGTGATTTCACTCATGGGACTGGAAATAAACAAACACAGGGCACCCACCCTTTCCAAACAGTGCTCATGAGAGTTTGTTGTGCATGCTGAGCAGTGCTGTCAGAGAAAAAAACCAGCAGAGGAACCACTTTTGTCAAAGTGGTTCTGAAGGCCACCATCAAAGGAGACGTCTACAAACTCAGTGGCAGTGCCAGGATCTCCTGGCTGCCCTGCTTTTTTCCTCTATGTACCACACTGACTGTGGGCAGCGTTTATGCAGTGGGCACACGGTACACTCTCTGAAATGATTGGTGCTGAACCTGTGGTCACACTGACCATCGTCTGTGTTCACATTCACCAACACCTCTATAGGGTCTTTAGTCTTCCAAGCTGACCTGCAGTATGTCAGATATTATGTAAGTCTGTAAGTCTGTAACTGAATAGTATTCATACAAAATGTACTGGAATCTAAGGAACACTTATCTAAGAATTTTCCTGGTGAAATTCCATCCATTTTCTAACTGCTTATCCTAGACAGGGTTGTGGAGGGTCTAGGGTTGGGGGCACAAGGTTACAGTATACCCTATAGAATAACATTAAATTGCAGGGTACAAACACAGTAATACTCACTGGGAAATTTTGTCCAATTTCATACAGTAACTTTTGACAACAGAAGGATCGTGGGGAGAACACCACTCCACACACACACAAAGTGGAGGTGGGATCCATAGCTGAAAAGCCAGAAGGAGTAAGGTAACAGTGCTACCCACTGAGCCACTATGCCACCATCATGGAAACCAGCATGTTGGTCTAGAGATCAAGTGGTCATTAGATAAATTCCAATAAGTTCCATACATAAATGCGTAAATGGTGTCATGCCTAATCCCCGATGGTCAAATCGACGTGCAGGAATCCTGGTTTAGTGGCCTATCTAGCGCCATGCTAGGTAAGAGTGTAGGCCCAGGGAAAGTACATCAGTCCTTTGATGGTTTGGAGGATTGAGTTCCTGGCCATTCCAGTGCCCTGCAGTGATATTTACTGTCAGATGGGAGGCTGTAGAGCTGTGGGTGGCAGTGAGCTAATAGGGCTCTCCCCAAGCAGGTTATGTCTGCTGAGGGAGACTACAGAGGGAAGCGAGAGAGGATAGCTGACAGCACACATGTGGGGAGAGGCTGCCATCGGCGGTTAATGCTGCAGGGGTACCAATAGCAGAATAAATAGAACATACTCAATGGGGAATATGGAGCTGGAGAACAGAGAAGAAGAAGTGAGGGTCAGCATAACATATTTCCAGCAAACAGGAAAAGCCAGACAGGTCAAATGGTCAGACTGACCAATCAGTGCTCTAAACTACAACAAAAACGTGGGGCTTGAATAACAGCGAGGTCATGCAGATATGAAAATGTGAAAGTCAGTTCTGGTTTCACAGGCGAGTATCCATGTTTGTGGTAAGCACTTATATAATTACAGGCCACCTGACATTGCTTTCACATTGGCAATGTTTGCATGTGAAATGAAGGGGTAATTAAGACATGAAGTATTCCACACTTACGTTTCATTTGTACACGGACCTTTCTACTTGCCATATGTCTGTTTTGCACATGTCATAATTCCAGTTTTATGAGGTGATAATTTACAGGGATCTTTGCTGAAAAGAGGCAGCTGTAGTCAGATTCAGACTCGGCTGTAATTGCTGTCATCAGCTTAACCACGTCATAATATTCATCCACAGTTTGTTGTAATTATTATTTACAGTTGGCTCTTTCTGCTTTTGAATCGCTTGGAAGACATTGGGATAAGCTTTGTTATTCTGTAAACTACGTATAACATCAGCCTAAATGCTTAGGCTGTGGTTTAACTGTAAAATGTATAGGTCCATTCTATGCTGTGTATATTATAATCAAATGGTATGCTTGATTCAGTAAATCTATGCTTGTCACTGAAAAATACTAAATACATACAACTAATAACAGAAAAGTGTATATCTGCAGTTGTAATTAAAAGTGATATATATTCCATGAGTGTAAAAATTTGCTTGTGAGACTGATATGTATTCAGATAAAATTCGTCTCCCTTGCTGGCACATTGCTCAATTTTACCACGATTCTCTCCACCTTTGATTGATAGTAATCGGGAGAAAGAGGACCGCGTTTTCACAAACAATGAAGCGTGGGTGTAGATTAGCTGAGCGCTATGGGCACCATTATAGCTGATGACAATATATGTCATGATGCCATTTCATTAGCTTTAAAAGCAAAGAGGTGGCATCATGATGACTTTAATTGCACCCTGACAGCTGCTGACGGAAACCCCGCTTTTTCTGAGTCACTTACTGGCGTGTCTGTTCTACAGGCCACTACCTTGCACATTAAATGCATTTTTTGCAAGGTTCACTCTTATTCAGTGACCTATAAAGAAACCATTGAACAAAGCCATAAACACCAGTAGAATGCCATCCCTCAACCCAGCGTCTAGCACAGAGTAGCAGTTGCAGTGTAATAGTCTTTCTAGTAATGTCACAAGTATAAAATAATAGTTAAAAAACCCTATAACATAATAAAATGTAGGAACGTAGCAAAATGAGCAAATTGAGCTTGTGATGTGGCGCACATTCACAGCCACTGAAATGTCACAGCACATGCACAACAGTGGCATTTCAGCTCCTCTACCGATACACTGCAGCACATTTCAGTGTTTTAGTGGGTGGCAGCCTGGTTATTTCTCCTCCACTATTTCCTGTTCCCGAACGCCTGGGGAGAAGGTCTGGACACACCCCCAGAGGTGAACTTGGGCGGGTGCGGCCCCTTGGGTGGCTGGATGTGTCTCTGCATGCAGCTAGGGGACCCTGTGGCCCTATTTAGGTCTGCTGGTTTTGGGAGGTGCATGGGTCTGCCCTGGGTGGGACCAGATAATTACTGGTGGGGATCCAGAAATACCCCGTTCTGACCACAGAGCAGCAGCTCTCAGCTCAGCAAGCCCTGACAGGCAGAGGGCTGACCACAAGCTCCTTTTAAAACACCAGCAACGGAAATAAATCAGTAATGCTTACTGTACAGACACATACATAGCCCATCCATGGTCTGTGGCTGGAGAACATATTACGCGTCACTTCTGCAGAAATTGTATCCTATAGGAATATGCTTGTACGAAATACACTATCACTGATATTGGTATCTACTTTATTAATAATGCTAGTAGTAGTAGTAATAATAATAATAATAATAATTATAATAATAATAATAATAATAATAATAATAAAAACGGGCATTACCTGGCTAAATTAGACTGTATTATACATAGAATAATGTACATTTATATTCTATGTCCCTGTGGTTTTCAGTTTGCTAACAACTGCGCCTCCTACTGGTCCTCCGATGGTACATTTTTTGCTGCTGTTTACACAGAATGGAGCTTCGGCCCCTGGGTGAACACTGCCTGCTTCTCTGGTCCTTTTTCTACTGAGTCGCTTTCAAAATCTCTGTTGATTCCTCCTCCTGCTGCCTGCAATGCGACAGATGACATGAGATGAAATGCGCACCAGTCAGAGAGATTCGGAACTCTTCAGGACACCGGCCCTTATGGCAGAGCCTCCAGCAGAAAGGCCATTGCTGAAAATAGACCATTTTGAAACTGGCTTGGCATTTGCGGCAGAGCAGCTGCGTGATCTTGCAAAAATGTGGCAAAGAGGCATTGTGGTCAGACGGGTTTCAATTGGAACTTCTTAGTCAAAATCGCCAAGTGTTACACTTGGAGCAGACCCAGGACAGCCCACCTTCGGGTTACATGCAAACACAGCGGGGTTACTCAGCTGCTACAGCTTCCTACAGGCCACCGTGTACATTGGCTGTACTGCCAGCTCTGATCAATGAAACAAAAACACGTTACCGCACAGATAATTGTTCCCGTCCAAAAGTAAAAAAATAAAACTGCAGTCACTTTGGATCATGTGGAAGACCCACCAGTGATTTTTTTTTCTGACAAGTCTGCATCTGCAAATTATTTAAATTGAGTTAAGCTTTTGGCCTCAATCTGGCTGATTATCATCGAACAGGGAGACTGATTGGACCTCAAGTCCAAACGTTGGTCTGTAGGAACATGAGCTGTGTATGTCTGCACCTATGGTACTGATATCCTCCTAAACATCTGCATCCCTAACTGCAGCTGAAGGCAGCAATAGTTATTTTGCACTTTACAGCACTAATATAATTATCACACATTAGATTGAATCCCATAAAATGTTACATTCATAAAATGAGAAAAAGCTGGCTACGTTTTAAAAGGGGAGTTGGTTGTACCATTTTGTCTTACAAATGTAAATGGGGCAAAGGGGACCTTTTTCCTGACTCAAAAACACAGGGAACCCCGGCCCTCCCCCACTTGTAGCCCACACAGCTGTGCCTGCTCACCATGTGACCAGACGTGATGTCATAAAGTAGGGTGCGCAGCGCCTCTGCTTTCTGCTTCTTCTGCTAAACTTCTGACATCCACGGGGTGATTCAACATGTATCAGACATACTAAACCCAGGTATTTTGTGACAAAACACTGATATGCAGACCCCAGAACCAATGGGCATGGTTTCCATTGCAAGCCTCATTGCTGTCTTCTCATTTTATGTAGCGTGGCCTCCTATGTTGAGTCATGCATTTTGACCGAAAAATAATTACATAAAAATGGCCCATGGGTAAGAGACCTATGACATGAATATGTGTTTGATGGTGCCTATTACGTAATGACCTTAGGGATCGCCGGAATTTAGCTGGATCAGGAATGGTACTGGCTTCCAAGGCTCAGATCCTTGTTCAGTGTTGTGTTAATTTATAAATATAATTATAGCTGTAGAATAAACAATGGAGCAGATGCACACACAGCACACGCTCCTGTCTGAAGGGCATCTCCAAGCATGCTTGTTGTTTCTCTGCTCATACAGCATTAGTAAAGTGCAGAACTCAGCACTTGGTTTAATCTCACCGAGTCTAATGAAAAGCTTCCCAGCAGCTCTTTATATTATGACAAGGTTATCGGCAGCATTTAACAAAAGCATCATGCATATAATATGGTTTCTCCCCTTTGCATAGTTTTACAACCAGACGCTTCACTGGAACAAATCATGTCATATACTTTTACCTCATAGGATCCTCCAAGGGCCTTAAACAGAACACAGTCACTTTCTGGTTGACTCCTTACCTTCAACTCTCTTCGCTGCCATTTGTTACATTTCACGTGCACCTGGGGAGATACTGACATGACTTGAAATTTTTGATTACAAATACCAAACAGAAAAATCAAAAGACAGGCCTGGGCACCAAAAGTCTTGCCGTGTCAGATACCAGCCTGGTGCGAAGTGGTGGCATGATGGTTTGGAAATGCACGTGTGATTGAAAGATTGCTGGTTCAAGTTCCTGACCAAAAAGACTCCACTGATGTACCCTGAGCAAGGTACTGCTCCCTGGGTGCTGAATTAGCTGCCCCCTGCTATGTCACATACAGGTATGGCTTAAATGCAAATGACACATTTCATTGTTGTGTGCTGTGGTGCGTCAACACTGATCACCTGAATACAAAGGGGTTGTCTGTCTGTTTGCTGGACCTTTTGTAGCCTATTTAGTATGTTGAATAATCTCAGCTCCAGCAAGGCACCAGTGCCCCAACCCGAGCCTGATGGCTAATGGCTAGGAGGAGCTGGAGAGGCTTAGGGCTCTGGAACAAGAATAAACCACAAACAGGAGAAACCCAGGCTGAGAGGAAAAAAACAAGGTTTGCTTGCAGTGTCTTCCTTGCCATCTCTTCCTCAGTTCACTGTGTAAGAAGGCCCAGAGAATCAGGCAGACAGGGAGCAACTGAGCTGGCTATTAGCATCCTTGCTAACTGTAATCCAGTTAGGGCCTCTTCAGACAAAAGTTTGGTACAAACTTAGTTAAAATTTAGGGAATTCAGCTATACATTTATTCGAGATCTTTTATTATTGAAAAGTGTTACCTAGCCGTGGTAAACCCAGTTTTCCTTATAAGGAGCTACTCCACAAAAAAAAGTTTAGACAGTTAATTCTCATGCATCTGGCGTGACACTCATGCTTTCAGAGAAATCTTACGGCAAATCTATATTATTCTATTATAAACCTAAAATTAGCTACATCAGATGTGTGTGCTGGGGTTGTTTGCAAACCCAACAGATTACTTACAAGGTAATAACACTCTTACACACATGTAGATGTGTGTGCAGACTTGTCTCAATTTGAAAATCTCACTCCAGGCAGCTGATCAAAGTTGGCAACCCTGGGAAATATGTTGTCAGGAAACCCGCTTGCAGGCCATATATCAATGTCCAGGGTCCACTTTTCCTTTGGGAGGTTGTCCATCTGCCTTTAATAGTTTAATAGTTTGTTTCACAGTTTCCTTGACTATAATCACCCATGTTGTAGCATGTTTCGCCACTCGCTCCATCTGCGGGGGCGTGTTCCAATGGGAAAGCGGCACTCCTATGACTCCATACACACCTTTTTCTGCTTAAGTGTGGTGGGGCGTATCCTCATGAGGGGATCATGAGGGGAAAATATGCTTAACTCAAACATGCATAACTTTTTAAGTCCTTTTTAAACTTAAGTGCTTGATGGGAGAAATAATCCCTAAATGATCAGTCAGTAGATTATCAATAGATATCCGACACTGCAGCAAAACAGGGTGAATATTGGTTAGGTGGGACACTTATATGTTTGATACTCTGGGAGATATTTTGTGCCTCTTTGGTCTATTAACTTAAGCTCAGTTCCTGAGCTTTCAATAATACTTTTATGTTTTAATATAATATAATTAGGATCGTATTTTTAAAGTGAGAGAGAAAATAATTTTTCAAAAATTGTCCCAGTTCACCAATATCCACACCTAAGCAACACTTAAACACTGTGATATATGTAATAAAGTTGCAAGTAGCATTGCAGTGGCCCAGTTTTGTGCTATTTTCTGCAAGCCCAGTGGAGCCTGTTTTCAGTCTTGGACGCTCCAGGAGGGAATGTAAAACCATAATGACAGGAAGCACCCACAGTTAACGAGCATATTTCCAAGATGCCCTTGTCTTGCATCTGTAAAAGGTGTCTGTCACAATCCTGGCCCTCAAATGCTGTGTCTGACTTAGCATCCAGATTTAGATAATGATTATGTGGGTGAGAAAAGACAGTAAACAAACTTATAGACATAAAAACATAAAAACTGGGAGGGTGGAGATTATGAGTTATTGTGCAAATCTGGATTAAATGTGTGAGGCTGGGGCATCGATGGATACTGAATAATGTGGAAACTGTCTCCCAGCACTAGACAAGGTGTCTGTGGCCTGGGAGAGCAGGGGTGAGTTTTCAGCATGGGCAGGGCATATTTTTTGCTCACAGGGTGTCTTTTTGCTCACTGGGGAAAGTTACTGAGGGCTGGCTAACTCAGTAAGGTTGATATGTCTCCTGAGATTGTCATGGAAGCTTTATTTGGTAAACTCTGTAATAAATAAAAGGTCAGCTGAACAAAGGTGGAGCGCAATACAAATGGCAGAGGTGAAAAACGCTGATCTCTCACTGCATCCTGTGTTGCCGTCCGCTTAGTCAGTTTGTCCTCTACATCCTGTGTTTTGTGAAGCACTGTGGTTGTTATGGTGACCAAGGTTCTCCCAGTTTCCATAGGTGAACGAAACAATATGCGTCTCTGTGAGAAATACACCAAAGCCTTGGAGAGTGGGGAGATCTCCTACGCCTGTCAGGCCTTCAGGAGAAGCATGAATGAGAATCCAGGAGAAAGAGGCGTTCAGTCCAGAACAAATACAATTCAATTCAGTGCATGCAGTTTCTAATATTACAAAACAGGGTTGTTTTATATCGTTTTCATTTTATTATGAATGTCATAATGTTGTTAGGCATTTGAGAAGTTTTATAGGGATGTATTTAAACTCTGTCCTGATAAATGATGTTTACCTAATACATAATTATTCACTGCGGATCTCAAGCTTCATCACCAGCTGTTTTTTTTTTTTCGAACCGCTGATGTTCTATAGTGGAGGGTGATTGTCAGACAGGACAGATCCACCCACAGACAGCACAACGTAGCAAGTTAAAAAAGAAATAAATATGAACTACTGAATGCACTCTGAATACACTCTTATGCATTAGGGAGGTACATAGCGGCCTTGGCTTTTTCGGGTGCTTAGAGATAGCTAACTTCTTTCAAACAGCCAGTACTGTATGTGATCAATCAAACTTGATACACTTAAGATTTTGCGTCAGCACCACTCCATTATAGTGAAGCTCTGAGCAACAGCAAGTCACCAATAACACTGTTACTTTAGGTAAAAGCTTGTCCAAGCTTGACTTGCAGAGACTCAATAATGTGCTTCTATTCAGGTTATTTACACTTGCTATATGCCATTTACAATATAACACAATTTCAAAGTAGACAAGGCAGCTTCTCTGCACTAAACCCTTGTGTAAACATTACAGCATTTTCTTGGTTTTTATCAGTGTCCTGAAGGTAAATTATATTTGTTTATCCTGAGAGACGCACCTTTCCCTGACTGACTCATATTGCTTCCAGGCAGAACAGAATGGTAACAGCTGAATATTGACCTAGTCTGTCTCCCTTTAGCCTTTCAGCGATACTGGCAATATGACTGTGAGGACGTCTTTATGTAAATTTGTCAGAGTGGCACCACAGCACCCAGAGAATAGCCACCCATCCAACAATCTTCCAAATGCTAATCCTGGTTATGGCTGGGGGCGGGGGCACACCCTGGTTGGGATGCCAGTGCACAAATACATCCACACAATTGTGGGCTATGGGGCAATCCAGACATGCCAGTTAGCTTATCTGCGTATCTTTGAACTGTGGGAGGAAACTGGAGAACCTGGTGGAAACCTGGACAACTTCAGAAGAACATCTTATGGCCAAAAATGATCGGCGAGGCACCGGTGCATGTGCAAGAGGAAGCCAGGGGAGACCCGTGAGACACACATGAGGAGAACATGACCTCCACACACTTGGCAAGATGGCGCTCAGTCCTGGTTCTGCCCATATGCATCTATATTAGCTGATGGATTATTTAATTAGAACTTGTTTTACTGTGTCATTTTCATTTTGTAATGTATTTTATTTTACCATTTTTGAAATGCACCATATAACTTATTTCTGCTTTTTTTTCAAAATCATTCCCAGATATTAAAGACTGTGTCTGGCTTGCTGGGAAGACTGTTGCTCAGATTTGTGCAGACATTCCTATTTTCATGTACTTTGGCTGAACTAAACAGGCAGCCTGCATAGGATTTCATAATCTAAACCTGCTGCATGTGCCCATCCTTCCATTTTGTCACATGCTAACTGGTAAAAAGTATTCAGAAGTACTTAGTAATACTCACTCGGAAAACCAAAACTAGCTACAGGACTGGTTCATCAATGTGAAGACATAAAAATTATTTTAGTTCTTATGTTTGGTAGAATCCTGGGAAGAAGTGGTTCTTTGAATTGTTTATTTTTTGAGCTTTTAAGAAATAGTTTTAGTATATTTAAGTTCTAACAAGCATGGTTGAAAAAGCTTTAACTGCTTCATATCATAACATGTCATAACATCTTGTTCGTTGTTCAGTTGTTCAGATACCAGTTTTTTTCCAGCCTCCTATAATAATTCCTTTAAAGACTTTAAGACACAAACCTTCTCACCTTATAAGGCGGTATGATGCTGAGACACACCCAGCAGGGAGCCGCTCACCAGAATCTTTTCTTGAAGGACACAGAGTCGTGACTCTCCACAGCCGAGGACACCTGTGAGTCTTGCACCCAACTCCTGGCTCAAAAACCTGCTAGTGGTGGAGAACTGCCAGAGACCACGTGTGGTTTCCACACAGTACCCTTATCTAAAAGAGCTGAAGGTTTTGTGGCCTCCGCTCCAACAGACAATTTTTAGATTTCCGGTAAAATGGAAATTCGTGCTGTGGCTGTCAGTTAGACCTGCTAATGGGCAGGCATCCACGTATGATAAGCCGCTATTTCTGCACGGATTACAGTGATCGCTGACTCAAATAAAACACACTCAAATATTGGATAAATTCTGCTGCAGGTTAATACTCTAGATGTTTGGCTGGCACAGAATGGTGCGTTTGTGTTGCAAGCAGAAGATAGGAGGATGCACAGGGCTATTGGTTTACTGAGGAGTCAGTCTTGGATTGAAGGAGATTAATTAATAAAGGCTTCAGCTGGACCAAAGACCATCCTACAGTATGGAGGGATCTGTGGAATAAGGACTGGGGAAAGGATTTTGAAAGCAATCCGAACCACTCCCAAGGGTACAGCAGGGGTTTATGGGATTCAGAAAAACCTTAAAGTAGTTGCTTTACCAGTAAACAGATGTGAATGGAACAGGTGTTTTATATATAACAATGAAAAGATGCAAATGTAATTGGTGAGAATTGCATTGTCCGTTTAGTGTGGGTTTTACATCCACCTTTGTGCAAAAATAAAACAAAGGCTGAATCCTTCCCAATTACACCAGAAGCCAGTTCAGCTGGTGAGTTTCCAAGGTACAGCATGAACAATGACAGCCATTTTTTTGAAAATTCCCTGACTGGAAACAAAATAATGACTTTTCTATGGTATAAGATGGAGGACAGGCATGTGTCAAGGTGAGGCAAAGTCATGTCCATTCATTCTTTCCTTGTGTCATTCCTACCAGTGGTATGAATCACAGTTCTGTTTCCTCATTTGCCAGGAAATGCCCAATCTCGTATCCTCCCATTATGCCTCTTCAAACCTCGCTGCCCATTTCATGTTCTTGTGCAGCTCCTCTTTTGCTAACACCCAAACAGCTTTTCCTTCCCCCCTACCTCCCATCCCCAAATCAGGCCCCTGACTCGAGCTCCAGTCCCTATATCACATGAATATGTTTGCTGTTCCTCCTGGACTATACAGGTATCTGACAGACAACAGTCACATGATTGTAATAGGCCGACCTAAAGGTGGCAGAAATATGCAAACAGCAATACTTTTCTGTATTGAAGAGCTTCCTTTCCTTAGAACTAACTGAGAACTAACTGTTCTTCTGTGTGCATGTGTGCCGTTGCATGTTCCATTAGTGTTGTGTGGGTTTCCTTCAGTAACTCCAGTGTCCTGAAGTTGGGTGCGATTGGGTGATTGTGTGCCCCTTATAACTTTGGCATCCCATCCAGGCTATTCCCCAACCAGGACCGCCAGGACCCTGTACTGGAGATGGACGGATGGACTAGGACGGAGAATACTGAGACTCCCAGAAGACTGGTTGAGTTCAAAGGCTGGAGAAGCTCAGCCACACACAGCCAGTGCAGGGGCACAGTTAACGCAGCTGTGCAGTTCTCTGAAGTGCACCATGCCCTACACTGATATTAATGACACATAATTGATTTTGTGTGTTATTCTACAGTTACTCAACAGTGATTATTCTGATTTAATAAAGACATGTCAGTATTCTCTGAAGATGAGCCCCTTGCTACTTTATATAGAATTAAATTTCAAAGAAAATTTTAAGAAATAATACTTCTTATTAACAAACTAAGACCAATACCATCTTAAATACTAAGTATTAAGTTTTATCTGGAATGAAACTCATTGGATTGGATTATTTATTTTATTTTATTTTATTTTCCTGCGAAAGAATGACAAGCTGGTCCCTGGAAATTTTTGCTGAGTGGGGGGAGGGGGTTCCCCATGATAACCTTTGCCGAGCAAAAAATTTTGTCCACCAGGGGTGAATCACCCATGATACATTTTGTCAGCCCATATACAGTAGCTGAAAAGAAAATGGCTGGTATGTCAGATGGCCGGTCGAACCCTGGCCATGATGGAAGGAGATGTTTTGATGACTCTATCTCTGTTGGCTCTTGAAACCATCAGTAGGTAAATAGATAGGTAGGGAATACTTTTTTGGTCATAATCCCTGTAATTTCCTTCACCAAAACTGTAATTCTCGGGCTTTTAGTTTACATTTTTCATTCTCTAAACATGGACTTTAATATTTCTGCTTGGGATTGAACTTTACATTCTCATTTCCTGAAAGATACAGTACCCTTCACTCTGTCATTTTCTGTATGCTTTCTTTACCATGTTTCTGATTCAATTTTATGTAATTCTAATTTTGCTTTCTTTAGTGCTTTGCAGGGCAAAGCCCTTCCCACAGCCTTCATCTCCAGTCATCATCTGACAGCTTTAGGGTGCGAGACAGGCAGTATTGAGTGCCGTCTGAATACAGTTGATTGGTGTTTTCGTAATATGCAGGGTTATGGTTGTATTTCAATAGGTCAGTCTGTGTCTGCATGCCCAGAAATCTTTAAGGCCTTGGGGCTTTAGTGTTTCTGCTATTCAAAGTACTTTTCTGCAGTTTTGATTAATCCCATAGAGACTATGGTAGGTCTAGGTATTCTTATACCCTGCAAGGGCTGAACCTCAGGTTCGTCACACTGGCTTTTGCTAATACCAGTCATGTTCCTTATTGTATTTTTCTGAAAGTCAGTAGGTCACAAATATTGATCAAGTTTTTTAGTCTCCTAAGAATTGCTTGTGAAACACAATTTACTCCCAAAAGAGGGATCTGCACCTCCCAAAAGACACGTTAGAGGTTTTTTGTCGGTCCTGGCCTCACCAACTGTAGCTTCCATCCAGTTTATAAATAACAGCTAGAGAAGTATTTCCATCTTTTTTAAGTAATATCTTAGCTGACATTAGAGAGCTAACAACTCCTTAGACAGAGTACAAAATATACTTGCAGATAGATGTTGCCCTTTGATGATAAAGATGATAGATAAAAGTCCTTTTATTCATTTTTATGACTGCTTCTGTAGTAAAAGGTCATGAATCATTTCTGAAAAACGTCTTTAATGCATGTCTTAACCTAATGTGGTACTACGTCCTCCTGCATCAGTGTTCAGTTCTGAAACTTAATCAGAATACATTAGTTTGCATGTGCAAGTGTGTGGTTGTGATGATATATATGCATGTGTGTGTGTGTGTGTGTGTATACTGCATGTCTTAGGCAGTCAAAATTAACATTTACAGCTTTCTGTCTAGGTAGTAAGTGTTTATATTCCCAGAACAAAAAAAAAAAAAACAAAAAACATTTGAACATATGCAAATTAACTACTTACGAACTTTCAACTTACGAACTTTCAGACATACGATCAAATACTGGGGTGACTTTTGGAGAGGTTTTTTAAATGGTTTAATATCATAGTATCACACCACAGTACTGTATGGTTACTTGTTAATTTTTGCTTTTTTGCCTTTGAGATGAGACTTTGCTCTTCCTGTCCTGCCTCGTGTCCTGTGATGGACTGGCATCCCATCCAGGGTGTATCCTGCCTCGTGCCCTGTGATAGACTGGCATCCTATCCAGGGTGTACCCTGCCTCGTATCCTGTGATGGATTGGCATCCCATTAAGGGTGTACCCTGCCTCGTGCCCTGTGATGGACTGGCATCCCATCCATCCCATACAGCTTTCTCTCCAAGGAGGCTTCAGTCTCACTCCAGTGATGAAGGATGATTGTCCACACTGCCACATGCCAGCAGGAAGTGACTAAGAATGCCTTATGCATCCTCCTTTCCCCCATTACTATCAGTTTCAGCCATATTACAGCACTTGAACTCAGGTTCATGTCGTACATGTACAGTTTAAAAATTCTTGCATGTCCCTCTATACACCAAAGGAATTTTCTTAAATGAAAACTGGTGAAATAAACTCTTTTATGAAGTAAAAAAAAATCTTTAAAAAGATGTAAATTATTCTTATTTATTTGCACATGGGCTTTTCTCCAGGATGAAAATGAACAAAAGAAGGTTTAGATGACAGATCCTAACAAGGTGTGGAAAGAGTAATGATGAATGTGATTACTTAAGCAATTCCTTACTGAATCTGTCTTTCCAAAGCCCTTATGCTGAATGCAGATTTGCAATGTCCAATAATTAAGAACGACATGTTAAATATATCCTCCCAGCTCAAAATATGAAAAATATGTCACAGACATAGGTTTTGTCTTTGAGATTGCTATTGGTTTGGATTACTCAAATGAGAAGTCACTGGTGTAATGTCAGGCAAAAGGAAGAAATGTTTTGTGGTTCTTCTGGTTTATTTAAGACCACAGTCACCATCAGAAGGAAAATTTGCATTTGGGCCTCATCAATGACTGGTTCCATGAGGTCATTTCCTCCCCTTGGTCTCTGACAGGCCTGGCAATTCCAGATTCCACAGATGACGACTTGCACAGAAACTTGAGGCTTGACAGGGAGTAAAACTGATTTCTGAGGGAAAGAAAGCCTACTTTTATCTGGAACCATTATTTTCTATGGCATAGGAACCATGCCTATTAAGCAGGATATTGTCTAATTATTTAAGTACTTCCAGTCTAGTTTGTTGAGGTTATTAAACCATTATAGTGCTCATGGGATCCCATTACTGGCATTCTATCCCACTCAGATTTCCAGTTCACCTACAAATGTGCCCGAAGCGATGTATAGTTATATTTTTTTTGCACATTTGAATTCACATTCATATTTTCCATTACATTTACTTATTTAGATACTTATTTATTAAGATGCCATTGTAAAAAGTGACAAAGTGAGGCACATTAGAAACATACAGGTGTCAAGGAGTCAACTAAACAAGGGCGGCTACACTAAACTTTCATGGGGAAGCCGTTAGAACGGACATGTTAACATCAGCCAGTGACATAGAATACACCAGCAACACAGAACCTAATTAGAGAGCTATTCAATCAAAGATGAGTGTAAAAGGCCAGAGTCATCTGCAGTAGTGCTAGGATTGGTGCATGTGATTGGATGACTGGACCTAGTGAAATAATATAGAGAAGAGGAGAGGGCCAAGGACAGAGCCTTGGGGAACGCTGGTTATTACCTGATGTGACTTGTACACCTCTGTACCCCAAGATGGGAAAACTGCAATTAATTTTAGGGTATCCAATGTGAACACAATAATTTCACCAAAATAAGTTTTTTTAAATTTATTAAATTTATCGCTGCCGAGAGGGGTGAGGACTGCAGAGAGGATCATCGGGACTTCTCTTCCATCCATCCAAGACATTGCTTGCAAACGCTGACTCACAGGGCCCGTGACATCATCAGGGACTCCACCCACCCCCACCACGGACTATTCTCCCTGCTGCCCTCTGGAAAGAGGTTTTGCAGCATCAGGACCAGGACAGCCAGATTCTGTAACAGTTTCATTCCTTAAGCCATTAGACTCCTGAAACGGCTCCTACTGTCCTCCCAGAATAAAATAGGAGATGTCTGCTTTCTTGACTGCAAAATAAATGATGAAATGTGACATGAATCAGCATCCAGGTCTCAAAGGTCATACTTCAGCAGATAGACCTGAGGGATTTGGTCCCAGTAGACTCCGTGATATGATCTGGGGACCAGGCTCCTCTTATGTAGTGTCTCTGCAGCTTGTCTGCTGTTATAATGGCAATGGCTCTTGGCAGAGGCTTCAGTGCTGATGTCTGGAACTGAAAAATATTACACAATTCTAATAAGTGAGTTAATTTGCAATCATGTTGTATGATCGATTTATAATGAAATGTCTTCTGCTGCTTTGTCATATTTTTCCAACCCCATTGTTTCCCTCTTTAAGTATGTTCAACTCTGCATGACCTCTTTGATGTTGGAAGGCGACTTTGCCCGTATCCTGTCCATACAGTCGGCCCTTTGCCAGATAAGAAAATGTCCCTGAAATCTTATCTTTGGCTCTTCGTTGTGTTTACATTCACTTTGCAATTTCTTCAGGAGATCATTTCTCCTTTTAAATATTATTTTTTACATATTATTAAATATGATAATGCACATATTCCTATATAATATTATAATGATACACTATCATATTCAGAATATCATGATAGTCATATGGCAGTCCATTTATTAATCTAGTACAGGGTTAGGCAATCTTATCCAGAAGGGGTAATTTTTTATGTGGGTTGTCGCTGCAACTCCCTAATTCGATTATTAATCAGAGGACTGATTGGCTAAAGCGTTCTCAGACCTGGGTTTGAACAGCTGACCTAAAGGTTATCCCAAAAACCTGCATACACACTGGCCCGTTATGAATAAGGTTGCCTATTAAGCATATGCTTTTATCCTAAGTGAGAAAGCAGGATCAAGCTTTTCAATTAGCAATTGGGGTTAAGGACGTTGTTCTAGGCCCCACCTCATGAGTCCTACCTCACAAAGCCACATACTGCCCCTGCAGTATTTCCAAAGGAGCATGTCTTTGTGACCCAACACCACCTCATGATCCTCCTGTATCTAGAGGTGAAGATCAGAGCTACAGGGAACAAAGCGGTTCTATGTCTCTTCAACACGTTAACTCCGTACCCCTTTAAAATCATGTCAACAGTAAGGGGGGGCGTGTGGTTTAAGGGTCACTCAGAGTGCATTGTGGGGAATGTGGACTTAGGGGTAATAAAACAAAGGCGAATGTTTGGACGCTCATTTGGTGTTACTTCCATTCTCAGAAAATAAACACAGCTGAATGAAAGTGCTCTGGGAAACCGGATAACCTGTTGAAACCGCTAATGTTTCTCTTGAAATCAAACCCTGAATGTAAATTATTACAAACTCCACATAAGATCACTATGTAATATGAGGATTGATTCGAGGGCTTGTTTTTAAACCGGAGGGTAAAACCTGATGCAATTTACAGTGATTCAATCTGTTGACTTAATCTGCTGATCTAGTATCAAATGGTAGCAGGCAAATAGAAGTTGCTGGTGAATATCCAGGACTGTATGGTAAAGGTGCTACTGAAATTGCTGGTGAGAAGACTCCCCGTAGCTGGCCACGCTCTCTCGGCCTCCAGGTAGCTACAGTCGCCTCGCTCACACTGAGGGGATAATCAGTTTCCGCTGCAGGTCTTCACACAGTGCACCAGATTCCAAGGCAGGGGAGATATCAAGAAAATGTCATTTTAAGTTGATTTCTCCAAAATACATCATGTCAAGAAACTGTCTGATATACTACTTAAAAGAGAAAACATCACAAATGAATATTGCAAAACTTTGGCTTTGGTAAATTAGATAATACAGCATTTCGTGCTGGGTGAAATCTTGTTTGTTCTATATTCTGTTTTTTTTTTTTATATGAGAGTAACTCTTTTGGCCATGGTGCCACCTTGTGTCAAGAAGGAAGAACTGCGGCAAAATCATTGGTAGGGTCTCTGCTGGTTGAGTGGCAAACAGAACCCCACGACATGTGGATTAGGCTGGGAATGACAGGTTAATTGGGGCAGGGGATTTCCTTTTCAGCAGTCAGAAAATGGGCCAGGAACGGGGTCAACATCACCTTAATGTAAACACAGCGGGCATTTTTTCAGGTCAGAATGGTTTAAAAACCTGGAAAAGGGAGATTGGGACAAAAGAACCAATACAGGCAGCAGACTTAGGACTGACAGCAAGCCTGCGGTCTCTTTGTAGAGTAAGCTGTCCACGAAGGGCGGCCACCTGTTCGGGCACCCAGAGAGCTGGGGGTCAGTGGCCTTGCTTAAGGACCTGCAGATGTGCAGAGACTGGGTTTGAACCAGTGACCTTCTGATTACAGGCGCACAGGCTTAACTCACAGAGCCACACACTGATAGTGGCCTGTAAAAATGCCACTATTAAGTTGTGCTCCTCTGCAGTATAAACAATGACCAATGACCCCTTTGTATGATGTGCTGTCCTTCACTGGCAGATCTCTCTTCTTTCTGCATGTTCAATTTAACATTATTTGCACTGATCAACTGAGAAAAAACTCTCGATTTTTGGCACAACATTCACAATAAAATTTTCCACACTGACTCTTCACCTGTTAGGACCTTGTCTGTGCTATTTGGTTGTCACTAATTCACAGTTATATTTTCTCCCTCCTCTGACCATGTCCCTGAACGAACCTTTCCAGTTTGCCCGTGTGTGGGTTTAGGGAAGCAAGGGTCTGCGTGTGACGCCAAGGCAACTGGCAACAATTATCTTGTTACAGTCAGCGCGTCTCTGTTTGTTGCAGAAAACGGAGGTGCACATACAACCAGGCATGAGTGACATTATACAGCCACTCTGACATTCCTTCTGGAATGTTCCATTAAACTGACATGTCTCGCACCTGTGTCTCTAATCCCAGTTAATTCTGCAGAACCCAGGGATCAGCAAAGGGCCACATCCTCAGCCTGCAGGCCGCCCTTGAACTGAAAGCCCCAGCAGCCCTCCAGAGTGTTTGATGAGGTCTATGCGGAGGCCGGGGCAACAAAATGGGCTTTTTACGAGAGTCATGAACCGAGGCAGGGGTGGCTGCAGGGGGCGCTGCTCTCCCCTCAGAGGAGGAGCTTGACCTAATAGGGCAGGAAGACAGAATGAGCTCTGGTATGGCAGTGCAGACAAAGGACAAGCGAGACGGAGACAGGGGGTGTGTTTCGCCGGAGAGACAGGCCTGTTTTTATTGGCCTTGTGATGAGGTGTGAGGTCACAGTGATCCTTACACATCTTTAAAAGGTCTCGGCTGGCTGCCTTTGGACTTCTGTGCCGACATGAATAATAGAGATTGACACAGTAAGGGGGAAACTGGACACAACATGAATAGAAAACTTTCTGTTGGCTTTTTAGAGCTTTTTATAACTGCCTGAGGATTAGTGGCTACCTGTCCAATTAGACACATCCTAAACAATTTGACCTTGGATTGGAAGAATACGTAGTCATACCAGGATGTGTGAACCACAGCGCCACCTACTGAGCTGATATGTCAGTGTCACCAGAGCTATGCCTTAAAAGCCAGTTAAACCTTTCTGAAATACTGTTAATGTGGGTGAGTATCACTGTAGTGTCATAATAGCAGGGTTGTGGGTTTGAATCCTATCCTAGCAGAATGTGTGTAGTCTTAGCAAATTCTCCATTACACGGGTTTCCACAGGGTGCTCTGGTATCGTCCCCCATTCCATGACTTGCAGGAGGAGCTGTAATTCACATTAAATTACATGTAGAATCAGAATCAGCTTTACTTGCCAAGTGTACTGGGGCACACAAGGAATTTGCTTCCGGCTGCTTGAGACTCCCTAGTACACAGACAATAAATGACACTACACAAACAATAAATTATATGATACAAGAAATAAAATTTCTAGTGTATAAATCCCTGCAATAGATTGGCATCCTGTTCAAGGAGCCCTGTCTTGTCTCCAAAGCTTCCTGGGATGGGCTCCAGGCTCCCTGCAGTCATTTGCTGGATAAAAAAGGTAGAAGATGGATGTTTGTGGACTTTCTGAAATTGTTTGTCCTATTCAGGATTGTGGAGGGTCCAGTACCTATCCCAGAGGATATGGGTGTATGGCAGGGAACAACCCCGGATGGGTCGCCAACTCATCGCAGGGCACACTCACACACTCACACAGCATTCACTCACAGTCACACACTCACACAGCATTCACTCACACTCACACACTCACACAGCATTCACTCACAGTCACACACTCACACAGCATTCACTCACA
>JAODJW010000001.1:28852249-28868179 GCA_026777045.1 Hyperopisus bebe
CACACAGCATTCACTCACAGTCACACACTCACACAGCATTCACTCACAGTCACACACTCACACAGCATTCACTCACAGTCACACACTCACACAGCATTCACTCACAGTCACACACTCACACATTCACACATCATTCACTCACAGTCACACAACATTCATTCACAGTCACACACTCACACAGCATTCACTCACACTTGCACATCTATGGGCAATTTGGCAACTCCAATTAACTTCAGCATGTTTTTGGAATGGGGGGACGGGACAGGGTTATCAAGTGGAAACCCCTCAACAACACAACGAGAACATGCAAATTCCACACATGGAACCCTGGCAGAGACTGAAACACTGGTGCCAGGATGGACATTCTTGCACCTTTTTAATTTTGACAGGGTACTTGTGTCGCAGACTGTTACATCAGTTTGATGTAATTATATGGTTTTCATAACCAAAAAAGTACACTTGTTCACGTTATATTAAACAAAGTCTTTTTTAATTGTTTAACTCCAAAAACCAAATGGCCCATTTCACAGTTACACAGACAGGATGAATTACACATTTTACACAGGAGCATCTGGACCAAGGCAGAAGAACAGAAGAGCGTAGAACCTAGGTCCATGTGCAGCACGCCTATTTGTCTACATACTCATATACAGCAGTCCACTTCACTAGTTCAAGAGAGGCAGATAATATACACAGCAGATTCAGATGAGCCTATGTATGAGTGCGGTCGTGGGAAATCCAGCCATAAATCGAATGAAAAAAAAATTTGAAGGTGGAACCGTCACGGCGCTATTAAAACCACATCTGCTACAACAGTTACTGAGGAAGGTTATTTTGATGGGAACGCTTGCAAATTATATGTCCCTTTGCCAGAGCAGAGCAAGCAGGGAATGTAATCTAGTACAGCTTGTGATTCGTGGATACCTGTATCTCACAGGTTGGAAAATGAAGGATGTTTTAAAGAGATACAGGCATTTCTGGCTGCCCTGTTCACTGTTGGCCTGGCAAGAACACAAATGTCGTAAGTGTGATTCTTTATTTTTAATCAGAAAAAAGTGTTTTATGAGGAACACAAAAAATATGGCTTTGATAATGTGATGAGACTGAAGATAATATATTATGGCTGTGAGGTAGTATCTCAGGCAGTATGGTCCAAACTAGATTCACCGATGGAAAAATATGTCTCTCAATACACCATCATCAATTAAATGGGAATGGACTTTGTTTACAGAAAAGCATAAATCCAGAACTTCTTAAAGGGACAGACACCATGAAAATGCACCCTTTTGTAAAGCAATCTTTTTTTCCATTTAATGCATAAATATAATGAGCACACGTGGTTTTCTATGGTCCACCCTTATTATAATGAGAAACAGACCATACAGTAATCCAAAGGACATTCAGAAGCAAAGCACCGAACATGTATGGCTTTTATAATGCATACAGAGGACTTAATTTGACTGTTTATGAAGAAATCTGTTCAGCCAATAGTGAATTACAAAGACGTGAAAGTGTCTCACTACTCCAGCATAAAATTTGGTCCTTCTTGACAAACATTAGCAAGTCAAACGTCGATGCACATACACAGACTGCTCATCAAAAGCCAAAACTCTTCTTAGAACCAACAACCAATACCTTGATTCAGTAATGGCCATTGAAACACAGAAAATCATGCGGTATACTCAACTTATAATCCATGTCAACATTTCAGTCAAATTCAAAATAAATACTGGTTTTAAAAACATTGTATAAGTTAAAGGTGAAAAGAATTAGTAACTTAAGAAGGTAAGGATTAAAATCTGCATGTTACATACAATTAATATTCAACATTCCCAAAAAAGTTAGTTAATAAATAAGTCAATAAATCAAACTATCAATATCATAAACAACACACTGAAACAAGGTGACCACACTTAAGATTCAACACTCATAAGTGGAGACCTAACATTTGAAAACAACAATTTCAGTGGAAATGGCCCTTAACCTGCCATGAGGCTTAAAATAGTGCATGCAAGAATTACAGAGGAAAGGCAGAAGGGTCTTTACTATCCTGTCTGCTAAAACAGACAAGAATAATCACTAATTACAGTGTGATTACTAGTGAAACCAGGTCCCAGTTAAATAATGTTTGAAAATGCTGGCAAAATGTGCATAAAGACAAACAAACAAACAAACGAAATAATTTCACCAATCTGATTTGCCCATCTGCATGAATTCACCATCGGCACCCACAGGAAATGTTTTTGTCATATTCATACTGTACACATACATACTCTCGGTAATGTATACAATCCAAAGGGACCAACTGCAAGGCATCTCCTGACTGATAAGCAGCAGGCGAAGTGGGCGCTTCCTAAATTAAGGCTTCAAAGTAGCTGACAGCGGCGGAGGCCAAGCAGCAGAGCAAAGACCTCCCAGTTTTAGCTCCTCAGCGTTAACAGCTGTTCAACTTTTATGGCTCAAGAAATTTCTAGCAGAGACATAAATATCCAAACCGTAGAAAAACCCCTTTGGCGATTTATTTACAATGCAGTGCGCACAGTGTCGTTAATACCGTGTCTAATGATTGAGGGATTGAGCTGCGATGGAAGACTGCTCAAAGCCGAATTTCATAATATTCTAGCTTTGTATGTTTGGTTGGTATTTGCAAGTCAATTAACGCAGAAATAGTCTTTTCTTTCCTGTCCTAGATGGTTCCAGATTGCAGTGACAGAAAGGAGCAGTGCTTCCACTGTGGCTCCACTGGATCCCAAGCTAGTGGCTAAGCATGAATCAACCTGCAAATGTTATTAAAAAAAACAAAAACAGCAGCAAATCTGGCTGTTAGCTGCACCATAATCAGTAATGTACCACTTCACTCCATGGGGAGAAAGAAGCCATCAGGAGTTAATTGGTTGACGTAGACCCTATATACAGTAGTGAACCGCTTGATAACACTTCTGATCTGTATTGCTGTGTGTGTACACATTGCTGACCTTCCTCAACTGCTGGAGTGAAATTTGCAGCCAGTACGACGTGTTGACTGGCATAATGACTTTGGGCGAAGAGTAAACGAAGGCAATTAATCGCAAATATACAGGCACCCTTCTGGGCACGTCGGAAACTTCCCAGCAGCGCCTCTCCGTGGAGACAATGAGGAGGAAGGGAAGTAGGTGGATCGTTGGGGATGGGCAGGGCGGCTAGCAGCTAGTCCGAGAAGAGGCTGGCGAAGGACTGCCTGAGGCTGCGGATGCTCTCGGCCTTGGCCTCGTCCTCGCTGGTGTTGCTGCGCATGGTCTCACTCGCGCCAAAGTCATTGGTCAGTGACCGGGACTTACTGCAGAAACAACAAGATGAATTTGGCTTGACTGCAGCACAGTATGGATAAACCAGGCTTCCAAAATCATGTGGGACATTTAGAAGGATGAGCAGGATGTCACATGGCGGTTAGGACTGGCTAAGTCACTTCCCTTCATAAACTGAACAATAGCTATGTGAAAGGATGGAATTCGTCACTTTAGGTAATAGCTAGACAGCTACAGGGGCTTTAACCTGAATAATGTTAGCAAGAAAAAGTATAGTAACATCAATCAAACACAACTCACTACTTTATAGAGATTTCCAGAATTTGCATAGGGAATGCCCCACCACCTTAAATGTCTCTAAAGATAAATGCTTTACAAACTAAATTATTTAACAAACTAAGATTTTGCTGTTCTTACATTAAAGTAGTGTTTCTCAATCCAGTCCTCTTGGACCTGCAGACAGTTCATTTTTTGTTCCCTCCCCGCTCCCAAAGGACCTATGCCAGATATTTGGAGTTCTTGATTGGCTGGGAGATGAGAGGGAGTAAAAATGTGGACTGTCTGGTGGTCTTCAAGCACTGGGCTAAGGAACACTGCATTAGCATATACTTGTTTGGAATACGTGTTCTATTTGGGAAGACCTGACTCGTGCAAGTGCATGTTACTGGGAAGAAATATTCAGAATGAATCAGTGAGGTTTCTGTAAGACCATTTCAGATAAGAGGATAAAGTACATGCCTTCAGACTAAAACTAATTACAATATGCCTGAAATAGCTTGAAATGTAATCATGCTTGATGGATAACTTGCCAGCTTAAAATATTGCTTTAAAAGCAGAACTAGAGGTCAGGTTGCAATAGTTATTAAGTAATTTGTTCATTATTTAATTTATTCACATAATTATATTGGCCTTTGGTTTTGTTGCTGATTAAACCATTACTGTGATTAAAGACATTGAGGTAAGGCTAATTTAGGAAGCCATTAAAGAATTATCAGAGGCTGTAGGACATTTCTGAGATTGTTTACACAGGCCTCGGTGACTTGGTGAAGCAGCACGTACTTGAGCTGAGGCAGCTGCCTCTGTGTGGCTGTGCCTCGGCCGGATGATGCTGGGAGAGGCCCAGGCTGGAAGGCCTGGTTCGGCGACGTGGAGGCCGAGCGGGCACGCTGTGGGGAGCCCTGGGCTGAGTGACTGGGGGACGCCGAGGCCGAGCGGGGGCCACCTGCACCAGCAGGAAGGACAACACCTAAGTGACCTCAAAATGGTGACAACATTTGCTTCTCTAGACCATGCCAAATGCATGACGGCAGTCTGTCCAGGCTGTGCACATTCACTCGAGCAGATACACCGATACTTTGTGTGAGACCATTTGTAGTAAACGTCCAGGTCAAGCACATAAATAATTCCATCACTCAGATTCAACAGATACAAAGGCAGCACATAGCAAGCGCACTGCCACAGTGCTTAAAAACATACAATTACTGGCATATGAATTATGTGGCCCCTGTATCCAGTTATTTCATGACTGATGAAAAAGTTTAACAGCAGCAGGACATACAAGGTAGTCCAGGTGCACTGGGAATTGTAATTGATTTGGTTATAAACCTAAAAGACGTACAAGGAAGGAGTTCTGACTCACCTTGGGCCCTCCTGGGCTGGGTCATCTGGGGCTGCACCTATTGTTGGAACAGATAATATATAGAACAACCCTCGTGTTCAATGAAATATCACTATGTTCACAGCACCATCAACAATACTTATATTCTAGAACAGGGGTTCCCAACCTCCTATACAGTATTACTATACTCAGCATTTTTTTCCAGATGTGGACATTTCAGGCACAGAACATAAAAATTCAGATAAGGATTTTGTTTCTACTAACCATTTGAGAATAAAGAGTCTCAGTGACAGAGTACTCAACTGGTTGGTTGAAACAAAACTTTGACATAGATTTTTACTTTCTGGACCCGAAATGTCCACCTCTGATTTTTTTACGTGTTAAAATTCATCTTCTTGTGTTTTCCTCAATAAAAGCCTGTCAACCTCTTGTATAAAAAATAAGGTACCAATAAGGTAAAAAAAAAGACAAACTGAAGTACATCATGCAAAGTTAATCGGCATGGGTAGTAACAATGAGATGGGTGAGGATTTTTCGCATCACCTTGCCCATTGACATTTCAGGAGAGCAAGAACCAGTCAGCAGGGTGGCCATCTTGGTCAGCACTAAGTCTGCGATCAGTTGTTTGTCTTCCTCCACGTGCTCCCCTATCAATGGCATGGAGCTGTCCATCACCTGGGAAGAAGGAACAGATTCCCTCCCTGAATGGAGAAAGAGAGTAGCCTGGACTGGTGAACAAAAGGGTCTCAGAACAAATCACATCATTCCTCGATCAAGGTTTGTCTAAGCTGTGCATGTCACTGCTAACACGCCTTGATTTTACATGAGTGGATTAAGCTCAGGGTGGCATGGTGGCACAGTGGTTAGCGCTGCTGCCTCACAGCAAGAAGGGCCTGGTTTGGTCCCTGGGTTGGGTGTAGGACCTTTCTTTGTGGAGTTCGCACACTCTCCCTGTGTTCTTGTGGGTTTCTGCTGGGGGCTCCAGCTTCCTCCCACAGTCCAAAAGTGCGCAGGGCAGGTTGATTGGCAACTCTAAGTTGGCCCTGTGAGTATGTTGGTTCCTGCCTGTGCCCATTGTTCCCAGGATAGGCTCCAGTACGCCCTGCAACCCAAGTAGGGCTTAAGTGGTGATGGATGGACGGATTTTGTTCACCTGTGATTTACAGTGTAAAGAGACGATTGTTTATAAGCTTTCGACAAATGGGGACTCGGCCGCTAGAACTTTTAATTCTTTTCTTCTACAGATTTTTCTACAAACTTGTCCATAAACCAGAGACTGGAACAAGTGGCTCCTTGGTGAGTCCGAGTCAAGCCTCAAATCAATACAGTGGAAATCCGAGTCATTTGCCCTCAAATCCAAGCTGATCAAGTCCATGTCTCTCCGTAATGTTTGCCAACTCGAGTCACAAGTCATCAAATCTGTGATTCGGGTCCGAGTTGAGTTGCAAGTCAAGTGATTTGAGTCCCTGCCTCTGCAATAAACTAACAGGATTAGCTCCAGTATGTTGGCAGCAGCTTCAAGGCAAGAAAACATCCTGCAGGGGGAGCCAGATGATTACAGTACATGCACAAACACACACACACACACACACACACACATATTATTTGTAATTTAGCTATACCATTTCACCTGAGAGATACAATATCACCTGAGGAGAAACCTGCTCAACCCTAGAGCTGTGAGGTGACAGTGTTCCTGTCACTGCACCACCATGATGCCCTACGTTTAAATACATGAAGACCAAAAATCTTTTTGGGTTTACAGTATTCTCTACATTTCACAGGGTTCACTCATAATGTATAGTTGCACAAATGCCACTAGAGGGCACCATAAACCAAATTATGTGGCTATTTTAATCCTACTGCTGGAAATAGACATAAATATCCTTACTATAACATTGCCTCATTATCTAATACAATTTAAGAAAACTTATAACTTTCATTTGATACTGGCTACTAAAAAACAAAACCCTTCTTAGATAAAATGAATTTATACTCATAAGGACCATCGAATTAAACTATATATGTTGGTCTGTAGGCCCAAAAACAGAAATCTGGCCAAACTTGGATTCTTCATGACTAAGCAAATAAATAAATAGCTGTTGTGTCTCAAGTGTCTCAAGATGGAGACAGAAAGTCATGAAAATTCACATTTTAAACCTCTAGGAAGACATGATAGCTGAGCCAGCAACAAACACACTTTGTTTATAGCAACAAGTTAATGTAACATAACAAAAGGACTTATCTTGGTTGTTTAAAATTAATGTTCCAAAAATACCATGAAAGACCTTGGAAAAGTATTCAGACCTCTGTGCTATTTCATGTTGTGCTTGACCAAATTAAATAATAAGGGACACTCTGGCCAATTGGAATGGCAGCTGACCGTAATTCCACTCTGCTGACGAGGTTATGATTTAATTTTCGTTACAGGTGGGTGGAGTGAACATGTTCCCCAGGTGAGCTGCTATCAGTATGTGTGAGTGTATGCTGGGCTCACATCCTGTTGGGGGCATCATCTGCCTCATGCCATTAGAGGGTGCTGTGTAGTTCTGTGCGATAGGACCCAGAAGGTCTTTGGCAGAGTGATGCCACCATTGGTCCCTTAACCCAAACTGCTCCAGTGATTGGCTGACCCTACTCTCTCACTTGAACATCACTGTAGAGAAAGCATCCGCTAAATAAAGGTAAATGTGCTTCTTGGGATAACTTGGTATAATCCTGGATTCTACCTGTGTAACAATGAACCGAGTCACAATTTCCGGCCACATTAATTACAGTTCAGTGGTCAAACATTGACCACCACTGTGTAGCTGTTCTGTGCAGGAAACACAGAGGACGTGAGACCTCCTGTGGATGTGAAGAGCATGTCGAGCACCATGCACCATCCAAGATAAAGTGAAACTGGCTTGCTATGTCAGAGCCCCTCAGAAGATGGAAAACCAGGTGGCTGCATATGTCGCCTAAAGGGTTGAGTGGCACTGGGAGAATGGTACAAAGCCTTCGACCAGCCCAGTGATTAGATATAGGCAACTGCACCACATCACACAAGCACTGCGTAGGAAAGGATGCAGTCAAACTTCAGGGTGTAAACAAGGAACAGAGGAGAGTCTAAAGTCAACAACATAAAGGACTCTGTGTAAGACTGGCCTGTATAGGAGGCGGCAACATAGGAGACTCCTGTCAAAGCGAAGTCGGGAGATTCACAGAAGGCATAAGAGGATCCCAACTAAGGTGTGGGAGAAGATTTTGTGGTCAGATAACACACAGGAGATTGTGGGCAACAACTGAAAGCTCTATGTAAGGTACAAAGCTGACATATGCCAGAAGAGACTCTTCCATGAAATGTGGTGGTGGCGTGTTTCTCTTGGGAAGCCTGTCTTCAGCAGGGACTAAGCATCTTGTTAGGGCCGAAAGAGCAAAGTATAGACTGAAGTGAAAAAAATCAGGGCTAGTCTAGTCTACATCTGTTAGAAAGTGTACCTGTCATGTACCTTTAGAAATTTTATCAGGGCACTGATGTACTGGGTCAAAGCAACATTGGAGAGGCTAAGAGGTAGAAAAAAATGGCAGTTCTTCAGTGGTCCTGTCAATATTCCACTATCAATCTCACTGAAAACATGTGACATGATTTGATAGGGTCCAGAAGCACCATCCATGCAACTTGAAAGATGTGAAGAACATCCAAGTGATGAATGAGCCAAAATCAGTCTGAGCCTGTGTGCAAAGCTGGCAGATGTCTGGCCCCTGTTATTGGTTCAAATGGATGTTTTCATAACATGTAGGGATTCAATGCCTCTGCGAGTATCCATCTTCCAACTAATTATGGCGGGTCTGGAGTCTGTCTCAGGCAGAATAGGGCACAAGGATGGGGGACATCATCACAGGGAACTGCAGGAAATTTAGACCAACCAGCCTTATTGCACGTCTTTAGACTATGGGAGGTAACTTCTAGGACTGAGGGAAACACACAAATTCCAAAGGAACAGAGTGGATGAGAAATTCAAACCTTCAACCCTGGAGATATGAAGCAAGTGCTACCAACTGAGACCCCCATCTATTTAAACTCACAGAAATATTTGCTAACGTTAAAGTTGAAAATTGAAATTTTCCAAAAATAAAGCTTGGAAAGAAAAACAGTTATTTGCATAAATTTTCTGATGGCTAAAGTACATTAGCAAGGCACTATATTACATTGCAGGCAAGTTCAAACAGTGATCACACACAACTGACAGAAGCCATTTAGACACATGTCAAGACCAGCTAAATTCCTAACAATTTCATAGAAAAAAAAAAATGATTTTCTGTAGGCGAAAGGGAAGGTTGTTTGTTGTCAGCTTATATTAAAAATTAGCAATTAAAGAACTGGGCTCAAATCCCAGCTGGATGCCTGCTGTGAGAGTCTTGTAAAGTGTCCTTGAATAAATCCAATATCCAATCCCTCTAAACCTGGCTGCACAAATCTGGGCGCCACATATAACCCGGCAGATGGACACATACAATAGACCCCGAGGCCTCATATACACAAATACAGTGACACACAGTCACACTCAAGTGTAATTTTACAGTAAACAATTACACCTACACTTAGGACAGGGAGCCAGAACCTGCTTACCCACAGGAATACAAAGAGAATGCCAATGAACTCAAACCCCCACCCTAGAAGCGTGAGTAATATATATTTTTGGGGAGTGCATATGATGTTATAAACAAAATACCAATCTCCTGGCATATCTTGGATAAAGAAGAACAGCGATATCAAAGCCAGTACATTTAATAAGAAAAAAATAATGTTACTGTGAAAGGACATTTCCTCCCATCAAAAATAAGTGGGTATATTCTTTGGCCACAGAGATCCTACAAGGTATTTGAGGACTCTATGAAAACACTCTCATTACGTCAGAAGCCTTAAAAGGCTTTTCCGTGTTTTCCAGAAAGTACCATCCCCCTGCTCATTCTACACTTTTGCATCTATGCTTCATCTCCAAATGCACAGACAGTCCACTATGAGAAGGGTCTCTCGCTCCTACGAAAAAAAACTCAACGGTTGCCTTCTCCCACTAAGAACAGGCCATTGGATTAAAAAAAAAAACACTGCTGTGTCAGTTTGAAGTTGAACTCCCACAATGCAATGGGAGGCCCACGGCAGTCAGCAGTTCTGAGACGGTGCAGCTTGACTGTAGCCAGAGCCTGGGCAGGCAGCAGAGGGCAAAGCCCTTCTCCAGATGAAGGCTTATCTCAGTCACAGTGCCTGGAGACTCTATGATGGCAGGAGAGTGATCCTTGGTCTGCCTGACTGATTTAGGGCTTATGTAAACTAGCTACAGTATATAGTTATGTTGAGGTTCTCTTTCTGCCCCTAACACCATGCATTTGCCACTTTGCTAAGAAACCAGGGTTAAACACACAGAGTAGGTGTCTTCCTTGGTCTCCGAGTTGTCTAAGGGGTTTGAGACATAGAGGTAAAACATCGGACTGAATTTCCCCCCAGTTACCTGCATTATAATTAGTCCAGCTTTGCATTAATGCTCATTGCCAATACACATAAAATTTTTTTGCATTCATATGAGGAATGCACATTTTTCTTTCACCCAGTAATGTACTTTCTTAAGCATAATGCTCAGCTAAGGAAAACAGATCTTGCAATGCATGTTTTTAGTTAATGGTTGTGGAATTTCTTTGTTTACTTAGCAAGGGAATGACGACATCGTCCCCCTCAGTAATGAAGCACAATGACGTGGGGGAGTGAGAGATTCCTGGTGCCTTTTTTCATGTTGTCGTTGCTGTCATCAGGCATTCCGGAAGGCTGATTCACTCCCGTTTGGGGCTCCCGCCTGTTGTCAGGGAGGAATGCATCATGTCACTGTTTCCCTGGAGAGCAGCGATTTCCTGAGCGTGTTGATTGTTATGATGTCTAAGCTGAGCACACACTCTTTATCAGACACGCACACGCAGGTTCAGGTATTCTGAGAAACGGTGAAACATCAGACTTTATCCACTGGACCGACGAAATAGTAGTGCAAACCAAACGCCATGGTTCAAATTCATGTTTTTTTTTTTTTTCCAAATAAACAAAAAAGACCTACATTTTTCCAAATGATAATTATGAAATGCTGACTATTTTTTAAAGCATGCCCTCATTTTTATTCGGATTGTGGAGACAAATAGAAAAATAATAATTCAGAAGTAATGTAGACCACCTTTTGTTTCACCAAAGATGTATTTTCAAAATATGTGTAGTGTCTGGGATGTTATTTGACACGTTTCAGCAGAAATTTAAAGGTAATGAAAATAGAATTAAACCATGTATTGCTAGAGTCTGTTTTCTTATGCTTAAGAATATGGATATAAAAAAAATTAAGTTTGTATAGGCAGTGAGCATTACTGCAAGGCTGGACTAATTATGACGTAATCCCTAGTGATAACTAGGGGGAAATTCAGTCTGATGTTTTACATCTATATGTCAGACCCCTTGGATAACTTGCCTGTCCCTTAAATTCACCGGCCATCATGTGACCTGTGCATTTCCTCACTTATTTGTTCCCATAGTATAAACTACTATAACCGCATGTGTAGAAGCATGACGGATCGTGCAGTAAACATGCTAGTGGGATGCAGCTGGTGCTGTGCTTTAGGGTGGGAAGGGGGTGTAGCTGTAGCTGAGGATGTCTCACCGTGGCCACACCCAATGGAGAGCAGCACACTACACAGGCAGCTGTGACTGCGGGAGCTCCCCTGCTGTCTCTCTGCCTCCCCCCTCCCCCCTCGCGGCGCTCCGCGGTGCTCCGGCCATGCTACAGGAGACGGGCAGGCCGGCGGTGACATCACAGGCACGAGGGCCAGCAGGCATCTGGCCTCCATCTCATGGGGAGGAGAGGGGGGAGCAGGAGGCGTGCGCCGCGAGGCTCGTGCCCTCCGTTTACCGCCTGCCCTACGGCCGCTTCGGATCCCAGCTCCTCGCCGTATATGGGCATGAGCACGCGGGAAGGAAAGGAAATGGCGAGCAGAACATTCCGGTCGCTTGTGGAGGAGAGACGCACCGCAACAGGTGTGAGAAGACCCGGCAGTGTCAAATTGGACCCGCCGCAATATATAAACCACAGCACATAAACACAAGTACAATGCACAGCACGTAAATACAAGTATAAAACTACAGCACATAAACAGAGTACAATCCACAGCATGTAAAAAGTATAGAACCATAGCACTGCTTAATAAATGTAACAAACCCATTACTGCACATAAGTACAGATACTCCTCAAATTCTGACTGCTTTAGTGTCAACAAACAGGTCATAAGTCAGATTGGCCATAAGTCAAAAGTTATAAAGTATGCATGTAATGTATTACCTGGCTTGTTCATATGTTACTTTGGCTACAAGCATCTACTAAATGAATAAAATTTAAATGTAAGAAGCACGTGCTGCAGCCAAAACCTTCACCTTTCCTCTGGTTTGTCATTTCCTAAGCAATAGTAAAGTATCAAACAATCACCATGGAGACTTTTGCTTATTTATGTCTGCCAACACCCAAACACTGAACGGCGTAGACAAAGCTGCCAGAAATTGTTTTGTCTGCTGTGGCAGCAGGAGTAGCCATGTTATCATACCACACACCAAGCAGCTGACACCAGACCTAACAATGGACCCGGATGGAAAATAAAATTGCTTCTGAAGGTAAATACTTCGGTTAGTGGGATGATCATCATAAATGTTGCAAGTCACATATGGAGTACATTGAGGTTTTTGGGATTTGACAGTCGTCAGTTTTCATGCTTTTTTTCTGCGCCCAGTGAGGTTGCATATTCCCCCTGCGTCATGTGAGTTTCCTTTGAGGACTCCAGTTTCCTTCGACAGTCCAAGGACATGCAGTTAGGCTAGATTGTTTGTCTGAATTGCCCGTAATACGCCTATGTGGACTGGCATCCTGTCCATGGTGTCCTTTGTTTGCTTGGGATTGGCTCCATGCCTTCCCTTAGCCATGTACTATATAAGCAAGACGAATGCTTACTGATGCAAACAAACAGCATAATGGGTTGCGGTTATAAAACATCGCATACAGAAATAAAGTGTCTTATCTCTGCTTTTTTTCCACTATCACACCTTAATGGACTGTTGCTATTCCTCAGAAAGCTGGTTGTTATAAATGTTCCTGCAAGCTGCTCAAACATGCCTTTCTGAGGAAGAGAGTAAATGAAATCTCAGTCTGGCCCAAACCTCATGACTATAAACAATATCTCATGCTGCCTCAGGTTAAACCCTGTTCCCATGCTAACACTCCGTGAAGTGATGGCACTTCAATACAGCCCCAAACCCATGTTGATGGAGACGATTGCTCTCTAGAAACTGTGCCAAAAATCAGAAGGCTGGCTGGATCAATCGGTGTGTGACAGAACATAGAACATAAACTATTACTCTTCCAAGTAATGTTTCATGTTTAAACTATTTAGAGATCCTCTTACTTTCAAAAACTTCACAAAGCTGAGCAAACATGATAAGTTAAACTGGGTGATTACAGACGTGTTAATCATCCCATTTTACCAGGATAAATAATAGTGGACTTAATCTGCACTGAGCTGTCTGCTGTTGCATGATCACTTCTATTTCTGTTTCTACTGAGGTTGCATAAGCAGCTATGGAAGATCGATGGATGCCATGATTGATAAAGATTGCTTCATGTCTTCCTGTGACCCAAGTTTGAATGTTCAGCAGGTTCCAACAGCCCTCCAAGGGAAGCACTGACCTCAATGATGTAGTCGCTGCCGTCTTTCCCATGCACGGCCTTCACGGCACAGATGTCCAAGCCGCCAAACATCTCCGAGCAGGCATCCACCCATAGACGGTACCTGCCATAGTGGCAAACACAAGCACCATAAACCATATATCTTACCAGGATTACTTATTTCCCCAAAAAGAAATACAATGCATCTTTTCCCCTTTTGTAAGGAAAGCTCCCGGTTTCATTAAGGGTGTAAAATTAATTCGAAGGCACTCAAATTTAGCACCTGCTTGTGTAGTGTTTTAAAAGAGTTTAAAAAATATTTGTGACTAGTGAAATTACGAATTTAAGATGTCATTAAGAACTGGTGGATTTTTCATCGTCTGGAAGTTTTCTTTTACCGAATGCACCACGATCTTTGATCTACATGTAAGAGGCCATTTGCAAAGAAAGGTCACGTGAACACCAAGGGAGTGACGGACCTGTCCGTCATGGCGATCTGCTCCAGCATTGCAGAGCCAGTGTTGGCTTTCCAGTTCCCTGATATGGATTTCCTCCTAGAGAGTCGGAGTTGGCAGGGAAAGAATGACAGATTACAGACAAATAACAGGTCAGGATCAAAGGGTTAATTATTTCAGTGTTCCCTAGAGACTTGAGGCCTCTCTGTAGCTGAACAGAATGACGCTGTGTTTATCAAAAAAAGCTTCACCTGTTTCTGGTGCCTCAAGCTGAATTATTTCACAGGAAAAAATAAAGTGATTCATGGAAAAAGAAGCCGTGAGTTAATAAGTACTGATCGTTACTTATTCTACACATTTAAACAAATATATGCATTCAAATCATTATAGAATTTGAAGAGCTGGGATTCCCATTTCACTAGGAAGAGTACAGTATTAACTGTGTAAATGAGAAGATTAGGACTTTACTCCCCATGACTAATATACAGATAATACCATTTATTCAGTTGCAATAATGTTTCAAATTTAAATCCCAGTCTCATTTGCCTTTGTGACTGAAGGGCATAAAGCACATGGATGTACCATTGAAAATATCAGCTCAAGGGACAGTGCGTGACATGATTGATCTCGCCTTTTATTTCTAGTTTTTAAGGGCTTTTACTAGCTGGTAATTTAACTGTGAGGACTCCTTAAAAAAACAGCAGTGTAGTTGTGCGTGCCAGTATCTTTTACACTCAATGAAGCCCTTTAATTGCACAATCCTCCACTTAACTACTGGGTCAGATGTAAAGCCTAGTCCAGCCCCTCTAAGAATCTAGCCCCCTGGTGGTGATCTTGCGACGGTGATCATTCCCATGGTGAAATGCTGGATCCCTACAGCAAGTGAAGAGCAAAGCAGCTCATGGTGACCTAATGAGGGAGAGCCAGGGGAGGTATGGAGGAATGCCTGAATTGAAGCATGTCTACTCACAAGCCGTTTCTACATCCTCTTCACAGAGCTTAAGTTTTAAGCCTCAGTAAAACTACGCAATTAGGCTTCACTAGAGGGTCTTTAATGGGACAGTGGTGTTGTGCAGTTTAAAAGAAAATGTAAGTATTTGAATTGAATAATCAAACATGCTGCTGTTGATCAAACCCTACATATTGTCCACACACTGCATCTCGGTCCTTACATATAGGCCTTGTAATTATTTCCAATTTTCTGGATCCTGATGTCATATTTGGAGTCGACATAAGGCTCAGAAGTCGCGTAGGTTTTGGCCAAAGCAACGATGCTGGTGACATCCTGGAAGTCATGGGGATTCTCGATTTTAATCTGATGGAAAGACAAGTGAGAGACATGGCCATTAGACAAGTATGAGAAGGGTGGACATGGATCAGGTGACCATGGTCAATTTTGCTGAGTCGCCTCACCCTTCCCTTGATTGTATCTGACCATGGAAAATGATGGATTCTCTAGTTAGTTCTCAGCCACAAGTAAAACCAAATGTAATCCAGACACAAACCCTGAATTCTGTTGCTCTTTAGTTCTTGCAAAACAGTTCTATGGCTTTACTGCGTTTTCCTTGTGGGTTGAACTGTAAACCCTCAAACATCTTCTCCAATAAATCCTGTGGCCCATTTTCATGTCATGTGGGTTTGTTCATCAGATGGAGTGATTCTTTCAAGTAATTAATATAAAGCCCAATGTGTCAATTTCTGTGGTCTACAATGCGCCAAATGTAGAATCTTATTGTAGAATCTTAATTTCTGATAGACTGAAATGGTTTCTGGGAATCCGAAACCCAAGACAACACACAGGATATGATATGGCAGAACTTACTTCTGTTCGGGGGGGGGGGGGGGGGGGGGGGTGT
>JAODJW010000001.1:28868279-28890698 GCA_026777045.1 Hyperopisus bebe
ATACTGTTTAAGTCTTCTGTTGTGTGATTTGTTAAGAACATTTATTGCCATTTCTAACTGGTTGTCATCTCTTTCGTATACGACAACTCCCAGCAAAACAACCCTCAAACAAGCAAACAACACATAAGACAGTCTACATGTAATAAGCACCTTGCAGGTGGTACAAGTGAGACAGATTTAACTGCTATTGAATTAGACTGTTCAAATAAACAAACAACATATAAGTGAGGTATGATTAGGCTTGTAAACATGGACGGTGCATGATTTAGTGTTGATGGAACAATAAAGTCGCAGGTGAAAGAGAGCTGGGTCAGTGTCCATTGGGGTTGAGGACATGGAAACTGGAAGCTTTAAACAAACAACTGGCAATAGACATAAAGGAGCACCTGGAATGATCATACATGGACCTGGGGCTGAAGGTGTTCCTCAAATATGCCTGTAGAGATGACAGGCATCATTATTCAGAACAGAATACAGCCTGGACACCAATCTACCTTCCACACCCCTTCCTCAGATAGCGACAGTAGTCAGCGGCTGATATCATCCCAACACTGAGCTTTAACGTCACCCAACAAATTTTTCTAGCAGACCTCACTTTGCTCTTCATTGATGTATCACAGAACATCTGTAGATGGCATTGGCCAGAGCTGCACTTAAAGTCCAGGGTATAGAGAGTCAACTGTAATCACTGCAATTCCAAACACAATCTGCCATATCCATTTATAATTCAGTAATGTGATACCCACACAATTTATTTAGTACTACTCAGTAAGAGCTCACCAGTGTTTTGAATTAGCATAATCTATTATCCACGGATATTAAGAAGTTTAATTATATTCTGAATGCTGGACATATTGTTTTAAAAGGCTTGAGAAATGAATTTAAATGCAATTGCATGTACAGGCTTATAAATTATGCCCACTCTCTAAGAGAAGGGTGTTACTCCAGCCTAAACAGTTAAATGGAGATTGATTTCAACTTCCCCATGGAGGATTCTTAAAGAGCTGGTCCCAGCCTGCCCATGGTTCCTGCTAGGGAGGGGCTCTGGTTTGGGGTGTCCCAAAATTTTGTGCTTTCTCAGGCCATATTTAGCCTGTTTGTTACCACAGTCACTGTTTCTATGATTCACCTCCCTTTTCTTGGAAATGACAGAGCCACCACAAGAGCGCTGTAGATGAGAGATCACGGGTCCTCACACCCACATAGGTAGCAGTGGTGAGTAAGGGGTAACAAGACTCATTCAATGCGGAAAAAAGCCTCTTACAGAGCCGAAACGTCTTGCAGCCCTTGGGGCGACCCTGACCTCAGCCTCCTCAGCATGAGAATTGTTACTCATAGTACAAATACTAACAGCCCCCTGAAAACACGTCACCATGCTGGTTCAGACCTTTAGACCTTTACTGTCTTAAATACCCTGCTGTCAGAGCTGTAAAACTGATGTCACTTTTAGTGTGTGGTATGTACATTTCCTGGAAGAAAATCTGATGAATATGCTTTTATCCTTCAAGGTTTCGCTAATTCCTACAGCATTATTTCATGGTGGATTCTTCGGTTTTAGTTGATGCAAGAGCCTGAAACCGACTCAGGCAAAATGACATTATGCAAAGAAGAATAAAAAGGAATTTGCTCCCACAAGTGATCGGACCCCTTGATTCGCTTTTTGTGACATACTGGTAACCGACTGAGGAGAGCCAAAGAGCTTCAAATGCTGTTGACATGGACTTCCAAAACTGAAGCGTGACAGCAAAAGACGGTATGATGTGCGAAGATCTAGCCCCACTGGGTCACATGGGGAAAGACGGCTTACTGGCCGAGAGAAATGAACCAATGGGAAGCGCTTCTCTGTGGATGCCACGTGAAAGAGCTTTTCTGGACAAGCTAGTCCTCGAGAGTATTGCGGGTAGAGGGCTGTTGTTTTCACACCTGCCCTCCATAAGCACGCACGCGTGTGTGTGTGTGTGTGCGTGTTTGTGTGTGTGAGGCACATGGTGCACTTGCTAATGATCTGCTTAACTGGAGTGATACAGTATTCCCCTAGCATACCACCCCAGGGAACAGTTACATGCTAAATCTGTAATCTTCACTGTCATTTACAACAGTTCCATTGCCCTGAAGTACTGGAATGTGATAATTCAGCTGTTGTTCCATCAGAATCCACACAAGGTGAATGGGAAAACAAATTTCCTCGCACATATTTGGCTGGTCCATAGCCGGGGCCTGCAACTTGAGTGGTGGTGAAGCTTCTAGTTTACCTAGTCAGATACCTAAAAGCAGTGAATGGGTGGGTGGGGGGGGGTGTCAGTGGAATGTGTAGAAGGGAGAATTCAGAGCCGCATTCCAGTCATGCATTCCAACGGCAGCAATGCGACATCAGGAAGGTGTCCTTCTGCATGCATGGTGGCTGCTGATGGCACCACATAAACCAGAGGTCTCAGGGAGGGTCCAGCTCTTCCCCCAGGAACTTAAAATTTTCCCATGAAATAATCAGTTGGTTAAGAAACAAAATCTAAGATGTCTTCCTTCCCATGACATGCCTTGGAGTCAAAAGCATAGAGGGCCCAGTCAGTTCACCTGCTGTTTGAAATCCGTATTTGTGCAGCGCATTGCAGGCAATGTCTTTTTAAAACATTAAACTTTCACAGATCAAGAACCAGCACACTATTTTTTTTTTAAAAAGATCAAATTTACAAGATCTTCTAAACCTTTTCATTTAGGTTGACCTAGTATTTCAGAGATACTTTACTCTAAATGGCCCTACTGCTATCAAGCTGTTCTGATGGTGTACAGGATTTGGTTTGAACCTTGTCCCTATTGGTGGAGTTTGGAAGCGGCACCTCCAAACCTCTCCTCATGGGCACCTCAGCCATTCTGTGTATTTGTTAAATTTCACCACAAGCTCACTTAATTAATTTAAACAGTTTAAAGAGTTAGTAAGATAGTGGTTGCATCAAAAAATATACATGTATGGGTGTATTGGACAGTTGCTACAAATACTGGGGTGATTTAGGAGAGGTTTTTAAATGGTTAGGCTAACACATTTTAATAGATATAATAGCAAACTTTTACACCAACATGAATATTGTTTAAACATCATTTTCTATGACTGCCTAAGACTTTTGCACAGTACTATATGCTCTGTATAACTATAAATGTGCTTTGTATAAATTTAATTTGCAAAATGTTTTATTAGGACATATCATCAACTTTCTCCAATCTATGACAAATGTAGACAAAAAAACAAACAGTGGTTGTGCATGGAACAGGTGAGATAGCAGCTAGAATGGTGGCAGTCCTTCAAATGCAGGTGTCTCGATTCTTCCCTGAGCATAAGCAATATGTGTCAACCTGATTCAGAATTCAGCGTAACGCTAACACTATGCCTCTGTCAGCTTTGCTAGCTCTGCCTTTGACCTTGGAAGCCGTGGGCGGCCCTCTTAGCCAATGGGAGGTGGGAGAGTGATGTCAGTGGGGCATGGCCACAGAGCAGTGTCACAGTCCTCACCTTTCCCATGCCAGCGTGGGCGTGTCCCATCTTCACCACTACTGGGAAGGCTGACGTAGAGACCTGAAGGGAAACACAAGCGAAGCATGTCACACCTCAGAAAAGAAATAAAACGTAGGAAACCATTAGGAAATAGATCCCAGCCCTTCATGACTGCGTAAGCTCAACTTGTTTATTCATCCTTTTAGTGTGGCGAATTTTTAAAGGAGGCCTTTTAAAAAGAAACAGGAAGAATGATGCGATCCCATGTCTGGACAGACAACAAATTAGTGTTAAAACATGCAATTTTCCAACGTTTCTCGGTTAGCAAATACGAGCAGATGACTAAAGTCTCACCCAACACAAATGAGCACTGTAGTTACATTTTTATTAGGAAACACTATTAGGGGAAACACAAGCTATACAAGAGGCTTCAAAAAGCAGCAATCTACAATGGCAGGCGCTTCACGGCAAAGGATTAGAATTTTAAAATGAGGGTAGCTGCTCTGATGCCTCTGGTTTCATGGGCGCCTGCAGCTGTACGCCTCTCAGCACTCTGCGTGGCCTTGGCATTTACACCTGCTATTATTTGCCTGATATTATTTATGTTTATTTTTCTCATTAAGTCTGTGACAGAGTTGTAAATAGAGGAGTAGGGCTGCAAGATTCTGGGCATTTTTTTCATTGAGAATTGAATTCTTGAGCAATGTAGCCCTATTTCTCTCTTCATTATTAATTTACATTAGATTTCATCTATATGAAGACGGTACAGGCAATACATGGAAATGCACAATGCCGATACTGCCAGCTGACATTTAAACTTTCACAATATTCAGTGTTAGCAGTACCAAAGCTAATGATATAACTGCTAATAGAATGGAGATGAATGTTTTGGATGGTCAGCCGTCAATCCGTAGGGATTCTGTCGGCTCATTCACCATTAATAAGAGGCCTCAAAGCACCAGCTGAAACATGTTCATAATTCATTTTTAAGTCTGGCCCATATATTAATCTTTCATCTTCCACAAAATAATAAATGGGAAGCTTGGCATGTGTCACCACAGGCAACCCCTCCCAGTTGGCATGTAGTTCTGAGATTAGCCAGCTACCAGTATTAGTGATATTAGAGAAAAATATATTGGCTATCAATATCAGTCAAACGGAGCTGTCACATCTACTTTGCAGAACAGAAAGGGTACACTCCTGCTTTTTAAGAAACCCATCTCCAAATGCAAGAAACACCAAACATGAACTTAAATCTAATCCGCTCTCAATTGTAACACTGGTTTTTCTATCCCTTCTTCCTGTCACTTGGTATAATACAGTCCTGTCATATGTTTGTATAGTGTGTGTGTGTGTGTGTGTGTGTGTGTGTGGGGGGGGGGGGGGGCGTGCTTAGCCTGAGATAAACTTCTGCAGGTGACCCCGTCTAGCATTTATACATTTTACATGTGATGCAACATTTATGTTTTCCTGAGAACATTTTCTCTTGTTCTTTTCTTAGTTCTCAATAATACAGAACAGTATCTTGCTATCCTGTTTTAGCTCCTTCATTATCAGCTGCCATTTAGTGCTAAATAGTGGAAAAACCACATTACAGAAATGTGTTGGTTACATGTTTGCTTGGTGTCTTGTGGTCATGGTGTGTAACTCCTCGAGGGTTTCCCCAGGTGATGCAAAATGTTTCGTTCTTTTGATGCAACATCAAGTTCCCATAAAGACATTTAAATAAACTGGAGCTTATTGTTTTGGTAGTTATTACTGATGTCTCTCACATATTGAGGCTATTTGGGTTTCACTTATCTTGAGAATAGCTTTTAGACCTTGCCATCTGTCTTTCTTAATTTACAATAATAAAAATTGGTTGGCATTTCCCCTGTTACCCTGAACAGGATAAGCTGGGGGAAGGAATATTGATGGATTTGCACAGGCTTGGGCTGGACCCCCCCCCCCACCTCATAGCTGGGTGTGAATAGGACTCAGAGGCCCTTCTGAATTTACAGGGGCTCCTGGGTGTGCCTTTTGTGTTCGCTGAGTTACCACTCTGGTTCATTCTCAAATTCTGCAAAGCAGAAAGCAATATGCTGAAACAGAGGATTCTAAGGTAGTTTTGCAACATTCCTGGTCTCCGTTTGATCTTTTGGAATACCTTGTATACTGAAAAAAATCTCACACATGCTGACCTTACAGTCATAACTCTCGCAACTGGTACAACTTACAGTATTTTAGCTCAAACCAATATGACATAAAGGGCATATTTAGAATGCTCACAGGAAACATACTTTATTAATTCCCTTCTGTTTTCAGAAAATTAAAGAGAGGTTGTCTAGGAACACATTGGTAGTTAAAGAAGTAACGTGTCAAAACAAGGATTACACAGTGATGTAAAACAGAACAACTCATCCATGGTATCAATGGTAATCCTAAATGCAGTAAAAAAAAGTTATTAAGCCACGTATCCAGATTAAAATACCCACATTTATGTGAAAAATGGGGTGGTGAGATCTACATTAGCCACAGGCATGAAGATAAAAGAGATAAAGTGAAGAGCAGACTGGTATATTTAGCCCAGGGCTGTGGGGCCACGCTGACAGTGACCTGGCCACCTTGAGCCCAAATGCCATAAGAGGCTGGGAATGCTTAAGGAAAATGGTCATTTCCTGGACTGGGTGGGTCAGAGCTTTCCCAGTGCCTGGCTGTGATATGGGAGTTCTCTGCTTGACCGTTCATCAAACGGGGCCCACTCCCGGCTATGGATAACAGAAGCCGTCCTGTGACAGCGACCCACCATGTCCTTCGGGAGTCTCTGCTTCCTTTGCAGAGAATTAGGGGCAGATGGAGAGCTAGCCGGCGAAATGGCAACCACGCCCTGTCTGATTAACGCGGGCTGAGGCCTGGTGACTCCGTGCTGCGGCATACTGGGAGTGCAGTATTTAGTCTGCTGCGTCCTAGATGCTGTCCACACCCCGATACAATCAGATGCGTCGATAACTTTATATTCCCGCAATTTCAAGCAAAACCGTTTCATGCATGTTTTACGAAGTACAACGGAAAGGATTAGTGCCGGAAAAATATCTAATTAAGATAAATATTTGTTTAGGAACATTTTCTGCTCTTTCACAAGAGTTAATTATTCCACGGCTACTGAGCAACTTCAATTTAACCATTTAGGACAACTAACTGAGAGGAAAGCACCCACCATATCTAACTAAAACTGGAGAAGGTCTGAGAAAGGAAAACACCGGTAGCTCAATTGTATTAATTACTGACATATATATTTAAATTACTTCCTGGTAATCATTGTATTCTTAACACAAGTATTTCCTAAGACCATAGGTCAAGACCTACCAAGAATATGACCTCTTTAAGAAGAAAGCATCAAAAGGTCCTCACTTCTTGTCATAGCACATAATCATCAGATCTGCTTAGCTTCAGATTTTATCTTCAATGTGTAGCTCAGTGGGTCCCTATGTCCAGAAGGTTGCTTGTTTGAATCCCATGGTCAGCCGTGTAACATCAACCCTGCTGCAGGAACCCTGGCTGGCGCTGCTCTCTGGCCCACACTCAAATGTATCTTTACACAAAAGCGTCAGTGTGATATGAAATGAGATCTTCTCTCCTAACTGTACACATTGTGCAATGTGCAAAATATAAAAAGACCATGTGACACCAGGGGACAGTGAGTGGCTCAGTGGGCTAAGCCTCTGTGCCCATGATCGGAAGGTCACCAGTTCAAACCTTGGCAGAATAGTCAGATACATGTCTATTGGGATCCCCCTCCCCAGCTCTAGGGGTGCTGCATGCTGGCTAACCCTGCAGTGTGAGCCCCAAGCCTGCTGTCACCCACATACTATGTGTGTCTCATGGGGAGCAACATGAGGGTAGCCAATGAAGGGTCAGCAAATATAGGATCATTTCACTACTTCCGTACAGGAAGGTTTTTCTGTGATTATTTAAAATTGTGTGGAAAAATATACATATTAAGTGGCTAATGTAAAGATTAGTCATGGTATAATTTAGCTTAATGAGGTGACTTACATTGCAGTGTACAAACCCAACTGGGGCTCCATAAAATACTTCAGGGAATCCTTTCCGCTCAAGCTGAAACATGGCGTTCGCCAACACAGTGGGGCAACAGTGAAACAAGGGGATGATTCAGTTGGCCTCCTGGCTGCCTGACCTCACAAACACCAGCATGCCACATTCCAGCTCTGTGAATAAACATGTGTTCAAGGTCTGAAAAACGAAAGGGTAAAGTTTGCCAGACGCTACGCCCATTTCAGCCTTAAACGACATGAATTTAGCAGAATCCTGCAAGAAAAAAGTCAGTATTTTCTTATTCTAAAGAACAAGGGGTTCAGGTTCAATCCGGTCATACAAAACATGGAGCTATGACGATTCAAGAAGTAACTACGCGGGTCCCTCAGTACAGGGTCACGGGAGAAGAGCAGGAGCCCATCTAGCATAGCATAGGGGACAAGGTATGGGACCACCCTGGTTGGGATCCTAGTCCTTCAAAAGGCTTACACAGAATCATACACACTACAGGTCATTTACTGACATCAGTTCACCCAAGTCTTTTGGCTATAGGAGGAAATGCATCTGACATGGGAGGAACATGCAAAATCCACAGTCAGAGTGATGTGAAAATCTGAACCCCCATGGCGCTCCAAAAAAGTCACTTTATGATTGACGCATTGCCCAATCTGTAACTGTGACAGAAAGCAGGCCCAGATGGTCCTGCTTTATTGCAAAGTAAAGCCACTTTTTGACTCAAGAAATTCTTGGTACAATAATGAATAGTGGATGGGATTTTGAACATACAGAGCCAGAGTCATCCTGCACTGACATCCAAATCAAGGCGTCCAGATGTCTTTAGCAGGACCCAAGCCCTGTCTCCATCGCTGTCGCCAAAGCTAAGGGCATGTATTCCTTAGATCCCTTACCCATCCGCTAGCTGCTGCCGAGGTCTTTCAAAGCCACCACACCAAGGAGCACCGAACACAGCATCGAGCCACGCAGATGACAGAGTAGAGGGATCCTGCAGGCTCAAAGCGCCTTCCAAAGATTTGCTGGCAGGGAAAGAGGAGCGATATCACTCACTTAGATACAGCCATCCAAGGGAGATGGGCTAAATAAGGCCAGCAGATGGTTCTGTGGCTTCAAAGGCCAGGTACCTGCAGTGGGTGAGGCAAGTCTGCCTTTGATACGCATGGATTATTTCATGACCGTAGCCACTAGCTATTACCTTTTTAGCTACACAAAGGCTGGGCACGTTCCCTCTAAAAAAAAAAGCATTTAATTATTTTTATAGGCTAAGATACAGTTTTAAGCTATTAGTTTGACTTGCAACAGACTGAAATCACTTTTGAAATCATAATATCTTCTTTATGAAAATATGTAGCTGTTTTTTCCACACACGCCAGTGACAGCCCCAAGTTATTGATTAAAAAAACAATGTTTCAGAGGTGTGCATGCTTTGTGCCCTCATGCAGGAAGTCTGTTTGGTAGCGATTAGCAAAGTTGTTACCCGAGAAGGTGCAACATTGAGATTACTGCCCCCACAGTCTGACTGTGGGGCAAGAATATCCCAGACACCCTGTTTTTATCATTTGGCACTTAGGGTAGTCTCATAACATGAGTCACAGGAACTCTTTCAGCTTCTGTTGTTGCACCTCCAAACCGTTACAGAGACCTAATAGTTGTGTTGATTACGGTCATAAAGTTTAGGTCCATCTGTTTTCCATTGTGTCGTATAGTAGTCTCTCATTAGGAACAAAACATTCAGGAAGAGTTTATACCAAGGGAATCATAAGCTCCTTAAACACAGGTTCTGTTTATCACCGATCATATATGCCCATATACAGTAGAACCTCTGATATCCTAAAAATTAACCCCATGACAGACAGCAAGAATAGAGATGCTGTGTTACTGCTTAATGTGGCTCAAAGCATAAAGGATCCTGAGAGGAACCTCCTCAGAGGGACATCCAGACACTTTAATGCCACCTCTTCCCGGAACAAGTGTCCAGACAGATGTTTGGCGTTAGTCACAACCCTGAGGTTTGGTGGTTTTTTTTTTCACCGCTAGTTGGTTTGTGAACATTCGGAATTATATTGCAACATGGCGGGAAAAGTAACTTGTTTATGGTTTTTAGCCACATTTCTCTTGTGAAAATATGCCATAAATGTGATGTGAGTAAAGTAGCTAAATATTTTAAAGGCGAATTTACTGGCAAGGTTGTATAATACAGGGCACCCTCAGTCAGGCAAGTTGCAATCAAGTCAAAACATATAAAGCAGGCTGGATTTATCAGAAGGCTTTAAGACATGAACTAAATAATAATAATAATTTAATCTCACCAAGTTTAGATTTCTCCCGTTTGACTAAACCAAAAATCCACATACTTGCAGTTATTTTGCTCACGTTTGTTCTTGACCTTGTAATAAATAGAACAAAGTAATCAGATTAATACGTCTGTTATTTTAAAATGCTAATTCAGACCTTATCATACATATTGTTTAAACCATAAGAAGGTGGCGCTTTCATAACCTGTGTAATGGCTGGCACTTAACCCGATTCTTATCTCTGCCATTTCTATTAACAAAATAAAACAAAAATCTGTCATAACCCTCATTAACTTTGAGTCTGAGCTGAGATCTACTAGGGTATGCACTAAAGACAATTAAACATAAATTAAAACTTCAAAACACTTTGACCTGCAGCTTATTTTATTGGTTTTGACTTAAGTAACTAATAAGTAAATAAGAAATAATTAAAAGGTAAATACCATAAAAAATGCCCTATCATAAAAAAAGAAAAAGATTTGCAATGGTGTCTTTTCTCAAATATAGTTTGAGCAGCTATACTGTACATTGACATTAAGTAAAAAGGAATCTTCATTTGGTAAGGCATGGTGCAAACCCTCTCTTCATTCTTCCCATTTGGCTGGCAAGTCAGCTTCCATTCTGTCAGTTTTGAGATTTTTAATAACATTCACGCATGCCAATAGTAAAACTCCAAAAGAATCCAAGAACGGTGCCCAGAATCCTTAGATACTAAAGTTTTATAGTCTCTCCCACTTCAAAGTTTTTGATCCCAACAGCGAAATGTAAGGAATTGACCCCAGGCTGAAGAAAAGAGGTTTCATCCTATAAACTGAGGCTGTAAATGAATCCAGACAAGAACCGGCTACTGTGACCCTGACCTGGGGCTTCTAACTGGAAGCAGAGGCAGCAGGTTTGGGGAGAGCCAGGTAACGGCTGGGAAAGCTGGGCGGCAGGTGTTGTGCTTGCTGCAAACTGGACACTCTGTCCCTCCCACAGAACAGAGACATCCTGTCTCAGTCTTCTAGTTGGGGTCCCACAAAAAATTTGCCTCCTAACCATGGAAAACCATGTCTTGGACCCATGTGCTTCCTGGAGTAAGTTCAGGGTGACCTAACCATAGCTGGATAAACTGTTACTAAGAATGGACAGATGAATAAACACAGGCCTTCTGTTACTCTAACAGGAGGTGGTAGGAAAAGAATGTAAGTTAACTAATATGTTCAATTAATAATCTAAATAGCAGGAGGGGGCATTTACAGTAAGAACTGAGTAAACATACAGGACAAATACTGGACTCAAAGAAGACATAGCTGAAGAATTTAATCACGGGTGAATGTTATGCTATTTTAACATTCAGTCAATGCTGCCTACTGTATGTGAACAAACACTTGAGCTGATTTCACGCTCTGGGGCTGCGTCACTCAGGCTTCTGTTGGGTCATTAACATCACCTTCTACAGTTACTTGACTGCCAGCAAAATTTTCATTTCTCTGGAGCTACCTGAAACATGGGCTTCACTTCAAAATAATCCTTGGCCCCTTTCAGATAGAAATCAAAGGAATATGCTATGGCTCTTGTGTACTGGCTAGATATTTCTTATGTGAATTACATGTGAAACAAGCTATTCCTTTGATTCCCATACTCACGTCATTCATTTTTTAAAATATTTTTGAGAAATACACAAGATGCAATGGTCAAAAGAAGTGCCGATTAGGTCGACACACATTTGTATCACTTCAATAGACATGAATTAGTGTCCTTATTAATTAGCCGCTGTGCATGAGGACGGAGATGGTTCCTTTTTTGTCAAATGGTAGATAAAGAGCTGCTTTGTCTGAACCAACTCTTAAAAACCATGAGGCATGTATGTCACTCTAGACTAAAAGGTCGCCTCAGATACTAACTTAGCAGATGAGAAGTGGCCCCAAAGAAAAATAACAGGAGGGTTACTATAAATTGTGATAGCAAATGTTGGTGTAACATCTGACTGCACCATTGGATGGCAGTAATTTGCAAACTGCCCCCCTCCTATGGTAACCATATGCCAACACACTCATCCCACAGGGATTTTGTGAGGCAACTGTTGCCTGTGTTTAGGTGATAAGACTACAGCCTCTCAATTAATGAGAAAGAACAGCTCAATGATTGGGACCAGGAGAATTCATCTCAAGGGGTTAGTGGCCAACAACCCAAGAAATAAAGTACTGGTATTATATAAAGGCCCTTCTGCTCTCATTCAAAAACACCAATCGACATAGTGTGAACCCTGGAAAAAGCTCACAGATCACCGGTAGGTGTTTCACTGAAAGGCCCCTTGAGATAGCCAACTATGTACTTCAACAACAAATAGAACATTTCAGTTATTTTCACAATTTTTCCTGGTCTTGACCATGGGTGATGTTTGTTTTTGTTTCTCTATTGCCAAATGTCCTAAAATACAGCCAGACCCATGCTGACAATTCAATATTTCCTCATCAGAAGGTAAAATATTTCTCTGTATTTAGCCCTTCACTGGATACAAACAGGGTTTGCTTGTGGATATTGACATAAAGGTCACCAAAGAAAGAGATCCAATCTAAAGATCGCAAATACACAAATGACATCCCATCATTGCACTTTGCAAAGTACACTGATTGCTTTGGCTCCTCAGAGCCTCGAGGTCATGCTTAAGAACACATTCTCTTTCTCTGACAGTATATCAGAATATTTACATTGTCTGACAAAAACCTGCATGGTCCTCAAGCACAATGCCAGAGGAATTTTTGCCTGCTGCTCTGAATCCTTTGAGATGCTGGTCCAGGCCCTCTTCAGCTCACTCCTATCTGACCTCCCCACCCGCTCCACAAGGCCACTTCTGCTCACCCGAAATGCAGCTGCTCTGCTGCTCCTTCATCTCCTACCACTAGCTAGCAGTCATGCCCTATTCGATCTTTTTATAGCCATGTTACTGAAGTGTGGTGACTCTGGAGAGCAACATGTGTATTCAAATGGCTGCAGTTCAGAGGGACGCCTCAAGGCAAAACAATTTGGAACAGCTGCATTAGACACCCTCACATGTTCATATTTCCAGGGAGGAGACTGACTAGATAATGCCACACCAGCATAAGGAGCTGATGTCTTACTACCTGTAAGACCAAGGTATCAACTACAGTACACAAACTGGACAATATTCCCTGCTCTCTGAGATATAAATACAATGGCAGCTACAACTGCATACATAACAGCAATATGAAGCCGAGTTCAGCATATTTATATAATGGGATTACCTCCTTCGACATACTCTTGATGGATAGTTGCCCTCATGCGTTGGAGTAGTATCACATTGTAATTAGAATGTGAGTTATGTTTTCCTTGTGGAATGTTGTTGGTAGAGCATTGATGACTTCAGATTACCATTATTCAGCACCATGCTTGACACCCCATGGGCACAAGATGCCTCCACCAGTAGCAATCTGTGGGAAGATATCTTGTCTACCATCACCACTGAGGTGGTGATTTCTAATCATGCTGAAGAAAAAACATTACTAGTCAAGGGCAATGAACAGAAATTGATATAAAGAAACCATAGGAATGAAATATGAAGTTGGAATAAACAAAATAACCTGGGTGTAGTTCACCCAAAATTTAGTAGCAAGTATATTTTCTTGTGTAAGTTTTTCGCCATGGTTACCAGACGCAGTTTAATTTGTTTGTCTAACTTGGGCTGCTCATAGAATGTGTAGGAAGAATGCTGTGTGCTGACTCACTGCCTGATCTCTGAGGGTTACACTCCACTTTATGTCCCGCTTCTACAGGAAGTCAGGGAAGGAAGGAAGGAAACTAACCTAATTATAACATGAGAAGAATGTTTCTGAGGTATGATTGACTTTGGGCCAGAATTTACAATGACCTTGGGCTTAGTCTTCCCAAAAATCTCTGACAATTTCTCCAATTTCCCTCAGCGAATGGTCATATGCGCATAGTTCATATGTCACAATTTTGCCTCACCTCCCAGCTATGCAGTTCAACGCAATAATTTTGGCATCTTCTGACCGCACACAAAATATGTGCATGTGTAGAGTGCAGACTACTCAAAAACAAACACCATTCAAATTATCATATTAAGGCTAATAGGAAAAGACCACATCATCTAAATCCATAATTTATGGTAACCCTAAAACCATGCCAGAACAATAAGACAGATAATGGAGTCATTAATGCATTTCACAGTTGGCTCAGAATCACCTCTTATACACTCTAATATTTAACAACATAGAAACAAGTGTGAAGTAATAAATCAATTCACCATGTCAGCAGGACAATGGCCGTGCTGCCGCATGCGCTACATCAGGGCTGGTAATGGTTTATAAGTTATTTTAAGAAAAGAAACATTCATAAATGTGCAAGTCAAAACTTGTTAATTCAACAGTCTATAGAGTACAAACGTTTTGGTAATAATTATATAAAGGGTGTATCTTTATATATATCTTATTTTTAAAAGAGCCTAATTTAACTGGAGCAGGTTCTTTGCTCAAAGGTACAACAACAAGCACAATCTTGGGACCAGAACCAGTGGCATCCGGGCTATGAGTTTGAAGCCTCACCATTACTCAAACTGCTTGTAACACTGTCTTTAGGTAACAAGGCTGTCATAAACGTATGAATCGTACTGAAATACTTTACATAAGCATTATTTATTCCAACTTCAAGAAAAACAAACAAACGTAGAGTTGCTTTTAGTACTTCTGCTGCAACTCAGACCCCAACAGAAATCTGTCTTGAACAGGTTTCCTGGTGTGTGATCTGATCATGTTCACTGTTGCTTCTAATCATTTGGCTCCTGTGGCCCCATGGATACATAAAAAAGTGAACAAAAGTCTCCATTCCCAAGTAATGAGATCTATGTACAGAACATCACGAAATAAGCGATATATATTATATATATGCACAAAGACATTCACAGTATAGGAAAACGGATAAATACACACTGCCATACTCTACCCATGCCTCATATTCTATAAAAGCACTATGACATCAGCTTATAAAATGGGGCTTATCTAACACGTAGTTTCCTCCAGCTCTGGGGAAGGGTGAATGTTATTGCTCAAACAGGAACAGAAATCTTCCTCTGAACACAAAAAAAAACAAAAGTTTGGGAAAAGCGCTTCTTTGAGTAGTCCATTCCAATAGCTCATGCTGCTGTTATTTCAGCGGCGGCGCGCTGATTGGCCGCCGAGCAGCTGGCCTGAATTAGCGGTGGGTGGCGTTCGCCTCCAGCACACTATATGTAATATGCGAGTCCGGAACGGAGAGAGACCGAGGGGGATCGGAGGCACTCGTGCGATCGCTAAGACAGAGCTGACTTTCTACGGTGCGCGCTTTCATTTAACAGTACAGAAGCGAGGATGCGGTCACTCAAGTGCGCTGTTATAAGCCTGCTGCTGGTGCTCTGCCTGCCGCTGCACCAGATCGCACAGGCTTGCTCCTGTGCCCTGTCTCACCCGCAAGATGCTTTCTGCAACTCGGACATAGGTAAGTCTATGATTGCTTTTTTTATACTTTGCAAACGCTATGATTTTGTATCAGTGAATATGTCTGAGTGCTGGAAGTAGCGTTTCTTTCTAAGTGACGCTCCTCCAGCACGCTGCGCAGCAGATAAACTTCTACGGGAGGTAATAACCTTGCGCGCACGCTTTTCTGTTTTAAGTGGCATTTGTTCTTTTACAGGTGGTCTATTTATGTAAACGGAGTATCTGAAGTTTTTTAAAAAATATCTTTATAATAAATGTGCAACTGTCCGTTGAGAAACCTTGCTGTCTTTTCGTAAACAAGTGTCCGCTGGCAAATATGTAGGCTTCCAGGACAATTTTAAAGCTGCGATGATCTTATTCTAGCAGTCATATAGTAGAAGCAGAACGTTATAACTAATCTGTAATTGCAATTTGATATACATATTTAGATCTATTAATAGTTCAACGAGGCCAGTGAAGAACTACTTGAGCGTAATTTTGTCTACTTTCTAGTAATGGGAAGAGTTAACTGTGTCCATGGGAACGAATCAGTGCCAGTGTTATGTTTTTCAGGGCAAAAAGACCACTCGCAGAGCAATAAAACGGGGCCGTGAGACGGCAGGTCGCCAGCTATTTCAATACTGTTTGAATAAGGCGGACAAACTTCTCTATCCCTGATCAGATCAGATTCCCGATCACTGGATTTGCCGGCTCGCACGGCTGACTGAGAGCAGAAGTGTCAGACACGACCAAGTTTATGCCACTCTCCTCAAAAAAACTGGTTTATAATAAAAGTAGCCCACTTACTATTGAAACTTTGGCTTCATGCTGGAGAACATTGTTCCGTTCATGCGCATGCTGTGACCCCATGCCCGTGCTGTACTGTTGTATACTGACATCTGGATTAGAATGGGCTGTATGCAGATATTGTAATTTGCTTGAAAATGTGTGGCGCATTCATCACCAGGAATGCTCTGCCACACAAGTTGCTGGTGCTCTAGTTAGCTGTCATTGCTGAGATAAGACCGTCAAAGCCACAGAGCTGCGTGGCTGCTATGCAGCGTCCTACCCAACAGATTCGCTTGATTTGATCCAGTGCCTTATCGTGGAATACCGTTAAGCCACCCGTTAAACATTTAGAAATCTGTTACACCATTACTGGATTCTCTGGGGCTGCGTTGGCTGCAGTGAGTTGTGACTCATAAGTGAGAATAGAGCATTATTTGATAACTAAATCACGATTGTAGCTAGAGGCTACTTCAATTGGGGGTGGTAGGGTTGGAGAAAGTGGATTTGTCAACAGGAAGCGCTGACTGAGGCAGGAGCTGCGCTATGCTGGTACTTGGAAGGTGAACAGTTACTGGGCTGTCTGATTTGTACGGTTGGGTGCAGAGATGCTCTTATTTGTGACTGTTAGATAAAATCCCTCATTCAAAGTTGGGCAGGAATGTCCCTTTAGGGATCAGGGAATCCCTAATTAAAATGCAAGACTTTTAAGCACAGTATGTTGTCTAACTTCTCATGGAATAGATGAGAGGGAAAGGGGTGGCATTGTGGTACGGTGGTTGGCACTGTTGCCTCGTACCTCTGGGACCAGGGTATGGGTCTTCACCATGGCTCCATGTGTGTGGAGTTGGCATGTTCTCCCTGTGTTCATGCAGTTTCCTCTGGGTATTCTGGCTTCCCACTCACAGTCCAAAAAACATGTTGAGGCTAATTGGAGTTGCCAAATTACCTATAGAGGTGAATGGTGTGAGTGTGCCCTGTGATGGGTTGGTGCCCCATCCATGGTTGTTCCCTGCCTTACCCCCATAGGCTTTGGACCCTCCGTGACCCTGCATAGCATAAGCATTTATAGAAAATGGATGGACCTACAGGTAAATTACTGTTAAATTTGACTTCTAATACTCAATTTTATGAAGATGACAGACAAACCCAGAATGGTAGCATTATGCCAAAATAAAGGGAATAATTTGGAGCCCATATCTTCCTAAGGAGTAAGAAAATGGGTTTTTTGAGCTGATGTGATACTTCTAGAATTAACCACTTAACACTTTTACCATTTTTGAATGATATTGAATTTGTATATAGCATGTCGTACTTCCTGTGCAACACGCATGCAAGTATTAGACCCCCCCATTATTCCTAATTCTACTTGCCACTTGTGCTCTGGCTCTGGTTCTTTTTTTTCCTAAGAGCCATCAGCTTATCATTTGAACTCTTGGTATAATATTCAACAAATGGACCAGCCAGTAAAAGCCTGAGGACATAATCAAGGACAAAGTCATGTTTACAGGACTGTGGACTGTTAAGTGGTGATCAGCAAAATCTGCTATGTACCCTGCCGAATGTCTTGCATCTCGGTGCAGGAAATTTAAGGAAGGAGATGTAACATTTTCAGACAAGGCAGCAAGTCTTAAGGAGTTGGATACTTTTGTATTCTCATCTTAAGTCTTGAGCCACGAAACTGAATGCAGTTGCGTGTATTTGCTCTGCAAATTATCTTCAGGGCAGAAGCTTCACATATCTGCCGGTTTGGGTTAAACTAGGTGTAGGCTCAGATACACACAAGTAAGAAACATCTGCAACCTTCTTTTTCACGATTTCTTCAGTTTAAACATATGGTCATGCCTCTCATTTTGTTCTCCTTCCTCCAGCTGGTTTCATGGTCTCGCGGCCTTTAGTAAACATGCGTTAAGTCAACTGCTCCTTACAGGACCGTGAAAGTGTGCCATTAGCTTGCGCAAACTTAAACAAAGGCAGGCGCTTGAACTGCAGCCAAGCAATTATCACACTGTGGTGGAGACTTGTGCCAGTTAAACTCCGTTAAGAACAGCGTTGAAGGACCTGGTCAGGAAGTGACATGTCTGGATGCCCTTTCACTTTGAAGTGAACACTTCTTAGGGTGAGTCCTGTTTTTAAAAGGACAGTGCCACCAAATCGGCCTAACTCTAGTGTTTTCCAATGGGGTCATTTGGGACCCCTTGACAGGCCACATTGTTCGGCAGGGAGCCAGGAGGGATCAAAAATGTGGACAGTCTGAGGGTCCCCAAGTACCAGGTTGGGGGAAACACTGCCGTACTCCATGTCAACACTCAAGATAGAGCCAAACTGAGGTTCACTATAAACCTTTCTTTCAAATCGTATCAGTGTATGTTGTAACATATTTCCATCTACCTCATCTAGTGCAGTCTTCCAGGGGTAACGTAATTTCAGTGTAGGTGCTTGTTTCAGTTCGCCCCCCGCCCCCGACGACTGCTTGGCTGAAGGTGGCAGTAATCTGTGCCAGTCCCCATGCCCGCTGGCCGGCTTGGTTCAGGCTGCACCAATCACACATGCATGGAGCTGCATGCCCAACATATGCAAAGCATGTTCCAAGCAGGAAGTGAATCGGTCCATTTTGGATGCTCTTGTCTAATTTGGCAAGCGAGAGCTTTCACATGTGGGCCCATTTCATCCCCAGAATTATGGTCCGGTAAAAGACAGACGGGGCCTGGCAATAAACATCACATTGGTGTCATCCCAGAATTGTTGGCTAACTCTCCATCTGCCTCATTATGTTGGCCTGTTTAGCACAGCATATTTATCATAGCAACAATACATGTGTGTATCATTAACTGATTACATGAGACCAAAATTTTAACCACCGCCCTGTGATAAATTGGTACCCTACCCAGGCTATACACCAGCTGTGTGCCCTGTGCTGCCTTGGATTGGCTCCAGACCCTTCCATGACCCTGACTGGGATAAATGTCTGTGTGATGCATGAATGGAAGTCAACCACAGATTATTTGTAAATCACTGATGGCCCAAAAGGTAACTTATTGGATGCACACCTTTATGTATTCAGTCTAGCCTTCATTCAGATTTGGAAGTAACCCAATACGAGAGAAACCCATCCATCCATCCATTATCCAATCCGCTTATCCTACTGGGTCGCGGGGGGTCCGGAGCCTATCCCGGAAGCAATGGGCACGAGGCAGGGAACAACCCTGGACAGGGGGCCAGCCCATCGCAGTACGAGAGAAACCGACCCGTATAATTAGAATTGTGTAAATTCCACTATTTCTGAAAGGGTGATTCCTTAAGACTTGTATTTACAGATGATTAAGCATATTAGCTATTTTAACAAGCGTTTAACATGCATCTGCTGGAGTACTTGCCTCTACACTTCCTTGGCATGCATGGTATGGGATAAGCACTGGGTACACCTGCACCGTAACCCAAGGTGCTACATAAAAGAACAGAAGAGACGGCTATGTGAAAATAACTGAAGAGCAGGCCACTTCCATGTCAGTGAGTGACTGCTGGTTGTAAATTACAGCCTGATGATACAGCAGAGAGTGTTCTGAATGTCTCTATGTGGATAACTAGACCATGGCTCCCTATGATAAAAGGTCAGAGAACCCCACAATGAGGGCAGGAATGTGCAGCCTGTGTAAATCTTGGGGGGCATGAACAAATAATTTCTGTGGTGGTACTGATTCATGTCTAGGCACCTGTTTACTACACACATTTTTGAATAGCTGGTCCCTGAAGAAAAGAAGCTCGGGGAGCTTATCAGTGTAGCCACTTTTAAAAAAAAAAAAAAAAAAAAAAAAAAAAAAAAATCTACTGTGCTGAATGTCTCAAAGACTAAAATTCTGCATGTCTTAACTTTTTCGAATGCTCTTCTAAAGGGACGCATTGTGATCTTTGCTTGAAAGGGCTGAATAGTGTAATGTGTCCAGTCTTATACAGACTCCAGCATGAGAAATTTACCTCAGACTCCCCTTTATCACTGTGGCAAGAAGACTATCCGAAATGGTTAAAATTGGATGGAAAAACTGGATCGGCTTAGGACTGTCCTGGAGCCTTCTGACAGTCTGCTGGAGGTGTCCAAAGCCAAGTCCTCAGTGAGCCCTAGGGGGAGAAATATGGCAGCACTAGGGTCTGGAGCCTCTCCGCTTCGGCACTCTTTGAAGCTGGTGCCATTCTCCCTGGAGGTGCTCTCTGGGAAGAAGGGGGCTCAGTTTATGGTCTCCTGAACCTTTTGAGTCCTTTCTAGGGATGCACAAATCAACTAACGTTTCACCATTCCCAAAAATAATGCAAAACTAATGGGAATACAAACATAGGGAGTAGTGGTCCTCATCTGCATGTAATCTTTGAGACCACTCTACTGAAGAGCTTGCAATGCATTACAATGTGAGCACACAAGCAAAAACGTTGGTTTTACCCTTAATGCTGTGTATTCTTTGCACCATATCATCATGATGCACCTGATGTATAATCTCACATTGCTGCTTTTGCCTCTACTTTACCTCACACAATTGTGAGATGATTCTACCCACATGAGTCCGGACCTGCTACGGTAGTCCACTGTTCAGGGCTTTCCGAAGGCCTACGCTGCAGGGTGGCTGTCCTGCTTTTGTCATCGTGCCATTCAGTTAATCGGGGTGATTTTATGTTGTGTTGCAGTTATCCGGGCCAAGGTGGTGGGGAAGAAGCTTATCAAGGATGGCCCGTTCGGCACCATGCGATACACGGTCAAGCAGACGAAGGTGAGCCTGCCGCTCGCTAAGCTACTGCCGCCTGTGCTTCTTAAATCACAGCTGCCTATACACCAAGGACAGGGGACACGCCTCTCTTAAAGCAGGCGATGGCAAACACATTCTGAGACCGCTGTTAAGACGGAACCCTTTTACGAGGGGACTTTTGATTTAAATGTGCTTTGTAGCTAAACGGATTGCGTACTGGAATTAACTTTAAAGAAAGTGGTACATCCTGGCATTTAAGAGCCAGCTTGAGCCCAGTGATTACACAGGGTTGTTAAACTGTTGTAACCAGCAGTGTTAATGGTCTTCAGACAACTGCTTCCTGCAGACAAAACTGTTACAGTATGACTGACACACATCATGTCCTCTGAACTCTCCTCGGGGATCCCGGATATGGTTCTGATAGCAGTTCCATAGAAGGTATTGGGAAGCCTTTATTTCAGACAAACGATCAGTCAAAATGGCTTCTATTCCCTCGCCATTTGCAGCTCCTCATTCTGGGAGTTTGTTTTTTCTTTTTTCTCTTTTTTTTTTTTTTGCAACTCTAAACGGGGATTTCCTGTTGATGGACAGATCCGTTGCAAATAATATTAAAAGTTATTGTCAGCATTGCAGTGCCCTGACCATTAGTGTTTGGTGAATGAAGACGAAGGCCTGGAGATGTGGGGAAATTTATCTCCCCCCCCCCAATAGACATACCTGATGTTTTATAGTGTTCAGAGTATCTGAGGGGGGGGACATTGAAGTGACTGGTCAGGAAGTTGCACCATTACTGGTTTCTCTAGGATAAATTTAGTATGACCTTGGATGGCTTGTACTCAACATTGTCACAAGAAAGACACGCGTACACATTTATCAGGCTTCCAACATTAAGGGAAACTTTCATTTTGAATGATGTGTATTTTCCATTTGATGTAAAGAGGCATTTTTAGAGCAACAGTTCCTAAAGATGTTTCTATCAAGTCACACACATCAGCTCTATCCTTGTTCCTTTTCATTTTAATCACTGATATTTCCTGTTTTTGTAGTGGCTTTGGACAATAGTGACAAGATGTATTTATATGTAGAGCCAAGTCAACTTGAAAACTGCTGTTCAATACTTTTATGTTCATTCAAAATGCTCAAAAGTCCCCTATGTGATATTTAATTAGCTGTCTGTTCCCCTTATTTGCAGATGTATAAAGGATTTGATAAGATTCAACATGTCCAGCACATCTTCACTGTTGCTTCTGAGAGCTTATGCGGGGTCAAATTTGATGTCAACAAATACCAGTACTTAATCACAGGTAAGTGCTGCTATTGGGACAGAATGAAACTGAGGGAAGTTATTCTTTAAAATGCTTGTCCTGGTGGATGTTCTGTTGGCATATAGGAGGGACCTTTATCAGAGTGAATGTCTCTCTCGGTGGGTAGGAGCCTCTTTAATCACTGCAGAGCCCTCTGAGGCCCACAGTGGGACTGTATCTCCACACCGTAGCTCCCCCCCCCCCCCCCAGGGAAAGCACTTTTCCTCAATGCCTGGCTTTTAACGTGTGTCCTTCCAAGACCCCTGAGATGGGGGGGGGGGGGGGGGGGGTGCCGGG
>JAODJW010000001.1:28891089-28902656 GCA_026777045.1 Hyperopisus bebe
GAGGGGGGGGGGTGGGGGGGGGGTGTCCAGGCTGCTCATCCATCTCACTTCCTGCATCCGCTGCATTTGTGGCCGCGGCCGCCGCATCCTCACATGATGGGCGTCTCGCATGACGGAGTTCAGAGCTCCGTGGAGCACCTGCTTCCTGGCCGTAATCTCCCTCTGTAGCGAGCCGCCTGCGGTCTGATCCTATTAATATAACACAGACGACCTTTGGAAATACAGAAATAGGGGGCTGCGGTTTGCGAGCGCTTACTGTACTATATCATCTTACTGTAGTAAACTGCTTTGAAGCCACGGCTGAAATCTCCTGAAGCACTGTTCAGTTATCAGTAGCTCTTTTTACTTGTTTATGATTCTGGCGTGCTGGACTTGATGCCATTCTCCCCCCCCCCCCCCCCAGGCCGTGTGTATGATGGCAAAGTGTACACCGGACTCTGTAACTTCAACGAGAAGTGGGAGCAGCTGACCCTGGCCCAGAAAAAGGGCTTTAACCACCGGTACCAGCAGGGCTGCAACTGCAGGGTGAGTGGGCAGCCGTGCGCCAGCAGAGGGCCCAAGCACCGCCGCAACGGCACCAAGAAGTCTGCCGGCAAGCAGAGCACCCTTCCCAAGCACATGATCCTCCTCTGAGCCGCTCCCTGTAGATCGTTCCGGAAGGCCGCTTCGGCCCCAGGAACCCACTGGTTTTACCCTTTTGTATTTATCTGTAAGGCCCTGGACCAGGCAGCGCAAATCCAACATCAGCTCTAATCAGAATTAGCTACAGCATATTTCATCTGTATTTGTATTTCGAATAATTTTTGTTATATCAATCGATCTGAAACATCTGAGCACATTCTGTCCATATGGTATCTGGGTGGCCACCTGCAGGCTTTGGATAGTCAAACTAGCAATTTGTGCACATTTTATTCAGGGGGGGGGAGTGCAGAGTTTAGCTGTGAAGGGAGTGAGCAAAGTGAAGGCTGGTAATGAAAAGTTGAGAGAGAAGATGAAGGAAAGCATTACACCCGCAGCTGAATCGCAGGCAGTTTGGGGGGGGGGGGGGGTTGCTAATCATTCAGCCATTCGGCCAGCCAACGCTTGCTGTCACCACAACTCCACATTCCTCAGTGTGGGACACAAAGACGCTCTTCCACATATGTAACCCCCCCCACTGCCAGACACGACACGGCAGTCGTAAATATTCAGTACAGCTGCAAACATCTGCCACGGGGACTTTGGTCCGAACGACACAAACAAGTGTGTTAGCAGCCAGGGGGGTGGCGTAGGGCCAGCCCTTGGCGGAGTATCCAGTACAGTGGAGAAGCTTCTGGAGTTGCTTGCGGGAACTGAGACATTGCCGCTGTGTTACGACTTGAGAAAATGGGGAAAAACATAACTGTTTCCTTATTACAGCACCTGTCATTTGAATAACATTAGGGGTCAATTATATTAAGGTGTGGGCTTTTTCTTTTTTTTTTTTTCTTTCCTCCCCCCGGCTTTTAAGACACACATTCTGCGACAGACATGTTGAGGTGCATGAGTTGGTTGGCTAAATAGGGGTGGTGCTGTAATGTTTATGATGAACTAAACCATTGTCTATACCCGCATGCACCCGCACTACCTGTATTAAGGCCAGGAACAGTAGAAGACATTTCGCAGGCGTCACCCTGGAGCTGCTGGCTGTACATTAAATGCCTTTCTCCTCGTTCCCTGTCCTTTCACTCTCCAGTCTAAGCAGGCGGTTGTGATATTTCCGGATCACACACGTACTGCATAACCTTTAGCCCTGTTCTGTTTTTATTCCTGCTCTTTGCAGCTCTTCCTGATTCCTGTGACGTTTTCCTAATGCTTAATTACACACCACACCAGCTGTACATTGTGAATGTCTCCCACACCTTCATGGTTTCTATAATGCATGCATTGTAGTACGTGAACTTGGGTACAGAGTGCAAAGTACAGAGTTATACTGCACACAGACACACTTAACTGGAGAGAATTTAGTCCAAATGCTCCAAGCTAAAAGTAAACTCCAGTCAATCCGCTCAAAGAATTGCTGTAATTATCACTTTCTGTCAGCGACAACGGCTTATCTGCAGAAAAAACATTTTAACGGATTTCCGTGACATGGTGTTGTAGTGGCAGAGAGATACAGAAGTTTGTAATGTGACACGCCGGTTAGAGATATAGCTCCGTATCATGTGAAGGGCTGCATGTCTTTGTGAATGAATGCTTAATGATGTAGGTTGGTGTGTGTGCGGGCTGATTGCAAGGCTCAGTGCATGGCTTCGGTCACCCTGAACCTATGCTGAGCGTCTCTCTCTCTGTCTCTCTCTCTGTCTCTGTTAATAATACTGCTTCTTGTCTGTCTGAGGCTTCACCCGCTGTGTTGCTTGTGTGTTTGTAGATTAAAGCCTGCCACTACCCGCCCTGCTTTCTGACTTCCAAGAGCGAATGCTTGTGGACGGACAGGCTTTCCCACTCCGAATTCCCCGGACACCAGTTCCGCCACTTTGCCTGTATCCAGCAAAAGGAGGGACACTGCACCTGGTACAGAGGAAGCCTGACCCACAAAAAAAAGCCCCCGGCACCCCTGAGCCCCCAGCCCACCCCCCTCGCCACCCACAGGGTGCCACCCAACTCTACCGCCGCACCGTGACACTCTAGTGACGGCGGCACAGTGGCAGCGCTCAGATCTAAAGCAATACTTTTTGTTTCGGCTTGCCGACTCCCTTTGCTTCTAAGGTCAGCCAAACACTGCCGTAAAGGACAGAACCAAAAGCCGCACAGCGGACATGCGTAAACGCCGCTGTCCCCCAACGGGGCTGCTCCTTCAAGAAGAGCCTGACCTTAGACGCTTGCGGCGACATTATAAGCGACTTTCTTAAGCTCAGCGTTATGTTTGTGCTTCCATTAAGCTCTCAATGTTCATTCCCAGTACCTACCGTATAGTGCCCACTGTCACCAGTGAGGACAATGGCACCGTAACACAGGCTTTATTAGAACAATGCAAAGAATTTGTCAGCAGTGTTTCATATCGGCTATTTAAAAATGATTTCGAAATATCGAGGATGTAGAATATATGTGCGTGAACGTGTCTGTTCACAGTGCAAATGGTATATATTTATTTATGTTTTGGTTTCTGAACCCCTACTGTATGTGCTCGATAATCTATAGACATTCTTAGTGCTAATTTATTCATACAGGTATTTGGGTAAGATTTAAAAAAAATAATTAATTCATGCATCATTAATGATGAGCTCCATAAAATGAACAGATGGGTTTCATATGGTATAGATTTTTATTATTAAAAAGTATTTATGATGTCAGGTCTGTACTGATCTGAAGACTCATTATAATAATTTTATTTTTTAATGGTACCTCACCCTTTTTATAACTTTCTACTAAAGAGTAAGCACTTATTCATTAGAGAAACAATATTTTTCATGATTTTTTTTTTCCCATTAAACTTTTAGTTTAAAATCCTATTTTCAGAAGATAGCAGAAAATGTATATTTTTGTCTCGCTTGGCCTCAAAGGAATTTGTAGACACACATTTTAGTTCTGAGTACCGTGACGAGTGAAATAAAACTCTCTCTATTGAAGTCCAGTGCATCAATAATGGTGCAATGTATGTTGACCGGTTAGAATCAGAAGTAGTTACACAAGATGCCATGAACTCAAGTATATGTGATGGTCATGGCTAATCCACATATCATGATTGCTGTTTGATACAGATTATGCCATTGTACTTAAAATCAGTCCCACAATCAGATTTGGGCAACTGATTCTAGAGTCTCTAGTGTGAAGTGGTGTGAGTCACTGTCCGGTTGTGTAGATTCTCCATCACTCCCATCATCACTAGTCCTGTGTATTTTAGTTCTACATGCTACAGTAAGATTCACACCAAGTTTTCATGGCAATTTTTACTAATGTCGCTGTATAGAGACTGCTTAACATGGGAAGAAATCACGGTCACCTTGATTCAGTGAGGCGCAATTTAACCAATGATTGTACTGTTGACGATGTCTGTTTCTATGTGTGCACACACATTCTTTGAGCTTCCGTCTCTTGTAGGAGCTACAGAAATGTTTGACTTTTAACACTCTCTGTTTTATATTTTTATAATAAAGAATTAATGAAAAGTACCTTATGTCAAGCGTGTTTATTGTTGTTATTGGGGTATTGACTGACTGATGTCCTATCTTTAGCGTAACTGAATTGTGTAAGGAGTGTGTGATGTTTAGCGCCTCTCTGCTCTGCAGGCTCGGGGAGACCCCCTTTCTGCACAGAGCTCCTTTGTCAGATCTTTCCATTTTCATTCCCTTAATTCTGGAGTGTGGTTACAACACAGGTGGAATCTTCAGGCACATGCAGATCCTGAGCCCCGTTCTACTCATCCACCCCGAAAATGGCCCAGCCGTAACAGCAGGCCGCCATGGCTCCCTATTTATCTGCAGGCCGAGGAATGTCTGGCTCGCATGCTGGCAAGTTCTAATCTTCATGAAAACATCATGCGTGATGGCAGGAAGAAGCCAGAGAGAGGCCATCTATTGGAAACCCTCCTTTGAGCTCCCTGACAGTATATGGGAAGATAAACATACACTCCTTCCCCCCCAAGCTCAAATCTGATGTCATCATAATTTAAAAAGCTTCGTTGCTTGCCCAGCCTTCGGTGATTCACAGTGCTTAATAATTAGCTGTTCTGGCAGACTCAAACCAATTATGGAGTCTGCTATTTAAAACGGAGCTTTGAAATCTCTGTCCTGCCTCTTCACTCCGAAAGATAACAGCATTTATCTTTCCACGTCTGAAATTATTTCCCCCGTTGCTATCTAACAATGTTTTGCTTTCAGCAAACGTCTTAACATTTTAGCATCTATGTGTGTGATGACACCAGAAAAAAAAGTTCAAAGCCTTACAACTGACATGCATTACTTACACATCTAAGTAAATGACCTTGCCCAGAATAATTATAATCACAAATTCATTATTAACAGCCAACACGATCCAAACAACGCAGTCCTTGAAATTTATCTGGTATAAACTATACCCATTTCTGTACAAATCTTATAAACCTGCTGTTACTTCTGTAGGAGCCATCATTATGGTGGTAAGAGTGTGAATTTAAAGTCATAGTAGGAGGCAGAGAGAGCTCACCATCTGCTTATGGCTTGGGTAGAAGGTCTGCTCATTCAGAGGAAACTTCTCAGGGCCCAGAGCATGAAAGAGCTTTATCATCTGGGAGAACTGGAGCAACGAAACAGCAATGAATGCTGCATGTTAGACCGCAGGGCTCGTCAGATAAATGACCGATGGGGATGATGGTGACTACCATTTTGATTCTGATAATGGTGTTTTACACCACTGGTCACGAGCACGTGGCACCATAACATGAGAGTCACCCTTGGATATTATAATGGGATGATTATTTATGGAAAAAGTGATGCTAAGAAGCAACACATGTAAATGTACAGGCATGAGGCTCTGAAACCTGTGAAGGATGGATTACAGTAAACCGTAAATCGCCAAATAGGGCAACTTCATAAATGTCCATTGGTTTTAGCCTGTTAGGATTTCTGCGTCTTAAGAAACACTATCACCTCTACTGTTTTAAAACCTTACCTCTTCTATCACTAACTATAACGGCCATTAAAGCATTACCTCTTCTACCACTAGCTATAACAGCCATTAAACATCAGTCAGGCCAGGCAAGCAGACGTACCACCCAAGGTTTGCTGCAGAAGTTGTAGATGGAGAAGAGCGAGTTCACACCAGGCACACCCCCATACTGTAGGCCAATCACCAGGCTGCGGAAATCATCTCCCGGGGTCATGCTGTAGGCGTGCTGGCGAATCAAAACAAAGTCTGGCTTAAAGGACCTGGGGAGACAAAACAACACGAAAAAGAACACAAAATAAAATAAGCCTCCACCTGCACTGTTCAAGCTAGCTAAAGAGAGCAATGAAATGGCCTTAATTTAAATACAACATCCCGATCATGAAATGCTGGTATGACAGCAGCAACCAAAAATCCTCTTCGATTATCATTAGCGTTAAACATTATTGTTAAGTTTGCTCTTGAAAATAGCAAACACCCTGGTTTCATTCATTACACACGTACAGTGGAGTCTCATGGGACCCCCACCTATATTTAAGCCGCAGTGCCAGGAATGACTAAGAAGGTGCCTACATCAAATAAGCAACTGTGATTCTCCCAGCAGACTGTAGCTCAGTCTAGAGGAGTTCCAGAACATAATCAATACAATAGCCGAAAAGCTGGCTTTCCCACGCTCAACCAAACTCAAGGGAGCCACGGATTTAATGATTCTCAGCACAACATAAGTGACATAAAATATTAACGTGATTATATAATAAATACATATAGTCACTGCCCATCTGTGTGACAATGACAATGATATTTTTAACGTGATTTGATGAGAAATAGTCATTTCAGAAAAACAGATGAGGCTTGGGTAGCCACCCTCTGCGCTGCATATAATTATAGTCTTGTGGCAAGGCCATACATGCAAGGGCGCTGCTTAATGAACGAATGAATTAAACAGGGATCTGATGGACGCTGACTCAGTCTCTCGTGATAATTCAGAGTCGGAGATGTCTGGTCCACTTCCCCAGCGCCACAAATCGCATTAGCGCTTCTTATTTAAAGGCGTTACAGTAACATTTTACATTTCAGCTGGCTGCTTGCAGGGGAACAGAAAGACGGGGAGGAAAAACAAGCACTTGTTCTGGAATGGAGCGTGGGACAGGCTGCCTAATTAACACAGCTAAATCCCGCTCGTTTCAAAGCGCGCCGGGACGAGGTCCAGCAAGGCCTGAACTCCGACTCACTACCGACTGGGCAGAGCTAGAGTGCATCAGTGGGTGATTAGGAAACTGTCTGAAGTCACACATGCATTAGCTGGGAAAAGTCTTTCTTTAAAATATTGTGAAGCCATGTTTGAGTATACTGTACAAGCCCAGGACCAGGCCCTGCCACCCCCCAGCCCTGGTTGTAATTGGTAAATGCCAGAGAGCAATAGATGTTTCTGTAATAGTCAAACACCACCCAGAGTAGGTTCTGGCCCTGCTCAGAAGAATGGACCTGAGATAAGATATGTGGTAGGCCTGTATGCCTCTGTAAGATGAAGTAGGAATTCTTAGTGGGCCGCAATCCATAATAGCACCATGACCACAGGGCACCACTTACCCGCTCTGGTCCTACAAAGTGTCGGGCTGCATGCGTCGTGCAGCACAAGCACTGGATGTCAAAAGTGAGCAACGTCAGACATGTTTACAGGATTTAATCGCTGTATATCTGTGCGGAACCAGCAGCCTATCTGGCTGTCTAGCCATTCATAGGGGAAAAGAAACCAAACAATATGAGGACTATCTGACATCTGCTTGCTGTGTCTGGCGAGCCATGATATGACAGCGTATTAGGATGTCCTGGTGTTGTTTATACACGGGGAATAGTATTGACTAGCAGTTAAAAGTATGTATGGAAGAGAATTAAAAACGTCTTGATTAACACCAAGTTGGGGCAGCGTATGGCTCAGTGGGCTAAGCCTGTGTGGCTGTAATCACAAGGTTGCCAGTTCAAACCCAGCCTCAACATGTCTGTGGGTCCTTGAGCAAGGCCCTTAACCCCCAGCTCCCCGGGTGCTGCTACAGGTGGCTGCCCTTTGTGGACAGCGTGCTCTACAAAAAGCAAGTTGAGGGAGGTGTAAAAAGAACTTCCCCATGAGGGACAATAAAAGGATTGATTATTAATGCAGTACTGAGTGATTTAAAATGTGATGTGATCCAATGTATATTAAAGCCTGAATGTGCACTGTAGTGTAGAGGTGTGACAAGATTCCAGGCAGGGATAAGATCACTGTAAAAAACACTGAGAGAGGAGTAAGGAGCACATGCTGATATGGCATGGTGCCGCACCCACCACACGACAAACCACCTCAGGGATGAGAACCCAAGTGCAGCCATGGAGTGGGTGATACCTCAGCACCACACTAGTTTAAATGAAACAGTGTGAGTTTTTACCAGGTGACTGGTGTGCCAATCCTGCCACCAACCTCCAAATTTTCCCTGTAAGTTGGAGGACCTGCTTGCAGGGCTGGATGTAGATTAACATCAAACCCAGGATGAAGCAACTGCAGGTTAAGGGCCTTACTCAAGGGCCCAACAGAGTAGAACCACTCCTGGCATTCACAAGCTTCAAACCTGCAACCTTCTGATTCCGACTGTAGCACAAATCCCTAACTTCAGAGCCACCACACCACCCTGAGACCACTGGGAACAGCTAATATGGTAAAATTTATTTATAAAATCAACGCAGTAAAACTGAATAAATGGTTGTTCTAAAGGATTTAGTGTTTGAATGCTGCTACCAGACCTAGAGGAGGACATTAAATTGAATGGCCAGAGAGTCGGCAAATTTCTGAGGTGCGCAGAAGTTCGATGTGAAAAGCCGCCAACTGGGGGGAGCCACAAAGTCAACGGGCTAAGAAAGACGACTGGCTGCAAAAAAAACAAAAACCACTAACAGAATTTTGATTGGTGGGAAATTGCACCAGTCAGACAGCTGCACAGCACCTAAACTTGGGTACTTCAATGTAATATTAACATACACAGGACTACTATGTATTACACATCCATTTCCCATAACAGTTTACTCAGCCTGAAGCCTGACCCAGGAAGCCTTCACACAGCACAGTTCACCAAAAAGTGCCCAGAAGAAACGGCTGGGGTCACAATCAATCCCCTAACCCTGGATTTATGATACTACAGTGCCACTCACGGCCCTGTTTCAAATTACTAAAGTTTCAGCAATTACTAGCCACCAATCAGCCCTGCCTCGCCTTTCGGAAAAGACTCAGCAGCTGGAGTGTTTACTTGAAACTGCAAAGCAGGACAGGAAGTGTTGGGGAGGCCCCTGAAACAGCCCTGAACAGTCACGGGTGAACATAGAACTCCTCGGTTACTGATGTCATTCAAAGGTAAAATCCCAGACACAGTAAGTGATTAAGGAACAAGCAGCTGTTCCTTGGAGTTCCATGGCAATATATAAAAGTGTGAAATAAAATCTCGGCCTGTTATAATGGTTACAATAAGATGAGTGATTGTGGATCAGAAGACACAGGAGAATGAATGTTTGTCATATACGTCAACTGGGAGGGACGCATCTCATTTTCAAACTGGGTGTGTGATGTAATACTGTGTAATGCAGTTTGCATGATGCCAGAGAAAATGCTCCGTATTTATAATATTAACTGACAACTAATGTCCAAGATTATAAACTGTTAATGAAATCAAGATTAGATGAGACTTGAGGTTATTTAAAAAACTTAATTAAAGCTAAGATAAATCAAATGATAGGTAAACAACCGTTCACACGGTTGTAATGCAATCTGAAGTATGTGAAACTAAATCAACACAAGATGGGATAAGAAGAATTGTTAGCATACTCCGCACGCGTGATTAACGACTTTCCAAACAGGAGAGCAGATGTTACGACTTCATGGCAACCTGAGCTCGGTTCCCAGTGACATAAGCTAAGCAGAGCATATCTTTACAGCAAACTAATGCACTCCATCTGCAATCTCACGCATGTTAATTTGGCCTGAGGATCCACCAACAATAAAACAATGTTATGTACTGAAATTTTTATGTCATTATTATTTATATCTTTTTTTCTGGATGAGGCAGTGTGTGTTTCTGTAGGTTACCACTCTGTGCCCATAACTGGAAGGTCGCCAAATTCTGTGGCTTCCAGGATGATGTCACCGTTGGGCCCTTGAGCAATGCCCTTAACCTCAATTACTCCCGGGACACTAGCAGACCCTGCTTTCTCACTTTTATGTTGCTTTGGACAAAAGTGTCTAGTAAATAAACACAATAAAAATCCTAAAGTTCCTATAGCTTCAATTCAAACACCATACAGTACCAGTCAAAAGTTAGGACAAGTCAAGCACAAGTCACATCACATGACCTGGCCACTTTACCCAAGCACAGTGAAAATGGTTTTGGAGGAGTGAAGGAAAAATGGCCAATGAATGCTTAGCACATGTGAGGCCTGCTTCAAGACAGCTGGAAAAGCATCCCAAGAGGCCACCTCATGAAACTGGTATAAAGGAGACAATAGGGTCACCCAGTCTCTGGAGTAATTGGGATTAAGGGTCCTGCTCAAGGGCCCAATGGTGGGATCACTCTGCCGACCCTGGGATTTGAACTGACAACCTCCTGAGCCCCAACCCACAGGGCTACCCCCCACCAAATTTATTTATTTCAGACTTTTTTTCGTCTGTGAATAATTCCATATTCATTATTTTACACTTTGGATGTCTTTATAATTAAAATGTACAGATATAGTACTAGTACATTTTAATATGGGCAGGTGTGTGCAAACTTTTGACTGGTACTGTATATAAACTATTTGTCAACTAGTTTACATTTTTTATTCTTGACAAATGTACCCAAGTAAAGGCTACAGAATTATCCAAATCCAGTCTGCATGAAACAGGCTACCCACTTCTGACACACACATACCACCGTCATCCTCCTTAGGGTGTCTTGCTGTACCACCAAAGCCAGGCTAATAACTGCATATGACCCGTAATAACTGCTGAGAAAGATGTCATGACTACGCTTTTATGAGACACATTCATCCGATGACGTGGACATCGACCTGTCTCGTGTGGATAACCCCATTACAATGTTGGCTCTGAAGTCTCCCCAGCACCACAGAATGACCAGACAAGTCCATCAGCATGCCGGAATTGAGGAATTCTTTACTTAACAGCTAAACTGCAGCTGCTCCTGCCTCTCCCCAGTCTCATAACTGGGCAGTAAAATGATTAACCATTGAGCTTTCACTGTCACTACAGTGCATTTCTAAGCATCCTTCAGCGTGCTGAAGATCACCGCAAACCTCTTCATCCTTCCATAGATGGCACGAGTGCATCCAGGGTCTTTCACTTCAATCCCCCTCATGGGGAGCATATGGCCCAACTCAAAGAAGTCAAGGCTCACACTGGACGTTTGCCCTAGCATATGATATTTACAGAATAAGAAATTCCACCCCGGACTATATTTAGTATTACGCATACCTGATTTTCTCCAACTCTCCTGTGAGCTATGCATGCACGGTAGTGCCTGGCATGTGGCACGTTCCACCCAGCCTGAAGGAAGCTGGTTGGTTTTCAGAAACGTGGTGCTCCTTTCCTTGGGGGAATGAGTCTTGGCAGCAGAATGAATTCCTTTATGGGGTTGGCTGCGGCTTCTTAATCTTGTTATTCTTAGATTGCGACAGGAAAGCCAAACATCAGCCAAGCAAACCATCTCTGCCTGAGACCTACCTTACATCATGTGTAAATGGGGCTTAAATTTAGAACAGAGTCATTTAAATCCAATTATAATTTGAAGTTCCACTTTACTGATGTACACGTGCAGCCATTAGATATGCTTGATAATGGGGGTGGTTTACATGCTTATGTCCATTCAGCAGTCATTGATTTGACCAGCACTGAGCAAACGTGTGTTGAGCTGCGATCTCCCTGGCAGCCAGTCGTCCATCTCACTAACTCC
>JAODJW010000001.1:28902703-28917662 GCA_026777045.1 Hyperopisus bebe
CCAGACTCAGCTGCAGCAGCACGTGGACCTGCACGAGCCCCCACTCCATATCCTTGCACAGCTTCTCCCCCTGGACACCATCTCTCACAAGTAAGACCTTGGTATCCTAAACACCAAACATCACGTCAATGACTAGTTGAGTGTCCAGACCACGATCACCTAAAACTTACATAACGAATTTCCAGCAGGAATCATGTTCGACTAACCTGGTGCACAAGTGCACCTCAACAGAATGGTGAGGTGAACTCCCACTGACCAGAGTTTATCTTTAAACATGCTCATTTGTGTACATATGGTCATCACATATGAAACTTGCAACAGAAATGTATGATAGACATCTAGAATTACACAAAAAGATCATAAAATGTTGTAGAATGTCATTAATAAACTAACTTCTACAAACAGCATCTTTCAAAAAACATTTCATTATAGGTATTTTATCAAAAGATTTGCAGTACAACTTCTAAGAGGTAGGAGAGGTAAGAAGCATGCACTGATTACAGTTTGTTGCCACACCCACAACATGACAAACCACCACAGGGATAAGAACATGAGGGCAGCCATGTGGCAGGTGATACCTCCAGCAATTCCAAATGGACCAGTGTGAGGTTTTTCCCAGTGGCTGGAGTGCCAATCCTGCCACCAATTCCCAAGTTATTCCCTGTAAGTTGGAGGACCTCCTTGTAGGGCTGGATGCCCAGGATGAAGCAACTGCAGGTTAAGGGCTCTATTCAAGGGCCCAACAGCGTAAAATCATTCTGGCCATTCATGGGATTTGAACCAGCTACCTTGCACAGAGCCCTAGCCTCAGAGCCAACACTCCGTCCCAGAACTTTTAAGCTTTTTAGTTCTTTGTTTTCTTTCTTTCCTCTGTTCTTTTTTATTGAATTATATGATCACTTCTTTTCCTTCAGCCAAAAAAAAAATATTTGCTTTTGATCAAACATGACTCATTTAAATTTTGTATTAACATTCAGCTTTTATTTATTAATACTCCGAATATATACACTATCCTTGCATCCATTCATTCTCCACCACTTATCTGGGTCTGGGTCACAGGGGCAGTTGTCTGAGCAGAGAGATGCCCAGACCTCCTTCTTCCCAGCCATCTCCTCCATCTCCTCGGGCAGGATACTGAGGTACTCCCAGATCGGCTGAGAGATATAATCTCTCCAGCCTGTTCTAGGTCTGCCACGGGGTCTCCTCTTGGTTGGACATGCCAGTGATACCTCACCAGGGACGAGTTCAGGAGGCATCCTCCGCTGATGGCTGAACCACTTTAACTGTCTCCTTTCGATGCAGTGGAGCAGAAGCTCTACATTGAGCTCCTCACTCTATCTCTAAGGCCAAGCCCAGACACTCGGCAAAGGAAGTTCATTTCCATTGCTTCTATCTGCAATACATTCTATTGGTTACCAACCAGAGATTGTAACCATAGGTGAGGATAGGAACATAGTCTGACTGGTAAATCAATAGGTTCTCCTTTCAATTTAGCTTTCACTCTTCCATAATAGACCAGTATAATGTTCGCATAACAACTCACACTGCACTGCACTGGATATCAATAAACTGCGCCGTGCTTCCCTCACTTATGAACAAGACCCCCCACTTCCTCCACTTGAGGCAGTAACTCATCCCCAACCTGAAGGAGCACTTCACCCCTTCACGGATGGGAACCATAGCCTCAGATTTCTTGGTGCTGATCCTCATCCCAGCTGTTTCATACTCAGGTGCCAACCACCCCAGTGCCTGCTGAAGGTCACAGCCCGATGGCATTGGTCTACCCAGTCAGGATGAAGAGCGGGATCACCTTTCATAAAGATTGGGACCATTACCCCCGTCTGGAAATCCAGAGGCACTGTCCCCAACCTACACGCAATGTTGAAAAGGCATGTCAGCCAAGACACCCCAACAGCATCAAGAGCCTTCAGGAAATCTGTGCGAATCTCATTCATCCTAGTTGATGTCCTCAGTGACTTCAGTATTAGTGATAGGGCAGTCTTCCTTCGAGTCCTCCAGCTCTACTTACTCCAAGGATGGTGTGTCAGTTGGATTCCAGAAGTTCTCAAAGTGCTCCTTCCACCAACTGACTATATCCCCATTTCAGGTGAACAGCACTCCATCCCTACTGGTATTTTTCCATAGCCTCACTAAACTCCTCCCACACCCAAGTTCTTGCTTCTGCAACTGCTAAAACCACATTCTGCTTAGCCTGCTGGTGCCAGTCAGCTTCCTCTGGAGTACCATAAGGTAACTAAGCTCGGAAGGCCTCCTTTTCCAGACTGATGGTTCCTTTTAGCACTGGTGTCCGCCATCAGGTTTGGGGATTGCTGCCTCGACCAGCAACTTTAGGGCCTCTGCCCTGGACAGCTGCCGCAATAATGGAGGCATGGAACATGACTCACACGGATTCAATGTCTCCAGCTTCCCTCAGAATATGACAGAAGTTCTGCCAGAGGTGTGAGTTGAAGATCTCCCAGAAAAGGGCCTCTGCTAAATGTTCCAAGCACACCCTCATTATACATTTGGGTCGAACAGGCCTGTCCAGCAACTTCCCCCACCATATGATCCAAATCAGTTGACAGCTCAGCTACTCCCTTCACCCAAGTGTCCATGACATATGGGCTCAGACCTGATGATGCGACTATATAATTAACCATAGAGCTATGGCCTAGGGTGTTCTGATGCCAGATGCATTTATGCTCAAACATGATGTTGGTTAGGAACAAACTATGGCTAACATAGAAGTCCAGTACTGTATGACCACTGTAGTTCAGATCAGGCAGGCCTTTCCTCCCAAGCCCACCCTCCTCGGTTTCACCATCATTACCTACATGAGTGTTAAAGTAAACAGGAGAACAATGGAGTCCCCAGAGGGGTAGCCTACCAGCACTCCACCCAAGGTCTCCAAGAGGGCCAGACACTGTAAACTGATGTTCAGTGGATATGCACAGACAAGAGTCAGAGCCTATCACCTGACTCAAACTCTAAGGGAGGAAACACTCTTGTTCACCTCTGTTCAACCTTCTTGTAGATCTCCAAAGTACTGGCTCCAAACTGAGGGGCTATAAGTAGACCCAAATCCACCCCATGCCTCTTACTCAGGGCAACTCCAAAGTGGAAAAGTATCCAGTCTCTCTCTAGGACTTTAGTTCAAGAACCCATCCTTTGTGTTCAGGTGAACCTGACTATATCTAGATGGCATCTCTCTACCTTCCACAATAGCTCATGCCCCTTTCCCACCTAAGAGGTTTAGATTCATGTCCCTAAATCCAGTTTCACGACTTGGGGATCAGTTGACCAAGGTCCTTGCCTTTGCCTTTGGTCCACATCGCACAGGACCCTTTGGTAGGTGGTGAGCCCACAGGAGAACAGTCCCATGTAGCACGTTCAAGCTGTGCCTGGCTGAGTCCCATTTGTACAGTAAACCATGTGAAATCTGATTTCTCTTCAGATTCCATGAGACATGCAGTCCGGAGACATTGTCCACAGTGTGCGGGTGTACCCCAGGTTTATATCTGTGACGGGCTGTGGGCCCCCTGTGACCCTGACCAGGATAGGTGGCCAGAAGATGGATGGATGGCCAGGACTCTAGGGAAAACCTGTGTAAGTGGCTGTGGAAAATCTGCAAGAACACAAGGGGAACATCCAGACACACAAAGCCTGGTTGAACTACCATACTAATCTAAAAGTTATAATAAAATATTGATTCTGGTGGGGAAATTGTCCTACTGCATACTCCAGCTTATTCTCCATGAGGCACATAGTATATCTGAGGGGAGGGGGGGGCACAGGCTTAGCCACCATTTTGCACCCCTGGATCTGGGGTTTGCCTTGCTGAAGGGCCCAATAGCAGCATCAGCCTGCTGGCCCTGCAATTCGAACAGGCATTCTAACCCACAGAGTCCCACACCACCCCATAACTGGTCAATTGGTAACTAAAATTGTAAGTGTGACATATAATGTCAATGATTAAGTAAGAGGAAATGTAGTCTAACACTAATGCAGGAATGTCTGTAGTGCCATTAACTAGTTACGGTCATCCTCAGGAATGCCATTAGAGGTATGTGACACTGCCCAGCCTACCTGACTACTTTGGTGCCGCCTCTCGTTAGCTGCATGTCAATCATGCATCCACCATTGACGTAGGATGCAAGGTTGATCTCCGAAAATTCGGCCTGCAAAACAGAACAGCATGCTTTAAAAAGTGCAGCAATCGAAATGTTCCCACAACTTCCATTAATTCCCATCATGACTCATAAGTACAGGGATACTAATTGTTAAGGTCCTCCTGATCAACCCCTGAAAGCATTTTTTCCTCTTAGTTTTCTACCAATTTGGAATTTCCAATTACCCATTTTCACAAAGGTCTCCGCCAAATACACAACCATCACATCAACTGGGATTTTCAGGGGTGAAAATAAAAACAAAACTCTTCCAATGTCCCTCCGTCTTTGTCTCCCTACAGGTATGGAAGGGGGAGGGACCCCCAAGTGTAACACATTAGAGCAGTGCTCCCTCCCAGCTCCCAGCACACATGAACCAATCAATGAAGAACACCAAATACCTGGTGAAAGGTTGTTGGCAGCCAGGAGGAAGCCAAAAATGCTGACTGCCTGGGGGTCCCTTACAACTGCTTTAAGAAATGCTGCACTAAAGAAAATTCTATATAATTTCCGTCTTTAGGCACTGGGGGGCGCTCTGTGGGCCATTTATATTTGCTTGCCTTTCTGCCATCCATTGTGTAGGGTCTTGCCATGGCTTACGCATCACATACAATTTATTGAGTTGTGCACATGTCGTTTTACGTTTACTTTTTCTCTAACAAAAGTTATTCCTGTTTTTTTTAAGGCTGTGTATTTGTTCATCTTTATTAAGTTTTGCTTTGTCTTGTAAAGTAATCTGTGACCTTCTTGATGTCTGGATTTTTCCAAATGGTGACCTTAAAATGAATAACCATTATGTTTTTAAATGTGAAAGCGGAGCAATTTATGTGGCTACGGAAAATACTGGTGTAGTTAGCAGCACGCGATATTAAGGGAAACATTTATGATTTATCATATTTTGACAGGGCAGTGGCTGCAGTGCCCCAGGACAGGAGCGGATACTCATAGCACCGGCCAACAAACCCTGTGCTCCACAAGTGCGGATTCTTCTCAGCTGTTTTCAGGAAGACGAACAGGAAAAAAATACTGCAACACCCAGCACCTCAATCAGATGTTTGCATTTTAAAACACCCTTTGGTTTCAGAGTCACCTATAATTTAAGGGTGTGCCAAAAAATAAAGCTTTTCCTAAGGCTGAAATTTCGATGAAAGTCTCCACAACAAGTCTCTGTTCAGCTGCATCTTTTCAAGCCAGAATATCAGATGTATATTATCTGTGCAAAATGTACAGCGTTTTTAGAGATGTACAGTCAGCATTGAACACAGAGGAATCATAGAGTTTACATCTAAACATGCATTTTAATGCGATTTTTATGAGGACTCCGCAGTATTTATGCATAAAGAAAGCACAACCATCATTATGAAATGAAGATGAGTCAGCCTGTGAGAGACTGGCCAGTCTCTCCTCTCTGTGGAGAACAATGATTTCTCTGAGGAGAAATAAATTGGCCATAGACTTCAGAGATTGCAGAAGAGGAGCTTCTGAATGCAAGCACACATTAGCAGAATGTGGGGTGGGTGCCATCATCTTACACACAGAGTAAGACACAGACTGTCTTGATTGTGTGTCTTGTCTCAAGGACAGGAACTTGGCCCGATCCCTTTTTAACCGCATGGACACTCTACTGACACTAGCCACTGAACGAAGAAAGCAGCCAGTGTGTAGGGTTAGTGACGGACGCCAGCCAGATTCGCGCTAGATGTCCCTCTGCCAGACAGATGGGCAGGCTTTGCAGCAGCAAGTCAGCGGGGCTCGTGGTTAACAGTGTTCTAATAGAGAGACCCATAATTCTTTGGACGGACCTCTCTCTACATGAGAGACCAATGGTTTTTATGGTTCACAATCCAAAATGGTGACGCTTTTGTCTGTTGATACAGAATTAATGAGGATCGAAGCAATTGAGTGCTAAAACTGTGGTAAATGGAGGTAAGCTACCAAGGAGACCGGCAAAGCTTGTGGTGACACTCCCGCAGAGGACGGCCGAGCTCAGATAATGCCTTAAAAGCGAATGGCACTGGCTCTGTCTAGCTTTCTCCTGAGCCTGCCAGCCAAGTCGGCAGCACCACGGACACTGAGGATGAGCAGTCGGGGATTTGGCCTTTAAAAATCATGGGGCCCGTTTCTCGCTGCCATGGTAACCATTTAGACAATGCATTTGCTTTCCTGGATTAATTCCTAGCAAAGCAGTCGACACAAATGCCGATGAGTTCATTGACTCCCAAATCTATCTCCGAGATGCTATTACACGATTTCTGAGCAGGTAAAGGAGCTGGCAATGTTTTTAAAAGGAGACTCTTTGCTAATTTTGTGTATTTATGATAAAATGTGCATCTTTGCTGTCAGCTTTAAAGCATCCCAGAAGAATAGAAATGCAAACAAATTGCTCTGTCTTGTGCACAAGTCCATTTTGTCTGTGTTGAAATTATGAGGCAATAGGGTGTCACCTGGCATCTGTTACATAGATATTAATCTTTGCTCTACGCTGGAGCACTCACTAGAGATGATGTTAATTCAGAGAAGAAACTGCTAATCGTGTTCTGGGGGTTTCACTGGCTCGCTTCGTGAATGGCGAATGAGGAGGACACTACATTCACAGCTTCTGCTCCTTTCAGCAATGTTGAGAGAAGCAGATACTGAGATGTAGGTTAAAGCAACTGCCCCGAGGGCACAAGTGACCAATCGGAGCTCCTGGAGGAAATCGTTGTACCCTTATAAAAGTACTTATATCTCAAATTTCCGCAAATACACTCTGATTGGAAAGATTTAATGCTACAAGACATGTAAGTTACTTTGGTGTAGGGGTTTAATAATAATTTTGATATAGCATACTGCTATTTATCAAAATTAATCATGAAACACTGCAAAATTCTGAAAGGAAACAAAAAATCGATGTTACACGAAAAGTAAACTGGTGATTCTTGAGTCTTGAACAATGTAAGTATAAAAAAAACTCATCAACTGGCAATTAGTGAGATTTCATTGTATTTCCAGCCGCCCAATACACACAGCTAGACATCCAACGTGAAAGTGGCAAATCAACTTGCATGTGAATGAAGGAAATAGAGTCATTTTACTGCAACAAATAGGGCATTTATGCACAAACACAGCCTTTTTCCCCACTGTTATCTTAGCAGAGAGCTGGTGCTCTGCATCCTAACAACAGGAAACACACTGGGAAGTGTGACCACATTGCCTAGCAACCACATGACGACAGCTCCATCAATGGCAGAAGAACCGTTGTGTGCTGTGCATAGCTCATTTTATCCATCTACTAGCAGATGTTGTTGCCACAGTATAAGACTAGTGACATCACTGCCTAGCAACTGCTTGGTAACCAGTTCAACTGTTGCCTTAAGATCTCCATTTGCCTGGTCACTGCTACCTCATACTTCCAGGGTTTGAATCCGATCTGCATATGTGAAGTATGCATGTCTTCCCTACGTCATGGAGAATGCCTCCACAATGTGATAAAACATGTTATTTTGAACTTGCAGGGACATTTTGGGATTAGGGTTATGCCCATGAAAATGAATGGATGGTCCCCACAAAGATATGAATACAAACCTGTGTGTGCACATTTGTGGCCCTGTGACGGACTCCCGCCCAGGGTGTACCCCAGGCTTGTGCCCGGTGACGGACTCCCGCCCAGGGTGGACCCCAGCCTTGTGCCCGGTGACGGACTCCCGCCCAGGGTGTACCCCAGCCTTGTGCCCTGTGACGGACTCCCGTCCAGGGTGTACCCCAGTCTTGTGCCCTGTGACGGACTCCCGTCCAGGGTGTACCCCAGGCTTGTGCCCGGTGACGGACTCCCATCCAGGGTGTACCCCAGCCTTGTGCCCTGTGACGGACTCCCGCCCAGGGTGTACCCCAGCCTTGTGCCCTGTGCTGCTCGGGAGTGGGTCTAGGCTCCCGTGACTCTGACCAATGTAAGGGGTTAGCAGATGGATGGATGTTCTGTTGTTCAGACTCAGACTGTGGAGACTTTCTAATGTCTATCTTGGTTTTGATACTCAAATCAGGAGGGTTAAGCATCTCTTCATTAGCAACAAGTACCGCATGCATCCATTGTTTGTTTATTGATTATTCAGATTCTAACTATAGAAGAAGCAGGTGAACCTGAATGCGATGTGAATGGGTGTATGATATGGCTATCTGACCCGCATTCATTACAGAATGCACATGAACCACTTTAAGATGGACAATCTTAACACACAGCATAACTGTGTGTTAAAACACAGCATAACAGTTTAATAATCTATACAGCATATAATTGCTTTTCTTGTTTTCTTATCAGTTTTATGGGTAATTTATTTTTTTCAAAACTGATAGGTATTAATAATTTTAAAAATAATTTTTGAGGTCTCTTAGAATTACCACCAAAGCAAACAGGCAACACTAGAACCTACGGAAGCCAAGAAGGGCCGTGCTTGTAATCATTTTTTTTATGCTAATTTTGTTCTCGAGTTAACAAAGCTTGTCTTCTCATGAGAAGTTCATTGTTCATTTTCTCATAATAAATGAACCCGGTTTCCCAAGAAAATGAGCTTTTCTTGAGGTAATGAAATTTAACTTGTAATCTTTAGATAACATCATTAAAAATATAATTGCAAGCACGGTCGATCTCAGTTGCAGTAGAAACCTTTAATCGAAACACCTGGTTAAATTTTACCTTGTTACACTTTTCTGTAGCACATACCAAAGCATTTCTGAGACATACCTCTAATTGTCCTTTTTTATAATGCTATGTTTCATTAATTTTGTTGCATTTTTATGTTATGGAGATCGGGTCCAAACTCTGATGGTTTCTACAGTACCTCTTTGCTCTACAGTGGATGGGTTCATCAGAACATAACCCCATGTAAACCCCTCTAGTAACATAAAAACCATCCGAGTTCGGACCCAATTTTTATTTATTTTTTTTACAGATGTAAGAACTGATGGTATTTATCATCTGTACTGGTAGAGCGCAGTGTTTGAAGTTTTTTATAAATATTGTTCTTTTATACGCCACAACACCAATTTGGACTGTGGTAATTATGTTTCCATTACAGTATGCACCCATATCCCATTTAATAGCCACAAACATATTTGCAGAAAAAACAAACTACTGCTCAGATGTGAAAGATTAAAACTTCAGTAATATATGCAGAAAAAAATCAAAGTTTGTAGATTCACTGCCAAAAAAAAAAACCAAACCAAAAAGAAACTGATTGAAACTTTTCAATTCCATTTTAATATCCAGTTTATTTAACAAAGATTAGTTATTTTGAAAGTGTGTCCTTCAGTTGTTTAATGCTGGGTAAACATTTATTTATATTGATGTGAGATATACTCTTGATTTAAGATGGTTTTGCCTTGTGCTGTTACAAAAACCAAAAAGTCCAACAATTTTCTCAACCATGCTAAGTAAGCCTCCAGTATTTTCCTGTACAAATAAACATTTGCAGTGTTAGGGTTTTTAAACATGGCTATTTGAATAATATTTAAAATAATAATAACAACAATAAACCACTGTCATTTTTAACCATCCTTCTTCTAACCACTTACCTTGGCCCCAGGGTTACCTGGAGGCTATCTCAGACAGCACAGAGCACAAGACTGAGGTTCACTGCCAGTCCATCAAGGGCTTATATATAACCATATACAGTGCAAACTTCACAGGCAGACAAGCAAAGAGCAAAGCTGGAATTCAAACCAACAATCCAGTGAGTATGAGGCTCTAGTGCTACCCACCGAGCCTCCGTGGCACCCCGCATTTTGCCAGCCTGGGTTAAAGTTGCCTCTTTGGTGAAACAATGTCACACCTACATCCAAGTAAGTCACCAGATTATTACCTAACCTGTAGCTTATTAGTTTGTTTAGCTGGTTTGGTATATTAGGACTCAGTTTTCAGTCACCATGCTTTGAGAGACATGAGGCATGTGCACTGCACCAGACCACTGGAACCGCACTGTTCTGTTCTGCTGTCTGGCGTGTGCTGTGGTTATCGGGTTTGCAATCAGGTTTTGGATTTGCTGTTTTCCACCATGATGCCCTTGCCCGTCCTGCCAAATACTGCTCATGTTTTAACTACTAATTTTAGGCGGATTTCAGGATCTGGAAATAAACTCTGTACATCTGCATTTGGGTCCTCTCACCATTGTGTTATAAACAGCTAAACCTGGCCAAAACAGTTGTTTTCCCTGGATAAAGGCCATTTACCCTCTCTGTGTCCCTTACCTGCTCTGCCCTAAAATAACACAATACTGAGAGCAGCTTATCCTAACAAAGTACAGGCGAGTCAGTCAGCCTGCTTACTCCAATAACTGCTGCTAAATATGACCTAATGTGCTAAAGACCTTGATATCTGAAGCCATGGAAATGAATAATTATTTTAATGTCTTCACGTCAGGTCATAATTAAAATAACAGAGCATTTGTATTAGGTCATGTCAGAAAATAATTCAGTCAGCAAAAGGTACAAAAATCTAAAAGTCATTAGCAAGTAAATTAAACAGGTAATACTTTATCTGGATAGTCCCCCTACAGAGGGTATGCAGAGTATTTGTAACATTTCAACAACTTAGTTGAGATTCAACAATTTATATAACATCAGTTGAGTAAGTAGTCAAATTCAATTAAATTATTCAATTAAGAATACGCAGGTATGTTGATGATATATATTCTGTTAAACATCTACAGACACAGCGAATCAGCTGAATTGTGAATCTCTAACTAAGTAGTTGAAATGCTACAAATACTCTGCAGGTAGACTATCCAAATCAAGGGTTACCATTAAATACTGTCTACCTACATTTATCATAGATGGAAATGATGGGCTGTCAAACCAGGGGAACATGAGAACACAGCAGTATAGTTTATGTAGTGAAACAGTGTTAGTTTGACCACCTTCAGATGACCTGTAAATGTCATTAAGATCTCTGTATCCCTTGTCCACCCCAAACATTGATACAGGTGTGCTCCATACTGCAACCACATTGATTTTCTGTTAGCAGTTTAATGTGTGACCTATCTGCCCCCCACCGACTGTGGGACCACCATGTTGGCTGTCCGGGGTGGCTTCCTAAGCTGCTGATGAGCCCACGGCGAGGCTGTACTGGATGTGGGTGGGAACAGTGCTGGGCTCAGACAGGTTCTCCTAGCACTGTGGAATGTCTCACATGGCCTCCACCTGGCCCACGTAGATGAGCCATCAAAGGACATAACGGCCTCAGAACAGCCAAGTATGGCCCTGCCACCATCGTGTAAAACATGGGTGACTGGGCCTCCAGATCCTCACTGAGCTTTACGCTACGCCCAGCAGATGTTGCCCCGAATGACCCAAGAGCTAATGTCATGCTGGGTCAACTGGGAGGAAAAGGACAAGTATTTTACACCCCAGCGCGTCCTGACCTCACTTCATACTCCAGGATCTTGACCTCTCTGTAGATCTGGTAGTTTGGAACAATGGGTAGGAGACCTGCATGCAAATAACGGCTCTTCTTCCAAGATTCTTGAAGCACTGTAAAGTGATGTGGCCTGTTATCGATGTAATGTGTGCTGACAAGCATGGGCGTGTGCCTCTGCATGCAGAGATCTCTGGGTGTAGTGGGTTAAGCCAAAAGTTTAGCTAATATTAGCCTGATCGGGCAGAAATAAATAGAAAGCAGGGACAGAAGCAAGCACACAATTCCCATGCTCCAAAATGTGGATACAGCTATTTGACCTCCATAAAATATTTGCTATTAGTGCATATATCAAACTTGCCTCTAACGGGATGACAGTTATTGACTGAAATTGCTAAGACAGGTTTGCTAAAACTTGGTAATATAAGATACATGTTTAATATAAAGTAAAAAGCATATTGATTGAGTGGCTCAATCAGTCAATCAGTCTGGTGCTACAGTACGAGCTCTAATCACAGGGCCAATCAGCTCTAATAAAGAGTACAATCAGCTCCGATCACAGGTCAATTGACCACTAAGAATTGGACCCTGTTGGCAGAAGAATGATGCCAAAATGGAAATGGAGAGGCTAATCAGCTGAGGTACCTACACTTACTGTTACAGAGTACTTCTGCTGACCTCAGGGGCAGCTGTGAGTTTCTGGCTGAACATAAAGGGAGAAATTAGACTTTGAATCCAATGGTGGGTGGAATTACAGTGCACTGTCGATAACAAGCTAATTCGGCTTGTTTATTGTGGATGAGTAGGTGCCAAGTTGACGATGCCTACATGGATCCCTACTTTGTACTCCACACAGAACACATGCCTTCAGTTACAAAGCCGGACAGCCTTTCTAAGGACGTCATGCTAAGCAGGAGGACTGAAGACAGGCACAGCTGAGTCCTGGCACATGGGGATGTTGATGGAAGCACTGATGGGAGCAGGCATTGCCGATTCACTGTGAGGCACGGTGCAGAGGTGGGTAACACTGACTGAACAGTGACAAGCCTGCTCCTTACGCACTTTCTTCCATCAGTGTTTTGCGCCTCTGAAATCTTCAACGCAAGTAGTGCTGTCCTGTTGATAAGGGCAATGCTAGCAATGCTATATTAACATCCATCCATCCATCCAAATTCTGTAACTGCCATTCGGGGTCGCGGGGGGTCCAGAGCCTAACCCGGATGCTACAGGTGCAAGGTAGGGAATAAGCCAGAGCATGAGGCCAACCTATCGCAGAGGTATTTTAACAATACTATAAAATTACCACAATTACGTCTATCAAATCTAGTATCTGAACAGAAGTGCAACGCAGGTCATGTTTGTGAAGGTTTGTGAAGTGTGTACATAGAAACGGCTTATCAGGATGAAACAAACCCATTAATTTACAAACCTGGAAGTGGGAAACACTGTAGCCTCAGACACAGGGTTGTGAGTTTGTGTTCTCATTGTATCTGGTGGGTGCCTCTAGTGTGCATGTGTGTATGTGAGAGGGAGAGGGCATCCTGGGACGAGGTGGCGCCCCATCCAGGGTGTCCCCTAACCGCATACTTAACACAGGCAGACGACAGATTGTGTACTTGATTAACACTCATTCCAGTAATGACAACGACAGGTTTTACCATTTACTGTACAAGACAACTCCTTATAACCAGAAAATATGGTGCGATATATTAGCAAACGGAGAGCGGACTGGACTCGAATCAGGCTGCTGCATCCCTGAAGGAGACTTTCATACTCCATCTTGGAGAGAGAATCAAAATCATCTGTGACAACTGGAACTGTCTTAGTGTAAGTCCATCTATTCAAGTAAGAAACCATTATGGGTGTGTTATGGGCAAAATAGGCATTTTTAGGAAACAAGAAAGACTATATATAAACATTACAATAGACTGTAACAATCAGTTCCATTCATTTTACTTTAGTATAACTAAAAAGCTGAAGGCACCTTAAACAAACACTTAAAAGCCAGAAATCCATCCGATAAATGGAAGTTTTCCATTTAAACTTGAATATTGAATGCATTTATTGCAAGGAATTTGTTAAACTATTGCTGAAACCTAACAGAGGTTTGGGAATTTTTAATAAGGGGCCACCCTGCTAAATGTAACAGGAAGAAAATAAAATGTAGATTTTTCTGTGAGCTAAAAGCATGACTACTTGGAAAAGCAGGCATTTACATTCCATTTTAATGACAGACAATTGAAACACCATCATCTATGTAAAGGACTGAACCTCCTTTTTGAATGCTTTGTTCTTTGCCCAACTTCTTAATCAAGTCATTACACAATATAGCAAAGTGCTAGTCATTATGCCAAAATCTATTAATGTGACAATCAACAGATGTATGCCTTTTCCATAATGCTAATCTTAAATTTAGGCCTCCCAGAATACAAGCGGCATTAGCTAACCATGCTAAGACCAGCTAACTGCCATTTCACCCATAAGCACGTGTACATGCTAGCATTCCTGCTTCTTCAGACATGCTACTGACCTGTTCCACTCTGACCTCGTACGCCCCGTTCAGCTTCCTTCCCCGGAAATACCTCGCCCTGCAAGGTAGACAGAGAAAAGATGAAGGGAACTGGTTAGAAAACAGGGCTCAGACCAAATGTGAAACTGCAGCATTGCAAGTTCAGATTCTACAAGGCTCTCCTTGATTTCCCTGTTGGGAAAGGTCAGCCTGCACTGCTTTCTAAAATAACCAGCTTTGTATAAACACCAACAATGTTGACCTACACAAGTAATCTCAAAGGAAAGCATTTACAAAGAAAATAATCACGGGGTAAAATAGAGATATGCTGTAAATGACAGATAAAGAGTTCTCTGCCAAAACCTTGCGATATTTCACAATACTGGGCATGGAAAAGCATGACATGGTGAAGATAAAATAAAATTTTGCTATATCAATGATCTGCTGGAGGTTTATTTGTAAATATTATGTAAATATTGTGACATGCACATTCAAACGAAAGTGTCCCTATCAACATAATGGCTAGTAATGGAAAGAGTTAGCAGCAGGGGAACCTTTCTGTCAGCCGCGTCACAAAAAGTGCAAGGTAGCACTAATCTAATCACACACGTCTCATATCATAAATGCAGAAGAAAGCAGCAGGAGTGACGGGGAAGGAGAACAAAAGGCCAGACCTCAAATGCCTCCTCTTCCTTGCTCTTCTCTCAGTTCCACTTGGTGACATCTAGCTCTGCTATACAGTAACACTGACTTTCAGCTCCCCTGGATCTCCACACTAAGACTGACCCTCAGATACCCTAGATCTCCGCACTAAGACTGACGTTCAGATACCCTGGATCACCTCACTGAGACTGACCCTCAACTAGCCTGGGTCATCACACTAAGACACATTAAATCTTC
>JAODJW010000001.1:28917762-28929029 GCA_026777045.1 Hyperopisus bebe
TCAGATACCCTGGATCACCTCACTGAGACTGACCCTCAACTAGCCTGGGTCATCACACTAAGACACATTAAATCTTCAAGGAAGGGGCTTAAAATGCCAGTTTGCAGAAAACTGTCCATTTTGTCCATTTTGGGTACGTGTTCCTGCCATGGACTATGATCCTGCCTAGGGTGTTCCCCCTGACTTGCTCCCCCCCCCCCACCCAAACACACTGTAGTGGATAAACAGTTGCAGGATAGGTGGCAGACTGATTTAATGAGCAAAACCAATTTACACCTGGTTTTATTGTTCTTTTTTTAAACGTGACTGAAACATGTTTTCAGACATTGTGTTGGCACACAAAACGAGTAGTAAGTTTTACAGCTGTATAGAGTGTGGGAGCACCCTCACGATTAAGGAGATTCCCTCAATTTCAGTAACAGGCATTTTTCTTCCTTATGACGAGCTTATTTAATATTTGCCCTTCTGCTTTCCTTCTGCTCACAGACGTCTGCCCCATCCAATTTTCTGTGCCCACCACATTACACTTTCAGCCAGGCTCATATAAATGCTCTATGGGTAAAACAGACGGAAAATGTCTGCTTCACTCTCACTTAAAAAAACACACTAACTAAACACGCCTTCGCCTTACTGGAATTGATGGCCGGTATCAAATAAAAATCTTTTTCTAAACGCTAAATTCCAGAGCTGAGCTCCTTTGTCCGCATGTTCTGGAAACACTGAGCAGTTGGTATTCTACCACTGCCCCATGGATCCCAGCACTGACCTTTGACCTTCCGAACCCGGCCCACATTCCACTCCATCAAATATTAGATTCTAGTAAACCATCCCTGCTGATCAGTCAGTGAATGGTAGCATTCCAGGAAGCCAGGAAGTATGACGAATTTGTACCAGCTATTCTATCTTATACACCAGATGTGGCATTAACTCTGTGACACCATGGGGTCCGTGACACAGACCAGCTGCTATCAGCACGGCCTGCGATTGGTCCTCACTTTCCCTACATTTCTCAGTTTTACATATTATAGTTACCTTAGCTGTAGACCACACCAATCCTAGTTTACACTAATGTTTGTATTGCTGGTCATCACACTTTTAATTCTAAACTTAAAATCGTTATATTAGCAATAAAGCAGTTTCTGCCTGCTCGAGGTCAATGTTAAACATGATCCAGAAGTTAGTCAGAGTCGCCGGGCAGCAGTCAGATAAGGATCAACCAGTGGTTACATTACTAGTCAATAATGAGTTAATAACTGAAAGGAGAAGCACTACTTCTGGAGCCTTCCGTGCCCACACGTGTCTCGGCTGATCAAAATCTACAGACTTAACATTAATTCACAGCAACTAGAAGAGGTGGGACCAACAAATCAGATGTCTTGGTCTCGCCTCGTCTGGTTGCTTGGACCCTCCTCCTCTACAATCTGATTGGTTATGTCTCGAAACCAGTAAGTAAAACTCCCACAAGCCAGAGACAAACCTAGAAGACCCAGCCTGGTCCGAGCCCTGTGCCAAAGTCCTACAGGGGCTCTCTGGCTCACATGGGCAGGGCTGAGCCAAGGGGACACCATGGGACCCGTCCCCACAAGAAGATATGTAGGGACCATCTGGCGTAATTCCAGTGAGGGGCAGTCTGAGAGACGTGACTGTGGCAGGGATATTTGAAAACACTGGCCCGTGCTCACGGCCTTGAGCTCTCATAAATGCATTTGGAATGGGTCATATTGTCCCATCTGCTTGAGGCCGAACTGTACAGCGGAGATTACATCCTCATAGTTATGGGCTTTTGGTTTGAAACCCAGCTGCTAAGGTCCTGAGATCCACTCTAGACTCAATCAGAGAAGAGTATTTAGCAGCTAAACTAAACGATGTGCTCAGTAAGAAGTAAATAGTGCAGGAGAATGCACACAAGTAACCATATCTGATATCTTTTTGGGAATTGTATAAATTCTTTTTAAACAATATCTAGAGAGGCACGTTGAAGCTCTTGGTACCGTGGCCACACTGCACCACGCCCAGTATCCTCCATTTAGTTTAGTGTGGGAAAAGTCGGTCTCGGGGTATTGTGCATCTGGAGGAGAACTCGCAGAGTACAAAGTGAAAAGTAAAACTAACAAGATACGCAGACAGGGATTATCTATGCATCTAGGCTAACCATCTATCTGCCAACAACTTATCACAGTCTGGGTGACAGGGGGTCTGTAGCATTTCCCAGTCAGCTTAGAGCATAAGGCTGGGGTACGGCCTGGATGGGATGGCAGCGCGTCGCAGGGCATGAAAAACTTTTATATGTTAAATGACCTGAGAGATCACCCAGACCTAGACATTAGAGATGACTGATAATTTTTCAGCTGGGTTTTCATTATGTATAGTAGGCCCTAGCAAGCAGGACTGAAACTAAACAAAGCATGAACTACTGCAACAGGAGAGAATTACAGAATCCCATAAGCCCTCAGTACACATTATTCTCTACACAGCAATGCTGTAAAATTGTACACAGAATTTGCAGTTCACAGTAATAAACTTGATGTCCAAACCACGAAAAATATTCCACTGACAGATATTAACAACATTGGGATTTGTGAAATACTGTCAAGTAAATCAATAGGAGTCCAGATCCAAACCCTAATACCGTGCCTGTCCTTGCCCACTGGATAAGTATCATCCAAATTTTATCAATGTTACTCATATAATGATTCTGTGCAACTAGCAATTATCAGTCTTTTAATTTTTTCCTTTCTTTAAATAGTGAATAAGGCACTAACATCATGCTAACTAGTTATCACAAGCATTTTAAGGCAGAATTATTTTTGTATCAGCTGTGATGTGTAATTTTCCAGACAATTACCTTTATTACTGCCATTCATGCTTTGTGACAACATTAGACCAGCTTTCCAAACACTTTCATTTGAAAGTGAGTTTTGCGGTCATAGTCACACAGCAGGAGAGGCTCCCAAGAGGCCTACTTAAACGTTTCTAGACATGTGATACGGAAAATCTGTTTTCACTGACGGAACCTTGACTGGACGGCTGAGAACATGTGCTTAACTGGAACATTGCTGGTTCAAAATCCGGGAACAGAACAGACTCACAGCAGTCTGAGACAGGACACTAACCAAAACCGATTTTACATTTGGTTTGCTCTCCTTACGGTATTAAAAGCAAACAACTTACAATGTTCTGCCCATTTGTTCTACTGGGCTCTTTGCAGGATCGCTTGAGGTTGAAGGCCTTAATGGGTGGTACAGTTCCATGTCTGCGCCTTTAACCACAGTGTTACCAGCCACACTGCCTAAACAGTGCTGTGTTTTTCTAGACTAAAGTAATAGAAGAACCAAGGCGGACATTAGTGCAGTTTTACATTCAAACAGTATCCTTTAGTTAACAACCAGCACCATCTGCTGTTTGTCATGTTCTTTTGGCTGAGATTCAGCGCGAGTCACCTGGTCATGTGCCATTTTTACACTTGCACAACAGCACCACCCCGTGGAGAACTTGAAAAATGACTATAATGACTGGAATCCTTCCTGTTGGACAGACACAATTCTGTATTGTAATTGTTCAATATCCAGACTGGTGGCCCTTTTTGCCTATTATGTAATATAATCATTGTACTTCCTCAAGAACAGAAATGCATTGTGGAAGAATCTCTTAACAGTTTTTTTTAACGAAACACCCTCTTAAAATACTCAGAAATTCCCAAAAAAGCACGAAAAATGTGATCAAAAAATTGAATCAAAAATTTCATGTATGACGAAAAAAAAACTCAAGATAACTCATGTGTCCTTAACTTCAGTTTGCATGGTTTATTTTAGGAACACGAAGAAAGAGAGGTGGGAGTGAGGTAGATCACGTGAGCTTTTCACACCCCCCATCTCCATCATCATTTGCAGGTCTGACGCTCTAATCTGGGACCGTCAGCTTCGCCCTAACAGCCGGCTGCTGCTGCCAGTGTTCCCACCTGCCAGCCCCTGCTGCTGCAGCCGCCATCTAAAAGACCAACCTTCTGCAATGGTATGAAATAAATACGGGCCAGAGCCCAAGTTCAAGCTACACGACCTAAGAGTGACATCACCCAGCTGAATGGCCAAAGAGCAACCTGTAAACCACACACAATACAACACCCACATCACCCTACTGGGGCAATTATGGCCAGCGCTACTCACCCCCTGCCCCAGGGTGTACGCTGTCATTCACCCACTTCCTTTCCACATGTCGCGTCTGGAGGAGAACCCCCTTCTGCCAGTCCCACCCACGGTCTTTGGTGAGGCTGGATTTCAGTAGGATGATGATGATAAGACCCTGACGAAACGCAAGTCAATGATCCGTTCACTGGACCATTTGGCCAAGGGCGACTGACACAGTCGACCCGGAACAGAACCTGGAGTCTCGCTGGAGAGGCGCCAAAGGCCTATTTCACAGCATTCACGTTTTCCCCAAACAGCTTTAAAATGATGATTTGTTGATTGGAAATCGTGGTCCAGGGCAACACCAGGCACGGCAAAGAGACAGCAGAATGTAAAGATTTAGATCTGCAAGTTTGCACTGCAGGGAATTTGGTATAATGCAGACTTTAGAGATCTGCAAACTCAAGAGCATTTAATTTACATTGTGGAAAAACTGATGTTAATTATAATTAATTTGGTACAGCTGAGCAAATTTATTCATTGTTCAGATATTTCGGTATTTACAAAAAACAATAACAAAAAACAAAAAAAAAAGTTTTCAAATTTTCAAAATGATTTTATCTGCTACTTATCTGGGCAGTTAGTGTACATTTGCTCAGGAAAAAACACAAACTAAAATTAGAATGATGCAGAGAAACATAAAATGTCACAAGAATTTCTTCTGTTACCCAGAAATTTACTCATACTTTGTTGGATGGCTAGAAGAGCACCAGATCATTTAAGCGTAATTTTCTTTGGTAGCCTAACACTTCTTCACAGTGCTGCATAAAAAGGAGAAGAATAAAATACTCAGATTAAGTCAGAAGTTTACATACATTTAAATCACTAAACCTCATTTTTTAAACACTCCATAGATTTTGTGTTAAACTAAAATGGAAGGAAAATTATGCAAAGCACTGGGCCAAATTTGGCCCAGAAGCCTGTTGTGGAAACATATCACCCAAGTTAAACAATATAAAAGCAATTCTACCGAATTCTGACAAAGTATGTGTAAGCTTCTGACCCACTGGAATCGTAGTACAGTGAATTAAAATTTAAATATTCTGTCTGCAGACAATCATTGGAAAAAAATAATTGTGTCATGCACAAAACAGATGTGCTAACCGACTTTGCTAACATGGAATTTGTGGACTGATTAAAAATGAGTTTTAATAATTTCAACCGATGTGTACGTAACCTTCCAACTTCAAGTGTAAACATAAAAATATGCTATTTATTCAGACAGTTATGGAAGGGCTCAGCTGTAGGGTTAAAATGAACACTACAAACTACAGCTCAAAGAACTATACTTGGCCTCAAAGTCAACGTGATCGTTACTTCTGTTAAGGTTTAAAAATCCACAGAGATGGCATCTGATCCTGTGGGGCAGCAACATGAAAAGCTCAGCCTCGCAGATAAGCCCCAGCCCCAAGTGGTGCGGCGGGATACGGGGCCATATTAAGGGATGATCCTACTTAAGATGGAAGGCAGCACAAGGAAGCCTAAGCCAACGTGAGCAGGCATCCTGAGCAACCATTGGTCAGGTACCTGCTCCGGTAACCAGGACAACATAAGTTTACGGACTTATTTCATAAAATAGAGTTGACTTTACACACAGATGGATGGGGCAGTTTTTGATGCTCTAAATAAGGGATAAATGATGAAAGGATCTCCTGTAATGTACTGTAATTGTAGAATAACACTGATATCAACCATAGAAAGGAAGCCATATAATATCTGCACCTGCTCACTTTTCAGTTTATTATTCCTGCTTATGTCTTTTATGGGGTATTAATAACAAGGCATTGTGTAAACCCTGCATGCCCCTTTGTGATCAGGGCAGATCCCTCTTCACCTTTTCATTCATTGCCATTTATGTGACAGACATTATTGCGCTGGGCTGTGAGAGCAGGGCAGGAAGCCTGGTGGGCTTTTGGGATCCGGCCCAGTGGTTTAGGTGCTCTTACCAGTCTGTGTGGGGGTCATCGATGACCAGAAGAATCTTGGGCTTGCGTGGCACTAACGTAGGTGGGGCAGTCACAACTGGGGCTGGCTTGGAGGGAATGGTTGTGGGTGGGGCCAGCTTGGGGGAGATGGTTGTGGGCGGGGCTGGCTTAGAGGAGATGGTTGTGGGCGGGGCCGGCTTGGAAGGGGCAGCTGTGGGTGGGGTCGGTTTCGAGGGGATGGATGTGGGCGGGACCTGCTTGGAGAGGGAAGGTGCAGAAGGCCACGCATCGACCTGTCCAACACTCTGATTGTTCTGTGAGGGCTTGACCACGCTTGAGAAGGAGCTAAGAAAGGAGGAGGCAGAGGAGGATGAGACTGGGCCCGGGCCAGCAGTGGAGTCCTGCTGGGAGGGCGGAGGGACAGTGGCAGGTCCGTCCGGCCGCTGCAGGTCCATCATGTAGCCGTTGGGTAGGTTGGCCACGAAGCTACTGTCAGACAGACGCCTGCGCAGGTAGTTCATGGTGGAGGTGGGACGAGGCCTTTCTGGGATGGATCACACTCCTGTGGAGACACCATGACATCAGCTTCAGCTTCGGAAACTCATGGTGGAGGAAATGGAGAAGAAGGTGCATAAAAGGGAAAGGAAAGCTGACCCAAGCCACCTACAGGATCACTAGCACAATCGGCAACTCAAAGATATGCAAGACGTTCTGCTGCTTGTGTGGGAAAAACCAGCAGATTCATAACTCAGAACCAGGGAACGAGGGAACTACCAAAGCAAAACGTTGAATATTCTAATGAAAACTACCAATAATTCCAGTAATTTCACCTGAAAATTTTGCACAAACTCAGTACAAATCACAGTAAGCAAGTCAACAGTATCACGGTTACAATGTCGGAATAGTTGAATAAAGGCAGGATTCCCATAAAAAGTATAAATGTGCAAATGAGTTTTGATAATGGCCAGCACAGGATTATGAGTTTGAAATTGAACATACAGGTAATCATACATATTAACTTAAATAACTGCAGTGAACAACCATTAAGTAGCTAAAAAAACAGTGTATATTGCAATTCCAAATATTCATAGAGATGATTCCCTCAAAACAACAAATGATTTAATAATTAAACATTACGAAATCCATGCACTAATGTCTAACGTTGTTTGTCACATATCAAATTTTAAAACACCTCTTAGCTGAATATCAATCAATAGGTCTGCAGTTTCTGACATAGAAACCATTACACATGGGTTTGAACCTACAGGAGGGTCAAGCATAAAAAACATCTGCCGTATTGCTCTGGGGATGAACACCTCGAGATGGTCCATAAAGCCTTCCTGAATAAACATGCATGTGGAAACTCAATGGTAACATCAAGGATACCATGGAGGCACTGTGTGCGTATTTGGATTGAAAGTGTTATCATGATAAGTTTGTCTGAAGCTTATTTATCCATATGGCCACCAGCATGATGAGCACTGAGCACAAGAATCGCCACAGGGAGGCCTGAGACTGCATGGTGAAGACAGAACGTAAGAGCAATGAACACAGTGAAGTCCCCTTCAGGCAAAGAATTCTCACATCCAGCTAAGGACAGGAGATGGAAGGCAGCACCCCTCGGCTCTCAACAATGTTTTTCACCGCTTTTGTATGTTTCTCACAGGTACTCAGCTCTTCCCACCGTCCAAAAAGGTGCGATTGTAGGAGACCCACATTGGATAAGTGCATATGGTAAATGACGGTACCGGGAGTCCAGGTTCTGCTCTGACCACTAACAGTAATTTATAATTATTAAACATCAGACATTTCAAAACCACATATATTTCACTTCTATCCAAGAAGAAAATGAAAAACTATATCATACAGGAGAAGAAGAATTGGACCCTTATATTATATATTATATATTGTATATTCTAGTACACACATATTTCAGCTGCTGCTGAATAATAAGATTGAAGGTTTATCACAGAGCCAAGACAGGAGCTGTTCGCAGCATCAGAACAATGACTGGCAGCATTTATGGTTTGTTTCCCCAAATGGTCAAAATCAACAACAGCTAAATATACACCACCGCAGTACTACATACACCCGACATGCGAGCTGTCAAGTCTATGTGTTTTCACAGCACTGTTGCACATTTCTAATCCATTGTCTATTGATCATTTGCTAGTTAGTTGTGTTAGTCACCATTTTTGTGTTCGTTCCTCGTCACGCTGGCTGTATCTGAAGCCGTCCAACTCACTTGTTGCTCATGACCAATAAAATGTCTTGACTGTTGGAAAAAAAAAATAACTAAGAAAAACCTAAAGGATAAAACAAGTAGGATACATATAAAGATGCTGAGAGATTACCCAGAGGCTGAAGGTAGCTGGCGTGATGGAGAAGCTCTCACAGCTGTGTCGCCTTTAATGCGCTGAATGCCTGGCCTAGAGGCTTTCACACATAGGTCAAACCAAGCTGACAGGAAGTCGCATTTAAAACGCAGCATTTAAACTTATTTAGTAAGTCAGAAAATTCAAGTCTAAAAATTTACTGACCATTTCATTAAGCACTGGGTTGATTGTGTATAATACATGCCAATAATTTAAATACAGCCTTTTTACCACATAAAAATGAATCTTTCAAAAAAGAAAAAGTGTAAGTAAAGGAACATGTATTAGGGGGAATGAGCTGAGGCATCATAACTGTAGTGGAAAATTAATTAGTAGCTATCAATGTAATGATTTGTCAAAAAAAACTAATTAAAAACACAAATTATATGCAGGTAGTCCCCGGGTTGAGAACTTCCAACTTACAGACAACTCGTACATATGAACGGACTGCAATAAAGCCTATTATATAAAAAATTTGGGTTAAATACAATGGTTCGTAATAATAAACGGAATACTACTTTGTTACGCTCATGAAAACATTGTGTGGCTTCAGCAGTTCGTCAGCTGGAGGTACAGTACACTGCCATATGCAGTTACTTTAATTAGTACTGTATTACTATTAATAATATTATGTACTGTATTATTATTTTTCCAACTTGCCTACAAATTCACCTTAAAAACGGACTTACATAACTCAGCTTGTTCGTAACCTGGAGACTGACTGCCTGTACTCCAGCATCTTATAGAACTTTTGATTTCCTTGCCCTGGTAAATTCTGTAATGTCTCACCCAAAGCACATATTACTCCGCAGCGGTTCCCTCATACCAGGAAGTTCACAGAACAATAACTCTAGAAAACAAAATTTGTGAGGTTCTCCTCAAAAGCCATTTCTTCACACATATTAACCTGAGGCATCTGTAGAAAGGCCTGCACACATCAGAGTGGCTGTGAGCACCTCCATTTGGCAGCAGGGGTGGGGGTATATGGAGCTGTCCCCTGTGCGTGGTCCTGAAAGCTGTGTGTGTTCTCTCTTAAGGGACAGACACAGAAACCACTATTTGGCCCCGAGGCACCACCTTCTGACTTGGCCCAGTGCTGTTGAATGACAGCTAACCTCGCTAATACCCAGGTAAAGTAAAGCTCTCTGTACTGACTGCCAGCTGATGCCCATGAGAATGCTGATTAATGAAAGGGTTGGAACAGGGGCCAGTCTCAGAAACTCTCCCTGGCCGCGCTTCGGGAGCTCGGGTGCCATCGCGTGAACCTGCGCCGCTCTGTAATTACAACACACATCTGATGCTCCCAACACAGTAAATAGCATGCTGTGCTCTCTGCTCAGTCTGCGTAATCAGGCAGACGAACTCGATAGTCTGTACCAACACCAAGAAAAAGGCAGCATGACTCTGACCTTTATTATCATTACCCACCCACCCACAGCCACTTAATCAGGATATATAGGACACAAGGCAGGGAACACCCTGGATGGGATGCCAGTCCATACACACACACACACACACGCATGTCTGTAATTATATCTTTGTGGGGACTCTCCTTTAATTTCTATTAGGAAATCTCTAATCCCAACATGACAAACTTAACCCCTACCCAGCCTTAACCTTAACCATAAGTAATCAAACTAAATACAAGATTTTTGGTATTTTTAGTTTTTTTATTGTACTCACAGATCTTTGTGGGGACCTGAAAAATGGTCCCCACAACACAAAAAACAGGTTCAGAATTTACCTTAACAATTCGATTCAAATGATTCTATATGTTTTGATAGTGTTGATCTCTTCAGTGTTAGACAACCATAACAGAATTTCCAGATTGAATAATCCCTAAATAAAGAATTGCTTAAAAATGTATATCAGCTTCACTGACCTGTCTTCAGTCATGATCTAATATGACTTTCTGGTAAAATCACATCTGTATGCTGTCAAAAGTAAAGTAGCATGAGAATAAAAGTGGTTCCAGTAGCAGGAAAGCTGCTGGGAGAACTGGTCTGGCAATTAGTGGAGTCTGTAATATCCATCCCACACCCTCTTAGGGCAAACAAGTACTGACATAATACAGGGTTTGCAGATGAGTGAAAGCTTTGAAACGTGAGGACAATCCACACAGCTGTGTGTGTTCTCTCAACAGGCGACATGCGGGGGGGAGATGAGCTTCACTTCTAGGTGGTGTCGACTAATTAAGAGACCCTGGTTTACATACTTGACTTACTGTGCTCGCTATTTCATGTCACTTCATGATTAGCCTGACGTTACGCAGAAAGTCACCTGTCACCACCAGGTCAATGTGCTGCTGCATCAATACCATTATATCACACCTTCAGTGCACAGTAACCTAATTACTCTGACTCTACTGAAACTCTCCAGCGTGAGACTGACGAGAAACCACATTCACCTCCCTCCCCATTTGTTGCTAAGCAACCATTTCTTTTTTCCATTTTCTAGTATTATTTGCTACTGGACTTTGTCAGAATTAATTACTCACATATTTCTTCTGACTTCCAAACAATGGTGGTGTTTTACTTTGCTCACCTAATGCAACATGTTACTCACTGCTGCAAGATTACAGTCTGACCTCTGGCCTTCAATCCAAGCCACGGATCACGTGAATTGGAAGAATTCTTGCTCCCGTGATAATTAAACAAAATACAGTGGCACCTCAGTTCTTGAACTCATTAGAACGCGAATTTCTTTAAAGTCGAACCAACCAGTTTGAAAGAAAATTACCTAGAGCTCGATCTGAATCTCAGAAGTCAAACCGTGAATGCCGA
>JAODJW010000001.1:28929129-28944531 GCA_026777045.1 Hyperopisus bebe
TGGGGCCAGGAACCAATTCATTGGTTTTCCATTATTTCTTATGGGGAAAATTCGATCACAACTCGAACTTTTTAGGACTCGATTCGGAGTTCTGCACGGATTAAATTCGAGTTCTGAGGTACCACTGTACACATATATCAGCAGGTCACCACTATTTGTTCCCATTGGATCAACCAATATTGCATTATTGCTTCTCAGCACAAATCACTTTGTTATAGCCCTAGATGAGGGTCAGATATCACACACTTGCCAAAATCCTACACAGTTTGCAGTGTTTGGTAACATTACCTAGAAGGGGGTGAACAGGAAGGGCATCATCTGAGCCAACTGCAGTGTAGAAAATGTACGGATGCAATATACATAGGGACAATTTTATGATATTGCTGCCATCGTATATTAACCTACAAATTCATATAGAGTACTGATCAATAAATGCAACAAAGTTTCACAAGTTTTAAAAATGATCTTGTTGTATAGCACAAATACAGTATTACTGAAGTGTGAAACACAAAGCAGTGTCTGATTAATGTGGTAGTCATATATCATCAAACTATTCTCATTGCGGTGTGAGCAAGCCTGTCATACTAATGTACCCACTACCCCCAGTCTGATTAGCATTTACCCTTAGGAGTAACCTTCATCAGGCCAGGAAAACCATAACATAGCCTCCAAAAAGGCTTTTTAAAACTGGATGAATACAAGAACAAGCATGTACCTTTCATATCAGCGCAAATGTTCATTCATAAAAGACTGCCTTCATAACCTAACAACAGAGATAATTTTGCAATTACTCAAAAGAGTAATGTTAAATTGGCTCATAGTGAAGAATACTAAATAAGGAATTAATTAAATGCAGCAAATATCGTTAGATGAAATGAGGCATCATGAAAGAAGGACGCATACTGAGGAAGGGTATATAGACATTTGTAGCGTCATAGGGAGTGCGGTAACATTTGTTGTACATCGCCTGCGTTTTTTTTGCTAGATTCATGCCACGGTCACAGGATCAGACCAACCTGAACCCCAATGTTAAAAGTCCCGAAATGAAAGCGAAAGCCAGGGGCAATCGAATCATCATATTCTTGCACGAAGTGTTTATAATGCATCGTGGCGGTTTAACAGACATTTAAGTGGGGAAAGCCATCTGTGCATTATCAGTGAGTATAAACCCCGAGGCAATCGGTTTGTAATGTAGTGAGATACGTGAAGGACCTTTAGCTGCGTCCTCCACCCGAGCCATGTGCCAGCGCTGGTCTGCAGCAGATCCGCATCGCAGTCACCCTCTCAAGGCTGCATTTCCACATCATCCCGCGACAGACATAAAAGCCGCTCACCTCCCAAGAACACTTTCAACTTTAGTGACTTTAATCCTTTTTTCCATCCTTTACAGGAAATATCACAGCCTGTTATTAGTATTGTCCTTGTGCAGCGTGTGTGACAAAAATGTACAGCACCTTTTAAAAGTGGTAGCAAACTATCGGTCTCCGAAAAAGAAAAAAAAATGATGCGTCTAGTTTTTTTTGGGGGGGGGGGGTTGTAGACCAGAGGCATTTTCAACAAGTGTATCACCGCACCGGCGTGTCTGAGTCACCCCCCAAATCCGTGCCGGTTCCTGTCGCATTGGATACATGCGATCCATGCAGGTATCGGACTGCTTTGTCATATTTTAATACACTTGGCAGATAATATTAGTCATTGTGTTTCGATCGGGCACAAAGAAATCCCGGAGCTACGTCAAAAAATGACCCTTTGCCTAAGAATCATCTGAATATCTGATAATATACTTGATCAATACCTACAACTGTGAAAATAAAGAATTATTTATACATTGTATTAAACATTTATACAGCGGTGCCACGTTACACACTGACAAGCGATCGCTCCTGCTTATGGGAAAGTCACGCCAGCGACTGAGACCTTCCGTTTACCCGATCATGCAATTAACGCTCCAGATCGACTAATAATGCCAAAGTCAACGCTTTGCAATGCTTTAAAAAGCGTTTTAACAAGTATTTTGCAAAGGGACGCCCTTATTTACCTGTCTTTCGGGGCTCTCCGCCGCCTCCCAGTTGAACAAAGCAGGATGGGGACGCGCTCGGTTTATTGCCTTCATTCATGCTGCCGGCTTCTCATTGGCCGCCTCGTATCAGAAATTAAAAAGACGCCCCTCGCCCCCGCCCCATTCAGCCCTACAAATATGGTATTAATATTTAAACAGCGCTAAAATTAGGTAATGTCACGCACCCGCCGTTGAACTGTTACCAACCTTTTACCAATCATACATTGTCTGCAAGTACATCAACGACTTTATTTTACATATAGCCGAAAGGGCTGTTATATGTAACAGTGACTAAAATAAGTAAAGCAATAGGGGCTGCATCCCTTATTCAAAGTCTGTTACTGTATTATAATTAAGATCCTGCGGCCAGAAAATAATAAAGTTCGCCTGGTCCTATGCATGAAGGTTGTCCTAAGCATCATTTCATATTTATAAGAATATCCATCAGGGTCCATAGTTCACCTCCTGCATGCTATTTTATTAATATATTTCTCTTTTCCTGCTGGTCCATTAGCTTCAATGACTACTCAGTCCATGGGTACACTAGCTATTTGATGAATGTCCCGTGATGTAAGGAAGTAGTGAACTAATTCAATTTGCCCTTTCCTCAGGCTCCCACTAAAAGCCAAGGTTTCTAGACCAGTATAATCGCCAATTAATTGAATTGTACTGTTTGTACTTAGGGTGGTTTTGAATAATTGCCCTGAGCTGAAAAATTGCCACAGGCAAAGTTACTTGTACGCAAATTTAATATTAATGGTAAATGCAGGTTATTTTGTATTTTCCATCCACCCATTGTTCAACCCATTTTTCTGTACAGGGTCATGGGTATGAATAATTCTCACCTTTGGAAGCTGTATGAGATACCCACATCAGCTCAGGTCCTCTCACTTCAAAGGAGCAGAGGCTCTATTCCACATCTGTAAACTTCTTACACGATCATAGAGACTGTGCCCAGCAGTGCTGAAGCGAGTCACTACTCACAGCTCCTATCCACAGGCAGACCCACCATCTTGGGGGGACAACTGGGAAAGATGTCCCAGGCGTGGGTCCCCAGTGGTGTCCAGGAGAGCAGCAGGTCGGTTCTAGCTATAGAGATAGTAGGTAGTTGCTGGGGACCCCGAATTACCTGTGTTGTAGAGGACGTGAACTGATTCTCCGTTTTCTCAATGGGGGGTCTCCCAAGGCTTGTTCTGGGCCCCCTGAAAAGTCCTGGCCCCATTGGAAGAGGCGGCACATCATAGGGGCCAAGCTGAAGTAATTTTGTCCCAAGAATCATGCACCGTGGGCCTGAACAAGGGTAAGGACCGGGGCATAGACTGATCAGCAAACAGTAAGTCTTGGATCCAGCATCCCGGTTGATTTAATATTATTTCCTATATTTTATGCAAAGACACAAATAAAATAAGGTAATGATACTGAGCTGTCTGTCGAGCTTTGTTTTTACAGAAAGTGGGAAGTGGGCTGTGGGTAACAGGTCTGAAAAAGGGCAGGACAAATGTACTGACCAGAAAGGTTCAAGTAACCAAAATTCTTCATCATGCAAAACACAACACTGGAATCTACTAGATTCGCACAGGGTACCCAGACCATCCTTCATCTCCCCAAACTGTCCTTCAAATCCACCCAGCTGACCCTGTACAAAGTCACAAGGGAACAGCCAAACAGGGATAACTGGGATTCATTACTCAGATGCCTGCTGGCAGCTATTCGGTTTAACTCCTCCACTGCTATGCTGTCCGTCATCTCACGAATGATGCAGTGCTAATATTGACATTACAACATACTTGATCTCGTTATTTCACAAGGACAATGCAAATACTTGAGAATGACCTCAGTCTAAAAACCTGAAATCATTCACATTAGTCCTTCCTGTCTGATTCCAGTGAAAATATCACTCAGTGCTGTGAAATTCCAGCATGTATTAGCTCCAGGGTTACCAGCTTATTAGGATTTGATTTACTCATTACGCTAGGCTAGATCACATATTGCTCAAATACTAGCTTCAGCAAACCCATTAGGTACTAAGGGCCAACATAGTAAAGGCAGTCAGAGACCCTAGGGTGTAAGAATCACCACTGACATAGTCCATCATCATGTGGTCATTCTAACAGCTCTGGGTCACAGAGCACCACTTAAATGCGAGAATAATGTCGGCACATGAGCATTGTTAAAGAAAGCCGTTCCCTGTGGACCTTGTGTAAACCTCGCCTGGACCCCGCTGGAACAGAAGGTCAGAGATGAGCTTTCCTGGTGATGACTCATGCAGTGATTGCCATGCCCCTGGTTTAATCCATCAGCCTCGTGCTACATTACATTTCAGGTGCACATTTTGCCTTTATCATTAATCCTAAAATTTTATTACAGTATCAGCATATAAAATCATTCTCATTTGCTCAGCTTGTTTGGACTGTGGAGATGCAGAGACACGACATAGAAGAAGAGGTTTACTTTTACTGTCAAGAGGTGAAGCCACAAGATTACAGAGGCTCTGACTTCCCTCCAGGGCAAACCAGAGCTCCCTCAGCACCACCGACTGGGGGAGATTCAACCTAAATATTTAAACAGGATATCCAGTCAGAGATGCATACTGGTCCATGGGAGCATCCCAGCCTGTGCTTTTCCACCAAATGCTCCCAACTTGCAGCTCGGGTGCCCTGCCCCCCCCCCACCCCCCCCCAGTAACGCACATCAAAAACTCATCCACTATGTCTAATGTTAAATGTGTGGCTCTCCACAGTCCTTAGGGGATCTCCCACACTACTCCCACTGCACTCTGCACAGGGCAGCTAATATGTGCTCCAATTACTAATAAGGGAGTCTCCCGACAAATTATATTAAACAGCATGACCCCACCCCAAAATGATCTTCCTCCGCTACTGCTTGAGGTAATCTTCCATTGTGTATATAAAAGAACTAACACAAATGCACCATCACCTACAATCAAAATAGTGAATTCCAAAAATGGCCAATCACAGTTCTGTAAATAAAATTACACTTACAGCACAGCGTAAGGATGAGGGTCTGGCCGTATCCCGGAACCAATTGGGGTTAAGGGCCTTGCTTAGGGGCCCAATGGTGACATCACTCTGCCAGCCAAAAGATTTGAACTGGAGACCTTCTGATCATGGGCACAAAGTCCTATTCCACAGAGCCAGACACCGCCCAAATGAGAGCAACTTGTGTGCCCTGTGTTTGTTTTGGGCAAAAGCGGCACTAAATTTCAGAGGAGTGGGCCTCCGTAGCCCCATCGATTTTGCCCAGTAGCTTTAAATAACCCTGAACACACAGGCATAGCATAAGCTAAGGCCCAGTGCACATCCAGTAATGCTGCTTATTACACACTCGGCTGGTGGGCTTCTGCTCACAGCAAGTGTCCTGCAAACTAGAAAATACCAAGATGCCTGTAAGTTGCTGTCCTACCACATGGGGATTTATATTACATTACCTCGGTGACTTTTACTTACATTAAGGTTATATGAAGACACGGGGGGTGGCTGATGTATTCTGACAGAGAGGATCCGTATTCCTGTGCGATGAATGCTTTAGGAATATATACCAGGCGATCCCTCCTAATGCTGTACATCCCATAAAAAACACAGGGACACCAAGCCACTCTGTGACACTATTTGCTCCCCGGGCACACTCCGGGCAGAAGTCCAAACAATTTGTCAGGCCTAATGGAAGTAGGTAATTTCAGAAAACACTTTGTATTGATTAGGCTTTCTGCTTTGCCCCATTTCATAAAGTGGCCATAGCGTAAAATGGTTGCAATTTGCATTTTGAGAGCTCCAGATTTTAAGTTGTTACCATAGGGCAGATTCACATGAGAACTGGCAGAGCATACCAAGTTACATTTAGTTTCCTTTGTATCACGTTACACACTCAGTGGCCAGTTAATTAGGTACAGCAACATGCTTACAAATTGTAGAGGAGGTGGGTCCAAGCAACCAGAGGAGGTGAGACCAAGACATCTGATTGGTTGGCCCTACCTCCTCTAGTTGCTTCGACCCACCTCCTCTACAGTCTGATTGGTTATATCTCTGAACCAATCATTTTCCGTTCTGCCCTCTGAACAATTTTGTGTAAGTAAAACTCCCTTGAGTGCCACCAAGCTGCCTCCAGCTACCCACACAACAACAAATTCAGAGGACAGTCTCCTTTCTGTTCATCAGGGGCTACATGGCTGTCCATATTCTCCTCTACTGTCCTGTAATGGGTTGGGGGTGGTCCAGCAAAGGCAACCAGAGTAAAAGCGCTTTTTAAAATTGTGAAAATTGAAGCTGTAGAGTTGCAATACAGTTGTGATTAGGTTAGAAAAGTGTTTCACAACCCAGTCCACAGGGACACCCAGACAGTCCACAATTTGGCTCCTTCCCATCTCCCAGCACACCTGACCCACGCAATGAGTATTGAGGAATGGGCTGCGAAACAATAGTCATAGGAAATATGGATTTGATGCCCTGTTATGAGGTTTGTCTGACACCCTCAGGCATTGAGCATGTAGTAGCTAGGACCTTCACTTATGTACTTCACTTTGGATCAGAACAATGTTTTCATTAATAATTTAGAACTTCGGATCGGTCTCAGTAACACTGGTTTTGGGCGCAGCTGAATGTTACATATTATGTCAATAGTCTGTCAAAGAGACATTGGCTCATCTGATTTACAGCCAAATTGCTCAGAATAGACTAGTCTTGTCTGATTACAATCAGATCTACCCTGAATGATGTATTTAAACAGACAGCGCCAAAGACGACATCCTGTCATTTGATTGATTCGTAGAGATTTAGGCAATGTTGTCCATATTAGCATTCTTTAGGTATTGTTTTTGGGAACAGATCACATTTAGAGAGCATGTATCCATCAATTTTCCCTGACATCATATCCAATACAGGGTTGTAGTGAGATCAGAATCTATTCCAGCCTTTCTGAGGGATGCCAATCAATTACTGGGCATAGGCTTTGACTTGGAACCCAAGGGAGAATCTGTGAACTCCACACACACAGAATATAGTTAATTTAATGCTTGGAAATAATATTACAAGGATATAACTTAAAACCAGCTACCTGCAGTGGATCTCTGTGTATTACCAAAGCTGGTCTTTGTCAGGAGAAATCTGTGTGAGTTTGAAGGACACAAAATAAACAAATTTCAGCTTTTATACACACACACACACACACACACACACACACACACACACACACACAGGTTTGTAATTATATCTCCATTGATTTCTATGGGCATTACTCTAACCCCACCTTAACCCCTACTCAGCCCTAACCTTAACCATAAGTCACAGATTTTTTTTAAATTGAGGTTATCCTTGTGAGGACCGAAAAAAATGGTCCCCATGACATAAAAATTCCAGTTTTTTATTGCATTATTTGGACATTTAGTCCCCACAATGAAATGTATACATAACATACACTGAGACACACATATACACACACGCACACACACAAAACAATTACACTATTTGTGAATTTGTGTTTGGCTTTTATGAAAGTCTTATCTCTTACAGACTGATTAAATAATAAACAGGGAGGAAAGACCTATATCATTTCTTTCTCTATGTTAATTTATTCATGCACAATCAACTATAACTTGATGGATTTTTCTATTTATCTGTGTTTCTCTGAATATTTATTAAAAATCTGTTTTGTACAGTACTGCATTAAAATTAATTAGATTTGCTTGTTTATCCAGATTTGGTGGTAATATGACACAGAAATGATTTATGATCTTTAATCATACTTCATGGAGATGATTATTTTGAGTGTTTCCTGTCTTAATCCTGCTTGAGTGTACAATTAAAAATGACCGAACCTATGAAGCTTCTCATACAAGTCCTTTACAGTTGCAGTGTCCAGTGACCAATCATTGCTAGTGTAAGCGGATAAAGACTTTGCTTGATAATACAAGGGACAAGTAGTAGCTCTTGGAACTACAGGGTCTAAGTAAGACAGATCCAGTGACATGCTGGTTAATACTGTATGGGTGTCTGCAGTTGTTGAGAGGTCTGGAGTGGGTTTTGCCTGCTCCAGTGACGCAGTGGGTTTTCGTCCTTTTCGGCCTGGCTTTCGGAGCACAGGGGAAGGGGCACTTTGGAAAGGGTGAGGAGATACTATTGGTCTGAGAGAAGCAAAACATGGCTGTGGGGAAATATGAGGATTCCATCTAATTTGGGATATAACTGGCATCTGACTGAAAGCTGAGAGGGCATTTGGTGGAGTTTGGGCTTCAGTTTGTTCCATCATACAGGAAACCACAGAGTAGGGGAGGAAAAAATAAAGTACTGTACATACTAGAGATGCATGGATGAATTGGCAATCCATTATACACAGCATATATACAATTTCATTATATTTAAATTACATGTTTTATCATTATTGCATTATGTTTTATTATGAGCATATCTGTGCATATGCACACCTGGGTTATAAAGGCTTGGAGGGAGATGCTCTCGCATGTTCACCCGCCTGAATTCTCCTGCTTGGTTTGTTTGGCCTGAAATATACACACAGTTAAATAACTAACAAAGCAAAGATCCGTGCATGTTTTTGTGGTCAGTGAAATATCTCCCAGAATGCACCACTTTCTCCCCGTAGACTGTATGGCTGCTGCAGGGACAAACACGGGCCATCTTCTGACCGGACTCCAGGCGCCTGACAGCTTGTTTGTTTGCTCCACATCTGTAAGGTAGAATGAGAAGGTGAACAGCCTTCACAGAAAAGCAGTAGGATTATTATCCATGTGCATTTCTAAGATTGTACTGGGTTTTTAAAATGACATTTACTTTGAAGATTACCTTGGGAGCTCAGTACATATTCCTGTGACCCTGTGGTGAACTCCAGAAGCCCATTATGGTCCCACAGATACTTCTTCTCCAGGTCTTCACCGGTGATAAATGCTGCACCGTGATCTCCACTCTATAACACAGAAGCACTCTTCAAGCTCCTGTCGGAACTACGACTGTCTCTTATCCGACTTCTAAGTCCCTGTTACTTTAGATTCTCACAAAGCAATGTTATAAACGAAAAACGTAAAAATATTAGAACTAGAAAATGTCACCAAAAAATAAGATTATTTGAATTTCCATCCATCCAATCATCCATCCATCTTCTAACCTCTTACCCAGTACAAGTTGCCTATCCCAGGCAGCACAGAGTATAATGTGGGGTTCACCCTAGATGGGATAAGATTTTCATCCAAATCACTGCGCAAGTAATAATTAACAAATTAGCATTAAAATTACAAACAAGCATTACTTTACTCTCCTGTGCTTTCTTCAGCTCTGACCTCTATATATTACTTAATATTATTAACTTTACCTGTAATAAGTATGAAAGCAAATGATGGATGAAGGTAAGCCCAAACCCAGCATTATCCACAGGTACAGCAATTTCTGAGCCAATATGGAAACGCATCTCCTAGCTGAACTCCAGCAGATCTTTAGTAGTAAAACTAATTTGTCATGGTTTACTGGATATCTACATGCAGGAAAACCAATGTGAGAATTTAGCTTACACACCAACAGACCTACTGGAGGAAAAGCTCCAGAGTGAAGTCATGAAAAGGATGAACCACAGGTTTCCATGATCATTCTGAAGGCCAGAGCCACCAAACTCAAATCAAATCTGGAAGTTCATGCTCAGAACACATTTACATTTTCAAGATCTGACTATCCAGTGGGCAGTGGCGTTCAGCTGACACAACTGGAAGCTTTCAAATGGGAGGCCTGTTCCTGTCACCTATCAGATGTCAACATCACTGAAATCGTGGTTGTCTGATTCATATCACATACAAAGGGTTTTATGGATCCCAAAGAAATTGAAATTTGGACAGTAGTCAGAATAATTCTAAAATAAGTCAGTCACAAGTTTATGGAGCAGATTTGCTATTATTCGTCAGACAACAAATCAAATAAATCAAGCAAATATGTGGTGAAAGAATTTAAAAATCTGATCAATGATTATACTGTAATCTCTGGCAACCCACTGGGGGTGTCCCCGGCTTGGTATGCAGCCCCATAACCGTGCACTGGATTAGTATTTGGAATATGTATGGATTAGTTCAGGGGTGGGCAATCTTATCTACAAAGGGCCGGTGTGTGTGCAGGTTTTCACCGCAACTCCCTAATTAGGTCACTAATTAGAGGACTGATTGGGTGAAGAGTCCTCACACCTGGGTTTGAACAGCTGACCTACAGGTTATCGAAAAACCTGCATACACACCAGCCCTTTGCGGATAAGATTGCCCACCCCTGGATTAGTTGAATTTGATAATTTAGGACCAAGTTTAGAGAATTATGTTAATGAAGTGCTCTGCGTGGCTATTCTTTTAATCAAAACACCCTGTATTACTGAACTTCACCTGTGATCCCTAAGGTGGACACTCACGTATGCTGAATGCTTTTTGCACTTCTCATTGATTCGAGCAGCTTTTGTATGAGGTTCTTGCTGTGTAGTGTATAGCTAGTGCACTAATGCTAACTTGCACTTGTTACTGGTCATTCACTGAAAGCTCAGCCTAGCCTATTACTGGAAGCTCAGCCTGAGTATGTTCAAGTGCTTCTTTTGTGCACTGGTGAAAATCCAGGTAGCTTTTTCTGCTGGCTCTCACTACTCTCTACGTGTGATTCTCCTTTCTACATGTGACTCTTTTTTCAGGTCTCCTGGCAACTATCTCATTTTGCTAATATCCTCACAAGTTTATAAATAATTCACATAGAAACTTCAAGTGATCATGTTAGGTCTGCTTTTGCAAATGTTCTTGGATCTACCCAAAATGTTATAGGTCCCACTCATTAGGATAATCACATTTTAGACCTTGCAGTATGCAGATAGATTGCATTGTTCTTGCATAACCCTATTCTGTCAGACATACTTTTTCCTCACTTTGAATAAGGACCCATCAGGCCTACTTCCAGCTGATTTGGATGAGCTAATATTCTACCAATGCATCAGCCATGAAAAATTAAAATCTGCAGGGTGCAAAAGGCACACTGACCAAAGAACATTGAAACAGGCTCTAAAGTGCTGTTAATGATGCAGAAAACTTCATCCATGCATTCATGACCATAAGACTTCATTCCTGCAAACTCCCACTTTTAAACTGTACAGAGGAGCATATCAGTTCATCTTTCCTTTCCTACACTGTCAAATATATAACAGAATTTAAAAGATATCTAATCTCTAAAAGCTTAAACAGACTTCCATGGTGTGTCTCTTAAGTCCACTGTCTCCTTAGCCTCCAGCTGGACATTTTTTTCAGAAGTTGCTGGTGTAGGATTCCATCACGTGATGTAGTGTACTGCCACAGTGATACTCTACAGCAGTGTTTCCCAATCTGGTCCTCAGAGATCCACAGTCAGTCTATGTTTTTGCTCCCTCCCAGCTCCCTGCCAGACAGTCCACATTTTTGCTCCCTCCCAGGTGGGAAGGAGCAAAAACGTGAACTGTCTGTGAGTCCCCGAGGACCGGATTTGGAAACACTGCTCTCCAGTGACCCCTACATCTGACAGTCAGACAATATTCCCTGTCCCCCAACTGCTACAAATCCTTTGTTATTCGTACATTTTATGGATTCTGTTAATATTGCTCCCTGATTACCATTCAAAAATGACACAATGGACTAAGGAACTACTGTATGAGAGTCAGATGGTAGCATCCAGTCTACCTGTCTTTCTCAGTCCTTGACAGGGAAAAGTCCTATGATATCATTATCCATTAGGACAGTGTTTTTCAACCCAGTCCTCAGGGGACCCCTGGACAGTCCACATTTTTCTCCCTCCCAGCTCACAGCCAATCAGGAACACTGAATACCTGGTACAGGTGTGCTGGGAGCTGAGAGGAAGCAAAAATGCATGCTCGAGGACTGTGAGTTGAATAACCCTGATCTACTTCATTTATACCTTTTCCCTGTGACTTTGAAAATATTTTCTGAATATTACCTGCATCAGTCCTCTTGTCCTATAGGTGGCACGACTTTCACTCTCACCTATAGGAGAGTTGAAATTGTATTGCGCAATTGCCTCACGCTGCCATCTTGGGGCATATTTAGTCATGGGGTGAATCTCAATACCAAGAACACAAAGACTGTACTTGGGGCGCCAGGAATCATGGGACTGGTCTCATTCGGCGAGGATGCAATCAATGTATCCTTGATATTTTGGGCCAAGGAAGACCAACAAGAACTTATTCTGATAGTATTGGAACTGGTCTTCAGCAATGGATGATGATGTAAAATGGGTACACGAGAACACAAGTATGGTCAAGTACGCATTTTGAGATTCACCCATGGTAAGGTATGAGAAGCTGTTTGGACCGAAATTGCATACTGTACTTCACTTAAATATACATACAGTATATACTAAGCACTTGCACATATATGCATACTGTCAAGCATATTTTTGAATACTTCTCTTGCACATACATACTGTCATGAATATACATACAAAAATACACACATGCACACATTAAGCATGTATAACGTGTAAATATTCATGTGCAAGTATGTAGGTTTATGAGTTGTATATGTGTATGTATGTGTGTGTGTATATATATATATATATATATGTGTGTGTGTGTGTGTGTGTGTGTGTGTGTGTGTGTGTGTGTGTGTGTGCCTAGTATGTATGTATGTTTGTGCAAAAGTAAGGTCCCATACAGTTTCTGGTAGCATAGCAACCGCCAATAAACACAAAAGAAGGAGCTGAGGTACAGGAGGGTGTGGAGTGGAGGGTGGAGTGGAGGGTTGTCATTTACGTCACACTGTATCACCCACAGGATGCAAAGACCGTCATCCGCCATATTGGTGCATATCTCATGTGGTCGAGCTTCTGAGTGTTGTTTCTGTTCTTTTCTCGCATTTATCATGGTCGGGTGTTCTGTTTTTTAGAGTTATTTTGATCTGTTTTTGATTATATGTTTTTCTAAGTTGTTGAACCGAAATAAAGTTTTCTCATTATCACTCCTTACACCTTTTTTCTATTGCCTATATCCCATTATGCTGGAAAGTTGTTTCACTGCTGGCATCGGCGATATTAGACAAAACTCTAGTGGATATGGATTGTTGAATCCTGGGTATGCACAAGGTTTGGATGCGATAGCCTTTCCCACTTTTTTGGAATCCAAAAGAATCCTTTACATTTGTCGCGGACACTCTGTATCCTATTGGAGTGATATTGAATTGAATTAAATTGAATCACATCATTAGCTTGTGAATCAGAATCGAATTGAATCAGGTCTTTCGTGCCAATACCAGCCCCATGAAAAATGTACTGTATGTTTTATGAATGATCGTGTAGACTAGTGTTTTTAGTTAATTTGGGGTGTTTTTTTTTTTTTTTTTAAAAATGTCCATAAATATATACTGTACAGGTGGGCAGGATGTTGGCTCTGCAGGCAGCACTCTTGCCTCACACCTCCAGGGTCTGCATCCTGTCCCTGCTGTGTGTGTGTCAGTATGGAGTTTACATGTTCTCCTTGTGTCATGCTGATTTCTTCGAGGTGCTCCAGTTTCTTCATGCAGTCCAAGGACATGCAGTTAGGTTAATTGGTGTCTCTATACCACCCATGGCGTGCTTATCCAGGACGTACCCCAGGCTTGTGTCCTGTGTTGCCAGGGAGCTTCAGAGTCCCCCGCCCCCATGAGCATGACCAGGATAAGTGGTGAAAAATGGATGGAATAAGTGCTGGTACTCATGCTGAGCTCTTTTTCCTGTTTGTCCGCTAGTACAGAACAGTGTCTGGCAGCTAAGAAGTTATCTGATTTGGGGAGAATTTTCTTTCAATTAGCAATTTGATTGATTTCACTAATAAATGGCAGTGGTTGTAATGTTTTTATATTCTTTAATTGGTGATGAGTTATTGTATTTACAATACCATGTGTTTTCTGCTGCAGTCCTTTCTTTCCTTTTTTGCCACCAGGCACTTGGTAACTACTAAATGGGTCACTGGCTGAGGAGTAATTTGCTATTCTTTATATAAATTAAATAACTAAAACTGGTTTTTAAAAAAATTATATCAGTTGATGTTGAAGAGAAAAAAAACCACTTCGTTTCTGATTGCCTAGTTAATCTGTTCAATGATAATTGTGTTTTTCTTTTAGTTTTGCTTGTAAAAGACTAATGTAACATATTCTCTCTAAATTGATTTTCTTTGGGGTAACCAAAATGTAATATTAAGCACTCTTAAATTGAAATCTTAAATTCAGAATACAATTATTAATATCTCATCTTTTTTTTTTTATTTTGTTGTTGGATGGAGAGAAAAACACCACTTTAATTCCCAAGCTTCTCCTCTGGGGCACGTCAGACATTCCACGTATTCATTAAATTTCACCACCAGCTCATGTAATTAATTAACTTTATTAGTCGAAAAACTTGAGGATGTATTGATTTGGGGAAGTGGTGGCCTAACGGTTACAGAAGTGCATTTGCATTTAAAAGATTGCTGGTTTGAATCCCTGACCAGCAAAGTACCAATGAGGTACTCTAAGCAAGGTACTGTTCCCAGTGTGCTGAATTAGCTGCCCCCTGCTATGTCACATATGGGTTAAATGCAGTGCAAACACATTTCATTGTTGTGCACTGTGTGTCATCACTGATCGCCACAAACCCAAATTCAATTAACTAGACATGGTATGTTAGTGGTTGAGTCAAAAAAACACATGGGTACATTGGGTGGGTAAATTGACAGACGTCATAATTAAACACCAACATGAAGTTCACTCAAACATCATTTTCTTTGCCACAGACTTTTACACAGTGCTGCACTTTTCATTGTATCATGTGAAATATACCTTAGCTCTTACAGGGTTACTTTTTTTTGTAAGGCTTTGTGATGTTTACACTCTCCCTCTTACTGTTGAAAGCATAGGCATCCAACCCCCACGTCTGTATGGGGTACTGGAATAGAGCATCCCAAATAGATGGCTATGAGCTGCAGTCAGCTCTGATTGCATGTAATAATCATTACGATTGGATTGTTCACTGACACATTCAAGATGCCTGTGCACTTTGGCAGGGTTGCAGGACATTCTTTCAATGCCTTCATTGCCTGGAATTGCCAACCATCCTTGCTGTGTTAAGACCTGCCATTCACGTGGCATTTTGCAGAGGGCTTTCAGGCATTTGTCTGAAGTACGGAGAATAAATGTAGGGGTTCACAAAATTGGTCTGTCACATTTTTGGGAGAAGGATTATGCCCTAACAGAGTGTTCCCCTGACATACGCCCCGTGATGAACTGGCACCTTATCCACAGAGGTGGACATTTCAGGTCCAGAAAGTAAAAATCCAAACCAGGATTTTGTTTCAACCAAATAATTTACTACTCT
>JAODJW010000001.1:28945927-28974976 GCA_026777045.1 Hyperopisus bebe
TTATGCTCAACTGGTTGGTTGAAACAAAATCCTGGTTTGGATTTTTACTTTCTGGACCTGAAATGTCCGCCTCTGCTTATCCAGAGTGTTCCCCTGATTTATGCCCTTTGGTGGCACCCTATCCAGAGTGTTCTTATGGACTTATGCACTGTGATGCACTGGCACCCTATCCAGAGTGTTCGCCTGACTTATGCACTGTGATGCATTGGCACCCTATCCGGAGTGTTCGCCTGACTTATGCACTGTGATGCACTGGCACCCTATCCGGAGCGTTCGCCTGACTTATGCACTGTGATGCACTGGCACCCTATCCGGAGTGTTCGCCTGACTTATGCACTGTGATGCACTGGCACCCTATCCGGAGTGTTCGCCTGACTTATGCACTGTGATGCACTGGCACCCTATCCGGAGTGTTCGCCTGATTTATCCCCTATGCTTGCCTCCACATACCTCCATGTTTGCAGCTACCCTTGATATAGTGAACACAGACATGTTTTTTTTCTAGACAAGTGAAGTTACTGGGGAATTTTTGGCAGATCACAAATAAAGAGTCAGTGTTAACCCTTTACATTTAACAAGCAGTTCTATCCTTAAAAGAAATACTTCTTGTAGCATTATAATAATGAACCAAATTTATTAGCAAGGTATGTTAAATACTATACATAAAAATTAAAGTGATTCATTATAGCAAAAGTGTTTTTTAATACTAAAGTTTTGAGTACCAATGAACATACAGTATATGACTTTGGTCAATAATTGTGCACTTTTAAAACAAATACCGACAAATAATAATAGATAAAACTGGTTATGTTGCCACCTGTTGCATGTAGAATGTTATAGTTTAAAAATTTGCAAATTATAGTAGATCGGTCCACATGAGATTTCTTAAATCCAAAACACTTCCACAAAATCAAGGCAGAATTTTTATAGCCCTGTGTATTTTTGCCCCAATGCATATCTTCCTTTAGAAAAAACAAAAAAAACAAGCTCAAGCCCCTGATCTTTTTTATATGTGGAAATGTCTCTGCTTCACAATCCATTTAGATCATAACCAAGTGTATACCCCTCCATCTTGTGTTCAAATCCCACCTCCTCTATTTTTGCAGATTTTGTTCCCTTGTGTTTCATTTCTATCAGTTTTCTAGTTCCTGTGTTTTGTAGTTTGTATTCAGTTTTGGTTTTTCTTTGTGCCTTGGTTGTGTTACCTGACTTTGTTATTCTCTAGTGTTAGATTCTGTTTCTTAGTTTGTTAGAGTTCCTTGAGTTAATTATTAGATTCATCTGTTGCCTGTTCTTGTGCCTGCCCTTGTGTAGTCTAGCCTGATTGCTCATTGTCCTGCACCCTCCCCAATTGGTCAATTGTTTTCACCTGTCCTGTATTATCCATGTTAACCTTTTGTATTTAAGTTCCTGATCCTGTTCTGTTTCTCCTGGAGTTGTTGATGTTTGTCAGTGTAGTATTTCCTGTGTAGCTCATAAGGTGTATTTTATGTCTTAGTGGTTACCCTGTGTTTTTGTTATTTGTTGCCTGCCTGCTCCTTGTTGCCCTGACCTTTTGAAATTAGTCTTTGTCTTTCCCCTTTTTAGTTTTTTCCCTTTGCGGTCCATTTATTTTGTAGTGTTCTTGGTATGATCATTTTTTTTTTTTTTTTTTTTAAATAAACCCCCATGTTCCTGTGAGCTGCCAGTGGGTCGTCCACATTCTGTTCCTGCCTGCATTATATCACATCCATATGCCAGAACCTCCTGGGTCTTTCATACTGCATTTGAAGGCTGAATGCATCACAGTGGTGTAACAAGGCTGCCCATTTATAATGAACCCTAGAGATGTGCCCTTCTCTTCCTGGCTCCAGTGTCCCCAGCTCCTTATCCACAGAAATTTTAAATCACGTACATTTTGAACATTCTGAACAGAACATTTTGATTAAAAAGGAGCATAAGGACAATTATCAACACGCTGGAAAGACTCAATCATCACAACGAATGAAAATTCAAGAGGATGAAAAACAGGCCCAGTTAGATCATGTGATGTAGTGAAAGAAGGCTTAGAAGACTGATTCTCCTTCAAGAAACATAGATACCTGTTTACGCAAGACAATACTCAGCCCAGTATTGGTTTTAATATTTACCGCTATAATAAAACCAGCAATATTTGTATATTTCACTGCCTATCCGGCAGCCTGAAAAAAATTAACAAAAATAAAGTTGGTGTGTGTGTGTGTGTGTATATATATATATATATATATATATACTTTTTTTGCTGCCATATATATATATTTGAAACGCCAAATATCACCATTTTAAACAAGGTGAACAAGAGAGAGATTGCTTATAAGATTTTAATAAATATAACTGAGCTTAAATATATTTAATAAAAGATATCTGACCTTAAATACCGCTGCTCTGTTCGTTTGTAGGGAAAAAAATCTTAAAAACTGGCATTTATTCCATAAATTATTTATATAGATTGTAACACATAGCGTCTCAGTTCTATAATTTCCGCCAAGACGCAATGATTTACTTTTGACGACAAGTGGCGCTGTTTTCCGCCATACTCAAGTGAGACTTCATTTTAATAAACATGTGTTCTACCTACAACATTACTAGTGTGTGTGGGTGTGTGTGTATGTGCGCGTGCGTATATATAAAATACACACACACACACACACAAACAGAGGGGTTGAGCAATGAAACTGAAACACCTGGTTTTACACCACAATAATTTATTGCAGCCAATACAGCATCGATTTATCTTCGGAATGACAGACAAGGTCCTGCACAGTGGCCAGAGGGATTTGAGCCATTCCTCTTGCAGCACATGATGCTGGTGGAGGAAAACGTTTCCTGATTCACTCCTCCAAAACACCTCAAAGTGGCTCAATAATATGTAGATTTGGTGGCTGTGCAGGCCATGTGAGATGTTTAGCTTCATTTTTGTGTTCATGTTCATTAGACCACTGTTACCAGTCTTGCTGTGTGTATTGGTGCATAATCGATACATGTCTCACATTGTCCACAGCCCAAGATTTGTGCCGCTGGTATCATTGAAACCGACATTTGGAATTCGCATGAGTGACAAAATATTTGGTTATAGCAGCCCAACCATGAATATTGATCCTGTGGGGCTCTTGACGAAGTCGAGGTGCGCATTTAATTCTGCAGTGAGTTGGGCAGCTGTGGCTTAATGGTTTTGACAACCTGGGTTAGTACCCAGACATCCCATTCAGACAGCTTCCTCTTGTGTCTTCAGTTACTCCTGTTAGATGTGGTCCATCCTTCATGGTGGTATGCCGACATTATCCTGGATACCATGGCTCTTGATACACCACAAAAGCTTGCTCTCCTGGTTACAGATGCACAAGTCAGAAGCACACAAACAATTTGCCTTCTTTTGAACTCTAATATGTCTATTACATGTGTGGATTGCAATATTGTACAGCAACTTTCACACTCTGGTCTTACTGGTAGAATGTGCAATCAGTGAAGAGCATATACTGTACTAAACACATCTAAGCACATTTATCAAAACAGTAATTTGTAAAGTAAGAAAATAAATCCAAGCAATGTGTAAAGTTAAAAAAAAAACAATGCGTCCTGCCCCGATCGTCTGCTTTTTTCCGTGTGCCACGCCCCCTCGTTAACCCCGTGTGGAATCCCAGTGTGATCAGCTGTTTCTGGTTGTTGTCATTAGTCCTCTGTATTTAGTCCGCGTTTCAGTTTGTTTCCCCAGTCCGGTTATTTTATTGTCCGTCTGCGGTTTGCCTGCCTTACCTGTAATTAAACCCCGTATTCCCCGATACCCTGGCGTCTGCACCTTTGTCTCCGTTCCGCCCCGCTGGGCACGACAATATTATCATAATTAAATGTATTAATGGTTTATTATTAATATTAAAATAAGAAATCTTTCTTTTTAAATGTATTTTATTATATAATTACTGTTACTATCTACTGTCTATCATTGTCTAAATGTATTTTACTGTCTAAATATATGTATTCAGCTAGTGTAAACATGGACGATGCTATCACAGCGAATGCGAGGCTGAGACTGAAGCGTTACCCTTTGTTTCAGCTGAGAGACGTGCCGCATGACTCATTCCAAGTTCCATGTAATCTCTAGGTAATTTTTTTTCGAACTGGTTGGTTCGACTTTTAAGAAATTCGAATTCTAATGAGTTCGAGAACTGAGGTACCACTATATATAATCTCACATACATACATACACGTGTGTGTGTGTGTATATATATATATAAACAATTCGCTACCTGTGTGTACAGTGTTTGTGTTGGTAACACATAAAGCTTGAAACTTCAGCTTGCATCGATTGCGGCTGTCAGACAGGCACATGCATTTTTAAAGTGCAGCGGGCCCCATGATCTCACTATTGTTCCCCAATGCGCCGCTTTGCGCACCGTGCTGCAGAGCTGGGCTTCCCCGCAGCGCGGTCCCCTTTAAGGGGGCAGTGCCGCTGGACGGGGGGCAGCGCCGCACAGCGCCCGATCCGCCTCATCTCTGCCTAAAATCAATGAGCGGCTGCCCGATCCGCTGTTTCTGCTTTCAGCCTTTTCCAGGAAGAAACTGACGGCGGGCCACGATGGGCCGAGAAATGAAAGGAGGAAACGGAGAAGTTGAAATTGTCCTTTGTGAACAATGACCATAGATTGGAAAAAAACATTAACAACACAAACGGGCGCGCATGGTTTTTAAACGGATCGCGACCGAAAATCAATGGTAGTGTGTTCATGAAGGATTATTTTTTAAAGGAAAACAGGAGAAAAGTGGGGAAAGGGAGAACTTCCTGAATTGCGAAAAACATGGTCTGAACCTCCAGGCGATGTCCATTGAAGATATTCTAGGATTCTTCATATCCGATGTATTTTATTGTATCTAATCCTCATATTAAAGGATAATATTACGGAGGGGCGCGTAATCATTATTTATTGCTGCAAGGACTTTTGATCGTGCTGTTTGTTGTACACAAGGCTCGGTAAGTGACGTGCTCGCTTGATTCCGCTTCACCGTCAAAAGTGGCTCCTTACAGTCTCCATGCTGTCTGTGTATTTTGACATGAAACTGCAACAGGCTCTGCTCGGCTTGTTGAAAAGTACGCTTTATGGCTTCATTTGAAAACACTCTTTGGGGCTTTAGAAAATGTCATCGCGACACGGTTTCTTCTCTCGGTTTAATGGATCTTGGTTTGTGGGTAAATGGTCCCTGTTTACAAGTCCTTTGGATAACGAGTGGTGAATTCATAATTGATTCCCAACACTCATTTGCTTTTAAGGAAATCTCAGCCAAATATTAATAGCATTGTGAAAATTATTGTTACACTATTTTAAGCCCTATACAGTAATGCATCCTAAACGCACCTTGTAGATCACAGGCTGTGTCTAAATGGCAGCTTGGAAGTGAGTTTCCATCATCTGTTGGTTCAGTATCTTTGTGCTTTATTTGTGACTTTGCTCACTGTTGTGCGATGAAGTCCATATCATCATCATCATCCTCCAGATGTGCACATTCACCTTGACCCTGTTTCAGTTAAAATCTAGTGGAAGTTTAGCAGAGCATCTACTTTAAAGACTTTTTAAATGTGTGTTTGTATGTAAACTTTAGGGTTTCAGTTGGACCAGTCATAGAACGTCACTCATTTGTTGTATTTTTTGTGATAAGCTTACATAGTTGTATATTCTAGGCAGCGGGTGACAATATAAACTTGCAAACTCTTCTATGTGACGATGTGTGTCTATATGTGTGTGTGTGTGAAAGAGAGAGACAAAGAGTGTCCTGTGTTACATTGATACTCCATTTAGCATTCTGCACCTTATACATTATGTTGCTTTGCTGGCTCATCACAAATCTAATATGGGTGGAGAGTAGTTTTCAATCTAATCTACTTAGATAAATTAGAAATCATATGCAATTGTGTTTCTTTTGGACTTTGTGCATGAAATGAATGTCTGTGGTCATTGTTAGGAATTTATATTGCACTGAATCAGGCCATAATTATTTTCTGAGGTGATTAGAGGTTCATTGTTCTGTTTGTAATGGTACTCAGTGGTACCATTTTTTTCCACTCTGGCTACTGACCCTGCAGTCTGCTGGAACCCGTACGAGCTTCATTACAGCACGGCAGGAGGTAGTCAGGTGCTCAGTCAGGGCATCTTCCCATCAGATGGTTGGGGAAAGGGGGCCGACACTGTACCCGGTAACAATGCCAAGCGCTAGCTGGGATGCGTTCCTGAAATGTGCATGGAAAATATGTACATGTCAGACATTTTTGTTATGTGTTAAAATTATATATGAGGCTGAAGTTCTTGTAAAGATGCTTTTTATAAAACATACCTGGAAAAAATGTAAGTGTTCAGGTATACCAAAATTTAGATAGATAGTATACATAGTTAATTATGGGGAAACGCTAGGTAGGGATTATTTTTCTATTAATGAATTAGTTGTAAGATGGCCTGAATCACAGAAATAAATTGTTATATTTTGCATTATGAAGTATTCACTCACACAGACAGGCATACACTATATGGACAAAAGTATTGGGGCACCTGGCCATTACACCTACAAGAACTTTTATGACACCCAATTCTAACTCCATAGGCATCAATATGGAGTTGGTTCCCCCCCCCCCCCCTTTGCAGCTATAACAGCTGCCACTCTTCTGGAAAGGTTTTTTGCAAGTTTATGGAGTGTGTCTGTGGGATTTTTTGCCCATTCATCCAGAAGAGCATTTGTGAGGTCAGGCACTGATGTTGGAAGTGAAGGCCTGGCTCACAATCTCCATTCTGGTTCATCGTAAAGGTGTTCATTGGGGTTTAGGTCAGGGCTCTGTGTGGGCCAGTCAAGTTCTTCCACACCAGACTCACCCAAATGTGTCTTTATGGACCTTGCTTTGTGCACTGGGTCATGCTGGAACAGAAAAAGGCCTTCCCCAAACTGGTCCCACAAAGTTGGAAGCATAGAATTGTCCAAAATGCCTTGATATGCTGAAGCAGTAAGAGTTCCCTTCACTGTAACTAAGGGGCCTAGCCCAACCCCTGAAAAGCAACCCCATACCATTATCCCTCCTCCACCAAACTTTACAGTTGGCACAATGCAGTCAGGCAGGTAAAGTTTTCCTGGCATCCGCCAAACCCAGACTCGACCATCAGACTGCCAGACAGAGAAGTGTGATTCGTCACGCCACAGAACACTGCTCCAGAGTCCAGTGGCGGCGTGCTTTACACCACTCCATCCAACGTTTGGCATCGCACTTTGTGGTGTGGGACTCCCATGCAGCTGCTCGGCAATGGAAGCCCATTCCATGAAGCTCCCATTGCGCGTTTTTTGTGCTGGGGTTCAAGCCAGAGGAAGTTTGGAACTCTGCAGTTATTGAGTCAACAGAGTGTTGGCAACTTTTACACACTATACGCCTCAGCACTCGGCAAGCCCGCTCTGTTACTTTACTTTGTGCCACTTTGTGGCTGAGTTTCTGTTGTTCTTAAATGCTTCCACTTTGCAATAACACCACTTGCAGTTGACCATGGAATATCTAGCAGGGCAGAAATTCCACAAACTGACTTACTGCAAAGGTGGCATCCTCTTCACTGAGCTCTTCAGAACAACCTATTGTTTCATAAATGTTTGTCCCAATACTTTTGTTCATATAGTACACGCACACACAAAAGCACACACACGTGTGTGTGTGTGTGTGTGTGTGTGTGCCATCAAACACTAAAATGACATCTTAAACTATTTCAAGTATTGGATCACAAATGACTTGTTCTTTCTTTGTAATTTTGCTCTTGCATGATAAACAGGAATGGTGTGTCCCATAATAGCCCTGTGCTAAAACATTAAGAGCTTTATCAACTGATATTTTAAGTTGAATTCTTTTCTTTAGCGGACCTCCATGATGCCATTTTCCCATTGCCACAGTATCAGTTGCTGCCTCTGAAGAGCCTGTGGCCCTGCTAGATATGCCTTTGTTTCTGTATCTCCTTGGAGCAGGAGGGGATCCCTTTTCAGCCTCTGAGCGAGTGCCCTGCCAAACTGTACTTCCTCCCCCGCCCATGCGCCAGCGTCGCGGCCGGCCAGCCGGATGGAGGAAGGGCCCGCTCGCCTGCCGGCACACCTGCGTGAGTACACACCCGCACAAACACCCGCACAAACACCCGCTCCCGTATGCAAACTCGCTTGATGACCTTTCCGAACAGTGTTCCTGGATGTCAGCCTTGCTGTGTGCTCTTGATTTAATCTCTGTTGCTCCTATACTAGAAGCACACCAATGTGTCTGTAATTCTGCATGGCTGCTGGGAGGAGATATTTATGTTACACCTGGAATGTACTGAAATGTGAAACTCAATGAGAGATCACAATACCAGTGGTTCTGTGGGGGTTAATCATATTGCATTGAATAGATCATAATCACAATGTAATGTAGGTTAATCACAATGAATTGACCAGATACTTTTTACCAGTAATATTAAGCGAAAAGTACAATGTTGCAAGCTATAAATAATTTAGTCTCCCACCCATTTTACCTGTGTCTAGTCCATGAGTTTGAAGACCTCTGAGGAAGCTAGCTACCCAGAGACTGTATCAGGAAATAACAATTCATTTGTGGCTACAATGCAAAGATTCCTAGCTGTGAATTTGCTATTGCACCTCAGTGCAGCAGAAATCGGAATGCAAGTGTAAAAACAAATGAATTCCTTCAGTCTGCTTCAGCCTGCCACCGTGATCGTGAATGTTGCAGCTATGTTAGATTGCTGTTTCATTGCAGTAGATGCAATTACATGCATTTTTTGAAAAGTACATTTTCTTTTGCATGCCTCTTTACAGCTGTTAGGAGCTATTACTATAAATATACTGCACTTGGCATAACGTCATAAATCAGCTGTGATATATTCCACCGTTTCTGTTTTGCATGAATAAGTAGCCTCTTGGAAACCACTTTGATATATTTGCACTGTAAAAATAGATTTTTTTTGCATTCACATTTTTAAATGCATTTTTATGTGTAAATGAGTGCTGCATATATACCTAAACAAGTTACCTGGGTAGTTTTTATAAATAAAGAGCAAGAATTTGATTGTACTGTATACGCCTCCACATAAGATACTTAAACCTTGATTGGACATTGATGCAATGAATAAAAGTTTTAAAAATATATCGATTTTGAGCAATGGCCTTGAGAGTTTATATGAAAAAAATGGCAACTTTACTTGGAAAAATGGCCCCATAAAAATGGTTTCGCAGGCTTCTCTGCTTCTCTTGCCTCACTTTTGTATATGTGACACTTTCATTCCCACTGCATGGAAAGAAAATGTTAGAGGTAGTATGAACTGACCCCCCCCCGCCAAATCCACAACGAACTGTAATCTAACAGCTGGCTGTTGCAACAGAACTGGCAGTGCAGCCCATTAAAGTGTGAGGAAGTTGCAGCTGTGCCTGTCACTGTTTTTTCTCGGTAATCTCGTCTGCTGGGCTTGACCACAGATCTCGACTGGGGACTTTCTGTATCTGCCGCTGGTTCGGCGGGTTTACAGCCCATGCTCGTGCAGTGGTGGCACTTTTCGGCGCAGTGAGCCACATTAGCCGGACTAGCTCGCCCTGTTTGAGTGGCTATTGTTTTAATGAAAGCATTTTGCCGTGACCTTCTGAAAGGCTGCAGTGAAGTGCCTGGCCATAATCTCTTAAGAACGTTACCAGTGTGACAGATGTGAACAGGAGACCTCGGATAAAATGCCACGAGTCACCCTTTCGATCCATAACAGTGTGAAGGTTTCTCTGAGCTGGGGAGGAGTGTGAAATGAGTAACAGGACTTGCACAGTGAGGCATCTCCGTCAGCTTGAATATGTCGGTGTGTGTTTGGGTTTTTATGCTGCTCATGAAGAGTCATTTTGGGAAAATGCAGCCCTAGAAAAAGCACCACCGTGGTATCGTTAGGCGTCCTGAAAGCTGATGGGAGTTCCGACAGAGACAGAAATGCAGTGTCTCTCTCTGTGTCTCTGAGGGAAATATCCTGCATATTTCCTACACCTGGAAGCCACTGTTTTTCTTCAGCAATTTCCTGAGTGGCAAAAGGCCATTCCCGAAAAGTGGAGAATGAAAATCTGGAAGGGAGCCGGTTCTTGTGTCCCAAGGGTGGAATAAAACACGGATTGTACAGTTCAGTATCTTCCTTGGGAAACTGGGGCCCTGTGCAGCAGCGCAAAGTGAGCTGACGCAAGCAGATCTTTATGCATGGGGCATGTGTTCAGCTGATGAAATGAAGGGTGGTGTTTTTACACGACTCTCCCTGTGGCTGCTACAGCTTGGGCTGGGGGCAGATAAAAGCAGCACCGGTCTCCTTAATTACGCAATGGTCCTCACAGCATGAAACTGAGGACTAAGAGTTTGAGGTTGGCCGTATACAAAATGCAGACAGCACGTTAATTACATTTAATTGTAATTAATTACATTTATTTTGCGTAATTTTTATCATTCTGTGTGTGTAAAGGTCAGACCTTTTAGGGGAAATTGTATGCCAAATCACTGCATTTTGTGCTGCACAAACAGCTGGAATTAAAGAATTACTTTTTATTTCCGGCATAATTTTCTCAGAAATGAAACTAGCTTCAAAGATTTACAACAAGAATGCAAAGGTTTACGTGATTCACAAAAAGATTGTGTCCTGCCTCCTTGAAGGATTTTTGTAATTATTTACACAGAGGGTAAACATCTTTGGAGTCACAATTTCTTTTTGCGGACAAAATCAAGTATACTTGAATAGGGGAATAATTATACTGTAGTGTAATTATAGGACATATGTGTACAATGTGCATGAGAATGACCAGAAATCAAAATGTCAGACAAAGGTGTAACGTACTGTCAGAATTCGGGCACATGAAGGTGTTTTTTTTACTGGAGGTGAGGTTGGGGGTGTGTGAAAATCTTCCTTTTTACATTGCTGTTATTTATAGCTTGCAACATTGTATTTTCCCCCTCATATTACTGGTAAAGTTTAAATAATACCAGTGAAATTTTGATGATTAATAGCATCCCCAAATCAAAATGCTTATTACTTGCTGATTATGTCATTTCACACCACAGCGATTGTTGCAGATTAGAGAGATTGCTTTCGCTTCTGCTGTGTCGTAAATATGCTCTTGCCATGTTTGAAAACGTAACATTCATCAAACTTTTTACGGCTGCATTTTCATGATTCACGTTCCTCTGTGAGATGAGCCAGCTCAGGTTATGCCAAGCTGATGAAGGGTCAGTGATGGAGCATTCATTCCACATTGCACTGTACTTGTAGTGTTTCAATTCGAATGCAGTGGGTCATCTTGAATACAGAAGTGCGGTTTCATCTCGAACTCGGGCATGTATCGATGTGGCTAATTGATGTGGCCGTCGTGTGAAAACATGGCACATTATAAATGTACTTATGACTGAACAAGAGTTTAGGGGTAGCTGACAGTGAAGTGGAACAAACATCAGTAAATGACCTTTTTTTTTTAAAACTCTTTGACTGCTTTTTTATTAAATCTTTCATTTCCTGGGTTACTTTATGTATATCCCATTTGTGTTTTTTATATAGATGTAAAAAATTGACCTCAGGTTCCCAGTGAAATAAAAATAGGCTTATGGTGTGAACAGGCGACAGTCCAGCCCATATAATGCTCATTTAGGGAACAGATATGCCTTTGTGGGATATATGTTTTCAGAATTATTCAAAAATAATATTTTACATAAATAATGAAAGTAACCAGAGTTTTAGAAATGCATGCATACAAAAGAGTTTGTAAGTAACGGCTTGCAATGCCTTTGCAGTTTTGAAAGTTCTGCATGCTTCCTGTCTGACTGGGCAGAGGAGATTAGGGTAATTCCCATGTTGATGTTACCGGGATCTAGTTTCCTCTTTCATTAGAAAGTGACGGTTTACAGATGGCTGAAAGAAATGGAGAACAAATAAACAAAGCAGAAAACTGCTTTTATAATCAAAGTGCTGAGGAGGATAATTTGATTGGTTCTTGTTTTTTTTTTGTTTGTTTGTTTGTTTTTTAATGGAACCAGTTTTGGTAGTTTTGCCTCATTGACTTCCTCAAAGAACACCTCCAGGCCACAGTCTTATAAACGAGTCAGTTTTGTACCTCATAAAAAGTGCGCATATAATGTCTTGCTCAGTGCCACATGTAACAAGGTGGTTTTTGTGGAGAGGATTTAATGGGGAGGCCAAATTTTCTGTAGCGTGAATAAGGGGAGGGGGCAAATCTGACAGCGAGGAAATACTGGTGACCCCCCACCCTCCAGAAATGATATGCATGCTAGGTCTTACATCCTGCATCCTTCTTTATTTCGAAAGAGCCTTAATCTGTTTTGTGAACCCCCCCCCCCCAGAAAAAAAAACAACTAAGATTTACTCCAAGATTGCCTAAGAAGTGACCCTAGCAGAGCGGGTTGCTGAGGAGCCCCTCCCCCCCTCTCCCACAAAAATAAAGAATTCTGCTCAAAATCTGAATTTTGGTTTATATCAGTGCTATTGTTAACTATGTTGACAGTTAAGTGAGCTTAATCACACCTATACTGTACTGATGAATCGGCAATCTGCTACTTTAAATATGTAGATACATCTTTTAATAGTGGGCTGCATTTTTGAAACGTTAACTTAACGTTAACCTACTGAAGGATTAATTTATAATATTAATAACTTGCATTCTGACAGGCATTTATTAAGAATTAATATAAAAATTAAGAGACTTGCACAACAAACACAACACTTCAGAAATGGGTATCCTGTGGTTGCAACACAGACATGTGAAGTATTTAGATTTTCAGACGGTTGGCAGACAGGCAGCTTGTAAAATAAGATAGCTCTTCAGAAGGATACGTGGCAGTGCTCCAGACCTTCTCTTATCGCTCGCCGGTCTTTCCTCCTCCCTCTGTCTGTCTCTCCTGCTCTTCATTGCGCGCTGGTGATAAAAAGCGCAGCTGCTGTGAGGCCTGACCGCAGGAAGTTTCCTGTGCTGGAAGGAGAGAGCTGGGGGGGACTTCCTGCCAAGAGGGGCGCTTTGTGGGAAGTTGTTTAGAGCTTCCTTCCCTCCCTCCCACTCAGCAGCTGCGCGAGGCCATCGCAGATGGTCACGGCGGGGTCCTCGGGGGCTGCCCAAATCTGCCTTTTCCGCCATTCAGCGGGAGACCCCTGAATATTGCAGGGGAGTGCATATTGTAAACACAGGCTCACGTGACGGCCTCACTCACGCATTTGTAGCTCCGGATCGGCCACGGTTTCGCACTTTCAAAAAAAGAACAAACGCACGGCATCGATGTGAAGGTGATAAAATTCAGCTTTTTAAACCCTGGTGTTTATTTTGTGGTCTTCTGCTGCCGTTATTCTGTATATTTTCCAAGCAGATTCTCAGATCTTTGACCCCATGATGTTCTGTTTGTGCACTATAAGAAAACAAATATATTTCCATGAACAAAGAACTATATTTAGAAAGGTACATTTTGTACAGTTATTTACAGCTTATCTTTTTATTAATTTAACTATAGAACAAAAGTGGGTTAAGATCCTTGAACCTTCCAGTGGCTTGCCCAGAAGATTGATAACAGCACTGTGCTGGTTTCCCTCTGCTAATGTCGCATCCCGTATTTTATGGAAGAAAAATATCTGTGAGTCAGTATGAGTGGGGGATGAGACAAGCTTTTGGTGAGTCTTATGGAATCCTTCGCTCAAGATCATAAAGGGAGGGGTCTGAACTGTCACAGAGTAGCTGTATCCGCACATATATATGGCAATATACTGCTGTGGTGACATAAACTTCTGTGATACGATGACAGCAAGGAAAGCCTCACCATGATGGTACACTGTCAGTATCTTTTAACTCTGAATTTTTAGTATTTTTTAACCTTGGCGACTAAAATATTAAGACCAGCATCTCCACAAAGCTTAATTTTCAACGATAAAGCTGATAATTTAAACGAAAGCGATATTATGCACAATGTGTCATGGCTGATGCTGCCCTGGACCTGCACGGTTGAGTTACTGTATAACTCTAGAATGGTATCATTTGCTGAGGGTGGAAGCAGACAGTCTGTGTGATTATGCGCTCAGGGCTCTTGGAATGACTTCTAAGCTACATACATGCGTTTCACCAGTGTGTTTACAGCCCACTGAAGTGAGGCCTCCTTTATGGTAGAGCACGGATTGGACACCTCCGTGTACTTCTTGTGGTCCCAGTCTTTCCATTTCGTCATGAGACAGAGCACTGGACTGTCAGCTGACATTGACTATTTCTTAAACAATGACCAGTTAGCTCTCCGTGTGCCAAATGTATAACTCATAGCCTATTTCAGTCTGCCTAGCACTGTTAAGGTTGTGTTTCCATAGAGAGAGATTGGCCCTTCCATTGCTGGTGAGTCAGTAAAGAGATTTTTATCCCGGAGGGGAGATGTTTCCCCTCCCACGTCTCTGCGGGGTGCTCTGTCACCCCCTGCTTCTCCTACTCTGATTCATTCACATTCTCTTATTCTCCTCCAGGCCTATCTTTCACTCTTATGGCAAACGGAGCTCCTATTTGCTCCACCGAGATGCAAAGGCTAACCCCTGCTTTTCTCTAAAATCGCTTTTGTTAAAAATGCTGTGGGTAAAGACTGGCTTTCGTCCTGGTGAGGAGCTAAAGCGGAGCCTTTGTTAAGGTCTAGCCCTCACACTCCACCATCACCCAAAAAGAATACAACACTCAGCTTTTGTGTTTGGGATAAAAAAAAGAAAATAGTATTATTATATCAGTATTTGCAGTTTCAGTTAATTGATTGCAGAAGCTTTTTTTAGAACTCTGTAGTTTTTCTGAACAAATTTGGGTAGTTTTGTTACTATGATTTTTACGTTGGTTTTGGGAACATATTTCATGGGTTTTTGGATGATTCTTCTATGCAGAACCTGTCAAGATGGGTGATATTTTGAGGTTTGTTCTTATGGACTGCTTTCTGTGGGTTAATGTATCAGTTATGGAGACAAAGGTGGGCATAGCAAAACATTTTGGGTGGGAGATTCTACGAGGTCAAAATCTTTATATCACCATGTGGGTTAAAAACCGCTTTTGGAATACTAGTTTAAATGTAGGTTAGTATAGTTATATCAGTTGCTTTTGTTACTTGTATATGCCCTGTTGCACCTGGCTCGGTTTAAGGGCTTGACATAGGCGAGTCTGGCACGGCGTTATCACGGATGAGCAATCCTTTGCGGGGGCTTTCCCAAAAAGTAAACACCTAGTCATGAGTGCAGGTATCTGATTGGGTTCACAGTTCAGTGCAATTTTAGTTCAGCAGGGAAGCAGTTATACACATAAGGCAGTGTGTCTGTCGACGTGTCCAAATAACAACACCGCTCAACAAAATGCTCGTTTGCACTGTAAAAATAAATACGTAAAATAAAAATTAAAAAATGACTGCATCATAACAGTCATAATTAACGAAATCCCATGTTCTCCGCTACAGAGCATGATCACATATCTGTAGTAATAAACAGCCCTGTAACCTCGGTAGTTGTTTTTCAGCCCAATCTGATTTTCCTGGTAAAAGAGACCTTGAATGCCATGAGGAGACTAACTTAATAGTCATAGGAATGCCATAAAAAATAATAAGATACAATAAATAAAATAAATGTGTTTCTTTATTGCCTTTGCATTTTCTTTATTGCTTTTTCCATATTGATTTTGCTTTTTCCCCAAGGGCCAAGCTGTCAATAAACTGGCATTGAGTGGGCCTTCCGAGAAGGGGCTGGCAGGCCAAAAGGCTCTACTGGGGTACATCACTGTGTGTGGTGGGTTCTAGGTCGCTCTGTACTGTAGGCGGTAGCAGCATGCGAACTGGTGTCCCTTGGTAATAATGGAGGAGAAGAGGCGAATTTCGGGAATCATAGTGGTAATTGCGGAAGGAGCTGCAGAGGAAATCAGGAAATTTCAGAAGCCTTAGGTATGTTTAGTGATTTTCATTAGATTATTTATAATGCAGTTATTATGCAGTTCATTAGATTACATTAGAGGTATGATGGAGGAAGTGCTGTGAGAGCCACAGTGACCTTTATTTTGAAATCCCGGTGGAACCACGACTGCAGGAGACCCACCATGACATAGGCTTCATCCTATTTTCCCCATTTCAGTGCAAGCGCACTGCAGTGCCGTACACATTGGTGATGTATGTTGACTTTAGACACATCGTGTGCAAGTGTATGTAAAGAGCGGGAGTATTCACACGCTTAGTGCAAGTATCCAAGGGTGTCCCGTTCCTCAAATATGCCAAGTGCAGCACCCTTAATGTGCACTTTATCCACACATTGGCAAGTACTGCATGGAAGCCATCTTCAGCTAAGTGTATAGATCACCATGCACCGCACCACTGATGACATCACATCGAACATGAGGAAGTCTGTCGGCGTATCAGAGCACAGCATGCTTCCTAAGAAGTTTCAGTATGAGTGCGCGAAACTTGTATGACGAATGTTTACATAGCCTAGGCTACAGTGAAGAACAACCCCAAACACAACTGAGACAAATGATAATATAGTTGTAGTGGCCAAGCAGTTAAGCTCTTTATATACTGTACACCTGCGCATTTTGCGTCTTCTGTCAACATGTGTTACCAGAGTGTGTAGTATCTCAGTGCGCTTGCACTTAAGTGGGGTATATGGGATGAAGCCCCAGTTTTCCTTATAAGGGGCTACTCCACAAAACAAGTTTAGATGGTTAGCCAGATAACTTTATAAGTTTCTACAAAACATGTTGTCAGGAAACCTGATTGCTGACCATATATCAGTACCTAAGGTCCACTGGTCCTTTCAGAAGGGATGTTTCCCTGTCGAGTACAACTGCCTTTAATATAAGCAAATAATCCTTTGTTTCACAGTTTCCTTGACTAAAACCATCCATGTCGTAGCATGTTTTGCCATTCACTCCATCTGAGGGGGCATGTCCCAGTGGGTAGGCCCGCCTAAAGCCAGTTGATTGACAGCTTGGCCCTTTGAGGAATACCAAAAGCAATATCGAAAAGCATTTATTTTCTTGTTTTAGTTTTTTTTATTTGGATTTATGTAACTTTCTTATTTCTTATTTTCTTATCCCTTTACAGATTTATTCTTTTTGTATGGCACTCATATGACTCCATACTAACTTGCAGAGGCTCTTTCTGCCTTGTTTTGGATGTATACACACTCGAATTATGTCGTCTCAAGCGTGCTGGATGCGTTTCCAGAAAAAAAAAAGTTAGATTTTGCCCTTGTCAAGGAATGTATCAATTTGTTTCATTCTGCATTCCAAACTGAAAATGATGTAACCAAAAGGCTCGCAACAAATATGTGTACCATCAAGCCCTTCAATTTTAGTTCTGAAATGCTCTTCAGCAAAAACCATTCAAATTTTTGTCATTTATATCAGTTCATCAAACAAACATTGATTCACCAATTCTAGCCCTGCAAAACATTTTTTTAAATAATACCATTTCTGTGCTACCTTCAGTGTAAGTTTGGAGTCATCTTGTTTTAAAGATCCTCCCAAGGCTAAAAAGTGGTGCTGAGTAGGAGTTATTAAATCATTCATTTTAGCAATAGCCTGTGGACCACTAGTGGCAAATCAGCCCTGAAGGCATCAGTGACTCATCTCCAGACCCTGCTGGCATTTGATGGTTGATGAGACTTTTTGTCCTTAGGATGCATCTTTGGAGCAGTTCTTTGACTGTTTCATTGGTTCCTCTTCACTTTCTACACTGTGACTTAGGAAAACAGGCTCTTGTGTTTTGGCGAGTTTTCAGCTATTCCACATGTTTAAACATTTTGATTGTTGTCTAAATGTGGTCTGCAATGCGATTAACCATCCATGAATTTGTACCCATAACATCCTTCATGTTCCTTCAACGACCATCTTTCTCATGTGGTTGGACAGATGTTTGGCCTGTTGTTTCTCCGTGGTGATGATAAAGGACTTTCTCAAGCCGGTTAGCTCATTTGTATACCCAAGTGAAACCAGAAGTAATGTAAGGCCTCCATATGGTTCCTTAAAACAGATCCGCAAGTACAGTATCTGTATAACACACTCAGGAGTCTTTGCTATATGTGTTTTTGAGAGTTATTAGTATAACTTGTTTTAAGATTGTTACAGCAGTGCTTGTTATTGTTCCATTGTTTGTCGTTTATTCGTGATCTGATGTCCTTCACAGTGAACCTGACCCCTATTATTCATCACTGCTGTTGGTCTGCACTGAGGCTGGATGCTGACTGTGTCCCTCCCCCCACCCAGGTCTGCAGCCCGCTCTTTGGAGCAGAGAAGATGTCTCGCAATGGCTGAAGTGGGCTGAGCGGGAGTTCTCCCTACATCCCATTGGCAGTAACACCTTCCAGATGAATGGAAAGGCGTTGCTGTTGCTCACCAAGGAGGACTTCCGGTACCGCTCACCCCACTCAGGTAAGGGGATCTCCACTCTGAGCCAGGCTTAGAACCTGTCCCCCTCTTTACCAGGGATGAGGTCTCACTTATTAATGACATCATCATTATAATAAAAAAAAAAAACTAATCTGACTTGGTAAGATTAAACTAGCTGGGGGAATCCTGGACTGCAGATAGACACTACAGCCTTTATAATCTGCTTTTAAATACCTTTTAGTTCATGTAGTAAGTTTAAAGGTGAACAATTTTAGAATGTAGAATTGAGTTCTATCCTATCCCGTCATGCACTCCATGTGACACAGACACATATACAGGTGAGAGTAAGCTTGGGGGTCACGGGTCAGCATGCAGCGCCCCTGGAGATGGGGGTTAAGGGCTTTGCTCAGGGGCCCAATAGTGACAACTCTGCAGGCCACAGGATTTGAACGAACAACCTTCTGATCCCGACCACTGCCCCACTGGCCCACACATCACCCCAGATTGCAATTATTAATTAATTAATTAATTCTGGCATTCCTATGACTATTAATTTTTTTCATTAAAAAATTAATAATTGAAAGACTTTGAATTGAAATGAGTTTTGTATGTTATGGTTTTCCCATTGGTTCTATTTTCAAAATGTATGTAACTGTTTTTGGGGGGGTAAAAATGCATTTAATATTAGGGTAATAAGCAGGGATTGACATAACTGGTATGCAAATACGCATACATGCAGCAATCGATTAATGTAACAACGCAAACGTATTTTATGTGCATTTGCACCAATATGACAAACATTACCATGCATTTTAACCTGTATACCGCAAATGAAGTACGAATTGGTATATAAAGGTTAAAGCATTTGCGCTGTTACAACAATCGATTGCTGCACGTATCACTTAAGGTGAATGCGTACTTGGGTACCAGTTATGTCAATCCCTGGTAATAAGTTTTTGCACAATTTACAAGGTACAGATGAGTGTGCTGGCCAGCGAGGCCCCCTTCAGCAGGGCGTCAGTACTGTCATTAGGTGGGAAATGAGTGTCTCTATGGCAGTGAACAGTGGGCTTCCCCATCCACCGCCTGGACCTTCCCTCACAGGCCATGTCCTGGAATGTGGCCAGTCGTAAGCTTCACCTTCCATGTTTCTTATTAAAGGACTGCATGGCAGGCTGTGCGTACTGCTCATCTCATACATCGTACATTCATATCCTTGGTCCTGGTGGCCTAATCACCAGACTATACTCACCTGATCAAATCCAGTGTTCTTTCTCGGCACCAGCTGTGCGTGGTTTGAAATCTCCATTTTCACTAAGACTAAGTATCTGTGTACTGTATGAACTGCGTGTATTTGCGTGTGACAAATCTGCCTACTCACATGACCGGTGTAAAATGTGTGGCAGGTTGTTATTACGTGTTATTTCCTGATTATCATTTTTGGCAGCACTTCACATGAGGGAGCACAAGTAACTCAGTTACTACTCAGATACAAATAATGAACGAATATAGTCACTGCATGAATTACATGAACCATTATGATTGATTAATGATGAATGAACATGGGGTCAGTACATAATTAACACTTAGTTACTGGTTAATTAATACATCAAGTGAGAGTATACTACAGCATTGTGTCCCCTCAAGTAGAGTCTTGCTTCATTTTTAGACACTAAGGGATCAAAATATTATAACATTTTATTTTAGCATTTACAAAACTGGGAATTTTAACTGAAATAAATAAGGTTAAGTATCCCACTCAAAAGCACAAGAACTGGCCTCTGCAGAGCAGCCCATACTCTGGCGGCCTGATGCCTTCCATTCACTCGTCCGTCGTAACCCTCAGGCGATGTCCTGTATGAGCTGCTGCAGCACATCCTGAGACAGAGGAAGACCCACGGCTTACACTCCCCTAGCTTCTACCAGGGAAACTTCCACCCACAGCCGGGGGACCATCAGCTTCACAGGCTTGAAGGTGAGCTGCAGGAAGGCTTCATTTGGCTCGACATCTACTGTAGTATTAAGCTATTCGGTGAACGTCAAGGGTAAATCGCCAGAGGGAAAGTGGTGTGGAATTCTTCCATAAAGCTCAGCTAATTTTGTAGTTTAACTAGTGTGTAGTGTCCATTGGCACATCGCCTTCAATAACAACCTGGCAATGGCTCTCAAATGGCTATGAAATTGTTTATACAGTATGTTCATTATGTTATCTGGTTTTAATTTAAAGTGTAGAAAAAATAAGAAGGACAGTTTTTAAAGTTTAGCAGGGAAAAAAAACAACCATCTGTCTTTCCTGAACATGCTGACGTTCATTAAATGAATGTAATTTGATCTTAATTAAATGGTCTCCCTTATTGTTGTTCTTTATTTCTTGCCAGAGAGTTAAATTGTGTATTTTAATCAAATTTGCCTGTAAAGTATCCTTTGACTGTGTATTTTATTTCATTGGTTGGCTAAGTCTTTGAAATCCAAGCCCACATTATTTTAAATTTGCAGTACAGCAGTGACATCTAGTGGAGAAATTGAAAAATCACTGATAATCTTATCTGTAGGTTTAAACATCTCCAGGTAAGGTAGGATATGTTATTAAGATGAATGACCACCTTTTTAACCTCAATATCCATTATACAGAAACGGTACGTCGAACCCCACAAGGTACAGAGCCCCTCCCTCAGTTCACTCCCACCATTGAGCTGCGCCACCGTCCCCGGTCGCCTCATAACCCGAGGCAGCCATCGCCAAATTCCTGCCGCTCGCCCCCAAAGCCGGGCCTTCGTGAGGACCCCTCACAGCTGACCTCCCAGCTGCCCGACAGCAACCACCACCCAGAGGAACAGTACCAGCTGTCCCTGTCGCCAGCAGAGGGCGCAAATGGCCGCTGTGTCTCGCCACATGAGGGCGACCCGCATTTGGTGCACAGTGCTGCCGTGCACCCCATCCTCCTTAACACACGCATGTCTGTGGCCGATTTCAAACGCGCACGGATGACCCCCATGAGTGGGCGAGATGGGTCCACGCTGGTCTCCAATCGGGAGGAGCTGCTGTACCAGAACCACATCTTGGTGCCTTCATCGCCGCCTGAGGAGCCACCTCTGCCAATTGGACGAATCGCAGGTAGGCCTGCCCTTTAAGATCCAGGGGCTGTTCTTTCACCGGTGCTCTGACGATGAACCGCAGCTGCCGCCAGTGTGTTTGCATTAAGGCCCTTTGCCATTTCCCCTCTGCAGCTGCCGCCAGTGTATTTGCATTAAAGCCCTTTGCCATTTCCCCTCTGCAGACTGCAGGCTGCTGCCAATGTTTTTGCATTAAGGCCCTTTGCCATTTCCCCTCTGCAGCTGCTGCCAGTGTGTTTGCATTAAGGCCCTTTGCCATTTCCCCTCTGCAGACTGCAGGCTGCTGTGGGACTATGTGTATCAGCTTCTCTCTGATAGCCGCTATGAGAACTACATTCGATGGGAAGACAAGGAGAGCAAAGTGTTTCGCATTATGGATCCGAATGGACTCGCTCAGCTCTGGGGCAATCACAAGGTAACATTATTATGTTACAATATCCAAAATCCCGGATGATATCCCATCCTAGGTTAATATCCCATCCTAGCCTCTGGACCCCAGCAACCCTGAAGATGGATATATGATGATATAAGTGCCAGTGTTTTAATTTTAATGCATCTGAGGAAAAAAAAATCTATATATGCAAATGCAGCGAGTATGGAGGATTTAGGAAATAGGCATCAGCTGATTAAGAAGTGCAAGTGATTTCTGTATAACAGTGTCATTATGCTGCTGCGGGAAGTGACAGTTATCAGTTATCTTAGCAGGTCTGGAACTATTAGTATCAGTTTAAGACTCGTTTCATCGTGTGTTATAAATGCCACAGTCTTGGAAACATCCCCAGATTTCAGCTTCATTCCAAGGTTTTGGCTGTAAAAAATAAATCGCTACATGTTTCATGCATAATGTCATGGAAGTATGCACTGCAAGATTACATTTCCTTCAAAAAAAAAACAGTGAGTAAAACAGGAGAACTTTCTCAAATACTTTCTACCAAAACTAAACTTTCAGAAAAAAAATCAGATCACAATATAATGGGCATAATTACAGTCAGTTACCTGCCATAAAAAATAAACGGGCCTGTTTCTAAAAAAAAAAAGTTCTGAGGCCTGATTCACAGACCTGGATCTGAATGGAAGAGCTTCATTCAGAGGCCCTGCAGCCAGAGGCGCCCTGACCCCCCCATGCACTGCTGCTCCATGTAGCAGGGGCTGCCAACTTCGGTCAGCTGGCTGGCGTCTGACTTTCAATTCGAGACAAGTCTACACACACATGCACACAAATTCACGTGTATGTAACTATATGTATTTACTACCTTGTAAACTGTAGGGTTTGCAAACTAACCCGACACATTTAATGTAGCTAACTTTAGCTTTATAATGGAATTACATAGATTTGCTGTGAGATTTCTCGCGTGAGCCTGGAGGTCTGAGTGTCACACCAGATGCGTGAGCCCTGCTGCATCATGCACTAACCTCCATGCTAGTAAGATACCTTCTAAGGGTGAAGTATAACTAAATCTTCTTGGCTTCATCTGTATTGGCAAAACTGAATGTTTATGGATGGAACTGTGAGCACTTACTATCTCATGCTTAATTGTGGGTCAGACTGGGAGCTGGGATTTTGTGTATTTTGGCAAATTGATAGGACTAACATAGCTCTGTGATTTACATTCCTCAAATCAGAACAGGACTAACATGACTTATGAGAAGATGTCAAGAGCGCTGAGGCATTACTACAAGCTGAACATCATCAGGAAGGAGCCCGGCCAGAGGCTGTTGTTTAGGTAAACCTGTCTCTTGCTTAGTAACAGTCGCTGGCTTCACTGGAGCTACGGGAGCATTTTTTTCAGCTCCTCCTGTCCCTGTCATCTGCTCTTTGTTCCAGGTTTATGAAAACACCAGACGAGATTATGAGTGGCCAGACCGACAGGTTGGAGCACTTCGATTCAGACCTCGACGATCAGATGTACGTAAAGGAGGAATGCTGAATGTGCATGGCACTCCGACAGAGTAACGTGGATTTTGAAAAGCATCTGAAACTAGATTCCAGACAAGAGGAACTTAAACCTGTGGATTAACTTTAAATGCATTTCACATTTACTCTTCGAAATCAGATTTTATGTGAAGTTTGCTATAATTTTGATTAATTATATCTTTTATATATGAACCTATAATAAAACGTCCAAAGTAGTGTCTCTTGGATATCTATTATACATGCTTGATTTACAATATGGATCCAGTGTTTTGGATATGCAGTTCATGTTCTTTATGTGCCATTTAAGTGCATTTATGTGCATATTTCAGGATGTTGGGGTTTTTTTTATGGTGCTGATAGACATTCTTTGCAAATGCAGAGCGGGAGTATGTTCAGTGCATAATAAATATTTAAAATTCAACAGTCAAAGTTGTCAGTTATATCTTTGTATAGATAAGCAGCGTTGGTACTTTACTGCACGGAATGTTGGTAATGGCGATGTGCGAGCGAATGATTATGCAAGGAGAAAAAAAAACGCCATGTGGAAAGCAAAACTAAAGTTTACTAGACACTACTAGGAGAAAAAAAAGAGTCTAAGATAAAATAAGATGACATCTATTGATCACGGAAATAAATTCTTTACATCGATAAGCTTGGGGACACTAGAATTACCAGATGCTACATGACCATAACCTTTGCAGGATAGGTATTGAGTAAACATGACTTCTTGTCAGTACTGAATTTTATCAAGGCTCATTGTCACATGCCACATGGGTTTGGAACTAAGCCTGTAAGACTGAAATACTGCTAAACAAACATGGTTCCCCACCACATCACAATGGCAAGATATGGTGAGAAACGCTGAAGAAACTCCAGCAGCTTAACTGGATGTCTGAACAGTAAGTAGGGGATCCAGGTCTAGTGCAAACTGGTATGGTTACGGTGCCCAGAATAGCCAGTGAAACTTTGACTCCCCTGAAGTACCCTTCCCGCCCCCACGCTTGTCCAACATGGTTGGGAAGTTATGTTGGGAAGGACACTTTCTAAAAGAAAAGTTTACTTCTGCTTTAGTCATAGGACAGAAGTGTTACGAGCCCCAGTCTAGGGTTGGGGCGTAACAGAATGGAAGGGAAAGGGCAATGGGGATAAGGGAGAAACAGGGTGTGGTGCACATGGGAACACACGTGGACAAAGGGGTATATTTTTATAATCTTTTCTGATTTTATTTACACGCGACAGACACAGAACAAATACCCCTGGTGCAAAAACTTCAAAAGTGATTATAGCCAAAACAACAAACAAAACCCCTACTGCCGAACGTAACCCAAATCTAACTGAACTACAGAAACAAAGAACACCGCACCAAGTCCTACACCTTACTCCCTAACCAAAACACATTATACATAGTCTCTCAAACAAAAACGGCAATCACTTCCTACGCACCAGACATACACACAGCACATACACAAAGCGTCAAAGTCCGAGGGGCGCGCGAAGTCGTAACCAAAAACCGGGCGAAAGATCGAAAACCAGAGAGCAAACAAACCAGGGCAGAGGTACAGAAAAGGGCAAAGCGAACAATCGTAACCAATAAACCAAAAACCGTCATACGCAATAATTCAATCAAAGAAAACAAACCAACAATAAACCAAAAACGAGCAGACCTCCCGAAGAATCTTGCTATCCGGCTTTTCACTTCTGGAACAGGAAATGAGGGAGGCGGTGCGACGTCTCGTGGGCGGAGTCGAACGGATAGACGGAGCAAGGCTGGGCTGGGCTGACTTGTCCGTGGGTGGGGTCCTGGTCGAGGGGACGGAGCCGAACAACAGCGGCGCGTAATAGAAGCACCAAACAGAATGAACATGCTAGATACAACTCTTGGGATGACCGGTGAATTTACACTAATTGAGTTGATTATAACATTGAAATAGTAGTAGTAGTACCAGTAGAGCTTTATTGTCATCTCAACCACATATATTAAAGCACACAGCGAGATGAAATAACGTTCTCCAGGGACAAAAGGTGCAACGTATGACAACAGGATAACAGCACACTCGGACACATCAACAGTGCGTATAATTGGGGGGCGGGCGGGAATAAATAATACCAAATACCAAAGCATGTTCACTGCTTTTGCAAGCATGGTGCTCACAAACCAGTAACAGGACTAATAATAGAGGGTTTGAAAATACTGCATTGAAGGCCAGCCATGGCAGGCAGGAGGAGCCTTTCTACACAGCATTAATCCTCTTCTCTTGGGAGAATATTATACAAGTGGTGGACTAATAAACAGGATTAGTATTATGGTCAAGTGACTTTATAGCTACAGCACATGGGCAACCTACAAGCCAGCCACACCATGAATGCTTTCCATTGGCTACTAGTGAAGTCTGCTTGTTCCATCTCTACCTGCCAACCACGTATCTGAATCTGGCCTTTAGGGCCACCAGCCAGATTTGTCACAGGAGGAGTCCTTGCGTACAGAACGTGGCCGTTCGATACCAATATTTACACATGCCTAGCCAGAAGCATCACATCTTGGAAGACATCACAGCCTGTCCTGCATCCCTATAAATATCACATAACTAAGAAAATATTTGAGATGGAGAGATGCAAAATTATGATAGCCTGTATCTGCATAACTTGAACTCCCCTTTAACCCTTTACCCCTCTTACCCTTTAACCACCCATTCAATGTCAAATGCTGGCCAAAAATGTAAATGAAATTATGTCAAATTATGTAAATTCTTAAATTAACTGAGCTAGCCAAAACAGTTGAAACTAGCCAGCAAGGAATTAAACAGGACACAAACAGGGCAAACCAAACAGAGAAGCAAAAATAATAGCTAGCCTCAAACCCACAACTGGCAGGTTCCCAGTCTCTGAGCCACACACTCAGTCCATTGAGCCGTGCGGTGGACTGGGGAGTAGGTATAGCACACTGGAGCTGACGGACAAGAGACAGGATTGTGAACAATATGGTCAGCAACACCTACTGGCCAAACGGGGAGCAGACATGAAGGGCAGGGTAGGACGGGTGCTGACCCCGACAATTGGAGTAATAGATTACATTTAGATCCATCTCCTGTTGTATGATCACTCATACCATGTTTAATGAACACACTTTCGAAGGATTGACATCAATAACTTGTCGTCCTCAGCCTCATGAGTATTGCACTCTTCAACTCACTCTCTAACACATACTGGCATTGGCCTTGCAAATCCCGTTCTGCTCATCTATTCAACCAGTTGGTGTTGCACCTAACAAGTTCTTTTGTCAGTAGGTGTTCCAAATATGACATGCATCTGTCAATACACCCATATGGCAGAATTCCCACTGTAAAATTAGAGCCAATGTCAATACTTCCCAAGTTCTGGCTAACTTACGAAGTGTCCTTGTCAACATGGTTGCTCTGAAGTACTCTCTCTGAATGCCAGAAGGACTGTATCTTTCTCAGCAATTAACTCTTAACTTTGAAATGATCCTAGCAGTCATGCTTAGAGGCCTTGGCACACGTCCCAGCTATTTACAGTGCAAAATAAGCTATTTTCAAGATAATTTAAGTATTCAAATAGGTTAGGCATGTTCCAACACAAAACAATGAAAGCACAATCCTCAACAGACTAAAGTTACAGAAAACAGATCCAAGATACTGTTTGAAGATTTGAGGAAATTGTAAATTGGGAACTGGCCAACTAGGGAAAGGGCCACTGTGATGTAATGGAAGGACAAAGACAAACCCTCAAACAAACATCTTGAAAGGCAGAACAGAACAATTGTGGCTGGGGTCATAACAATAATGAGTAATAATCAGTATCTGATAATCAGTAGTAAAAATGTACACATTTAAATACATACTACACTGTAAATACATTTCTAAGGTCATTTTGTCATCCATATCTTTATACAGTAAGTGGGGTGGCATGGTGGTGCACTGTTGCCTCACACCTCTGGGACCTGGGTTTGAGTCTCTGCCTGTGTGTGGAGTTTGCATGTTCTCCCCATGTTCTTGTGGGGTTTCCTCCATGTACTCCAGTTCCCCCCCACAGTCCAAAGACAAGCTGAGACTAATCAGAATTACTAAAATTGCCCATAGGTATGAGTGAAGGTGTGTGGTGTGGAGTGGCCCCCTGTCCTGGGTTGTTCCCCACCTTCTGCCCATAGTGTCCAGGATAGGCTCTGGACCCTCTGTGACCCAGAAGGATAAGTGATTTGGAAAATGAATGGATGGATATCTTTATAAGGTTACAGAGTGGCTTGCACTATTGTACCATGTCTCCATGAGTATGGGTTCAAATCCTACTCTGGCTTCATATCTTCATACCCCTGCTCTCTGTCTGGAGTTTGCATGTTCCTCTGTTGTGTGGATTTCCTATAGTACTCTGATTTAGGATTAGAGATATGGCTAGAATTGGTATTAGGGTTGGCATTAGGATAACTGCTCAGGCCGGGGGGGCAATCTTATCCACCGGTGTGTATGCAGGTTTTTGGGATAACCTGTAGGTCAGCTATTCAAACCCAGATGTGAGGACTCTTCAGCTAATTAGTAATCTAATAAGGGAGTAGCAGCAAAAACCCACATACACACCAGCCCTTTGAAGATAAGATTGCCCACCCCTGGGTTAGGCATTAGGGCTGAGGTTGAGCTTAAGTATAGGTAGGGTTAGCATTTGAGTTAAAGTCTGGGATTATTGTTATGGTCAGGGTTGGTAATAGGCTTAGGATTGGCATTAGGGTTTTAGCTAGAACAAGGATTGGGCATGGAATTACGGCTAGGATTGTGGTTAAAGTTTGCAGTAAAATGCATATAAGTAATCAGGTTTTTATGCATTAAGTGTCTAAGGACTTTACAGTGTGCTTTCATTGACTTTGCAAAGAAACATTTTGCTTCATGTTGGATATTACAGCAGGGCTCCTCCTAGGCCTCAAACTAGGCCTTAATCTTTAGCTTGATCTCAATCGCTACAAAAACTTTCCCAAGAACACAAGAAACAGGCCATCACACACAGGTATTTAGGCTTTCCATCGTCATTTCACAAAAAGGACAGGAAAAATAATCCCTCACAGATAAAAGCACTGAAACTATTTCAAGTTGAATGCCTGCTTCCTGTTTCCTATCCTCCCGTCAGTGGAGCCAAGTTGTTTAAAAACAGCAGTTTTAGCTATTGTTGCTGATCAGATAGCTCTACCTGGAAGTCGATTGTCTGTGCGTCTCCTGCCAACCACCTCTCCCGCTTTCCAAAATTAACACTTAATAAGCTATGCCGTTCTTTATCATTTTCAACATTCATGTCCAATGAGCTCCGCTTTTACAGTGAATACAATGCAAGTACAGTGGTACCTCAGTTCTTGAACTCATTAGAACTCGAATTTCTTAAAAGTCGAACCAACCAGTTCTAAAAAAAAATACCTAGAGCTCAATCTGAATCTCAGAAGTCAAACCATGAACGTCTCTCAGGAAACAAAGAGTAAAGCTTCAGTCTCAGCCTCACATTTGCTGTGCTAGCATCGTGCATGTTTACACTAGCTGAATACATACACTTACCTAAAGGATTATTAGGAACACCTGTTCAATTTCTCATTAATACAATTATCTAATCAACCAATCACATGGCAGTTGCTTCAATGCATTT
>JAODJW010000001.1:29015102-29028210 GCA_026777045.1 Hyperopisus bebe
GACATACAAGTGAGGCAAATAGCTCATTGCAAACATACATGCTGTTGAGGAGTCAAATTAATTCATGAGTATTTATTCAAATGCGGCATAAAGCATGTAACACTATGATCTGCAGTTTGTAGTGTAGCTGCAGAGTTCTAAAGATTAATAGTGTAAAACATGGCCTTCATGGATCAAATACATTAGTGGCCTGCAGCCATGTAATTCATTTCAGGGTGAAAAATTCAAAACAGAATGTTGGACGATGATGTGTACCTTCCTATACAATATGAACTCGCGCATCAAAAGGTTAATTGATAGTAATAAAAATAGTCAATTTTAACATTGAGCTATTAAATGTAGTTTTTTTTTCTCTTGCTTTCGCGCAGAGAACTAAAATCAAAACAAAGAATGGTTGTCTTTTTAAATGGACAAAGTTTATGTTAGGGCATTCAGAGCAAACTGGCAAATTTTTACGCGTTATATTTTCTATCTCTTTCCCCTGGTCAGGGTCATGGGGGTTATGGTGCACCCTGGATGGTGAAATGGGATTGCTGTGTTACTTCTGTCTTACTTACTTCGAGTTCTTAATGATACATTTTTCACATAGTTTTGTGTTGTGTTGTTAGAATTCATTGTTTATCTACAGTACTGTGTAAAAGTCTGCTTTCAAAGAAAATGTTATGTAAGTGTAACACTTCTTCTTTGACTGCATATGTAATTAGACATATGCAGTCAAAGAAAATGATATGTAAAGGGTCTTTATAATATTATGTCTGTCTCGGTGTGTCAGATAAGTCATTTCAAAACCTCTCCTAAAGTCACCCCAGTATTTGCAGCGACCATCCAGAACAACCATGAATTATTGACACAACCACTACCCCGATATATTGGTTAAACAAAACCTCATTGAAATATTTAAGTAATTAAATGGATTCATTAAGTGAGCTGGCGGTGAAGTTTACCAAACACATGGAATGGCTGAGATGCCCCTATGGAGAGGTTCAGGAACCAAAGTGGTATTCTGCTAGTCATCCAACAAGGCATTAGTACCTTTCTGGAGAATAACAGAAATTCCTGATACGCTTTATTGTGTTACTTAATTACTTAATTTCCATGTGTTCTAATGTTAAATTGTGTGTGTTTTTTTTTGGAACAAATTTACACTAGATAGAAAAATTTTATCATTTTCTTTGGCTACCTAAAACCTTTGCACAGTGCTGTATATACAAATATGGTGCCACATGCTGTATGTTGCACAGTTATGTTTTGTTATCCACTGTATTTATTTATTATTGTCTCGTATGTTTACTGTTTACTGTTCTAAGTAAAGCCATTTACAAAGGTCTTGGATAAATGCTGGTTAATTTCACTGTAGGGCTGTATATTTTTAAATGACAAGTTTCACATGAGTTGAGATAAACAAAACATAGTATCCCTAATTTAATATGTGGTTCAAATGATAACATAATCAGTGATATGTACATATTTATCTTTGTTACTTGATGAGTAAAGTAGTAGGCAGTTTATATGTGTATTCATCTATTGTCAAAGTAAAGCAGAGAATATGAATATTTGTCCAGTAACTCCTCACAAATTTAACTTTACAGCATCACATACTCTATGCATTCCTGTACTTACAGTTTCCGTAAGTGTCTCTACATTGTCTCATGTCCTGTGGGAGAGGAGCTGTGTAAACACAGCTTGGTGCTTTGCTAATTATTATGCAAAACCATAATGCCTGTCTAGAGCAAAGGGGCAGAGGATCCCCAATAAGACAAGGGTGTTTGCGTTTTCTTCATGCAGAGTGCAGTCTACAGCTTGTCAGTTTGGCCAGGCAAGCACTGCAGAGAGGTCTCACCCCACTGTCTGTGGGGTCCTGACTCCTGTCACAGCTACTGAGAACACTGTCAATAACAGCAGGCCCCTCTCAGCCCTGGGAAGGCTGCTAACAAACTAAGGTTGTGGTGGAGCCCTGAGAGAATATTGCCTGGTTATCAAATACTGTCGACATTCTCATTGCTAAATTACCAACTGTATTTACAGCTATATTTATGAAGAAAAAAAAACACGAAGATGCCTCTAGTTCTGAATGTAGTGGATAATTTATAATGTCATTGGTTTCAAAGACTTTTACTGTATGTAAAACATGCCAATCAATTAAGCATATTCTCTGAATGACGTCTTATGTAATCCCTTCCCCAGGATGACTAAGAGATTTAAGCACAAAGCACATAGAGGAACACTGCTTCTGATGTTCTGTGTGATTTCCCTGTGGGAGAAGACTGCTGGCCACCAAGCTGATGGTCACCAAGGTAAGGTGCAGCACGTCATATTAATTTTGATGACTATATAAATGTTTGATTTCTGCTTTCTGGTGCATCCTCATTATCCTGAGTTTGACACATCCCTGGGTCAACAAGGGAGAGGCAATTCTGTAACCAGTCATAACCCCCATTGTATTGCATCACCACATTCATTAAGACCAGTGTTTTCTGTTAAGTTCCCCTTTTATTGTGTGTGCCTTCTGTTAAGGGACATATCATAGATACAAAATATAGGAACATGCTTACCTGCAAAGTCTGTATGGAGCAATGTAAGGGTGTGTCTTTATATAATAATAATAATAATAGTAATAATAATAACAACAACAACAACAACAACAACAACAATAATAATGGTTGAACCAGCAACCTTCTGATCACAGGCACAAAGGCTTAGCCTGCAAGACCACACATCACATCACACCCAGCTGGTTGGCTGGAACCAACCTTGGAACCAATGAAGACTGTGATTGGTTAGTGAAATGCACACCCCTCCCTTGTTGACCCCGGGATACATAGAACTCAGAGAAAATCAGAATGTCACTGTTGTCACATACAGTTTTTGTTGACTGGCGTCTTTAAATTGGTTGCATTGTGTCCCATGATAGACTGGAATTCTTTCTAGTGTGTCATTCACTGTGACTGCAATGGATAAATGAATGTAAAATATCTCCTATTGGTTTCATATTAAATATATGTTGTGAATTTCTGTGCCGTACTGTCTTTCATAATGCAGATGATGGGGGCCCATGTGTGGCTCAGTGGGCTAAGCCTCTGTGCCTGTACTCAGAAGGTCTCTGATTTAAACCCAGCCTCAGCACATCTGCAGGTCCCTGAGCAAGGCCATGGTCCCCCAGCCCCCTGGATGCTGCAACAGGCGGATGCCCTTCGTGGCCAAGCTTGCTCTCTTGGACAGAGAGATGGGGCAGGTGAAAAGAGAATTTCACCATGGGGATCAATAATAATAATTATTATCATTAAGTAGCCACTGGGTCCAAATGTGACCATAAAGGTCTTACTATTTGGGAAGGAAGTCAATTTGAATTGTATGAATTAAGCTGTCATTGTTGATTAATGGCAGAGATGCTGATATCCATTGAAATGCACATGATTAACTTGGATCAAGCTAAGCTATATCTTTGGAAGTCATGTAAATTCTTGTTTGGCAATTAGAAGCGAGCACTGATTTCCGAATGGTTCATACCAGTCCTCTTACTGGTTATTATATTATTGTTACTGTTATGCTGGCCTGGTCCTAGGCGTACAGCAACAGTCCTCCTGCATAGAAACAGACAGGCCAGACAGGAACCAAGTGTGGAGCCAACCAGGCACAACACCGGAGGACCAAAAAAGGAAACAGTAACAAAGAGCGGGTCAAAAAGTCAGGCAGTAGGAACCAGGAAGCGCCAGCATCTAGATGGGATGGTCCAGAGGGACCAGATACAGAAACCAGGATGATGCAAGGTTCAAGAAGCCAGAGATCAAGAACCAACAGAAAACAAGGTCTAGGACTGAGTAGAGTGATAAAAATGCTTAACTATCCACCTGGCTTGAGACGTGATGCTACAATAAAACTGCCTATAGCCTGTCCCAGAAAGCATAGGGCATGAAGAATGGGACCCCTGGGCAGCGACCTAAACACATTGTGGAACACTGACAACACCCACACTGAGTCCAGTCAAAAAGCTTGTGGCTAGTGTCTATGTCCGGTGATGCACCGGTGTCCTATCCCCTATCACCTGCCTAACATCCTCCATTTCATGGGACTACAGGCAAGGCACAATAGAACTGCAGAATGGAAAATGATTGGATATATGTCCAGGGATGCATATGACAGGTACTCATTAACCTTTAAAAGCCATACATGCAGCCATTGATTATTGTGACAGCGCAAATGCATGCTTACAGGTTTACAAACATTTGTCAGGTTTACAAACATTTGTAAAAGAAAAGTATGTTCTGAAGAGCTCAGTGAATTCCTGTTCAGTCACAGTAGCAGGTTTAATTGAGTGTTGTAGGAAGCCTGTAAATGGATAGCTTACAGGATGAGTTTAGCACATCTCTCATTGCTCATAATATGTTCAGTGCGAGTTTTTAACAGTTTACACAATATTGTGAACACAAGTCCATTAACTTAAAACCATTTCAATGTTTTAATTTTTAAACTTTTTACACCACGAGAACGGACTTTTCTGCGCATTTTGTATTATGGTCCTGAAGGTGCACATTTTGACAGATCTTAAAAGCTGCAGCAATATCTCCATTCTCTGTACTTTTCCAATCTCTGTCTATCACCAAGGAACAAGCCTGAGGACTTATGCACTTCTCTCAAACCTCAATGCCTTAAAGGATCAAAGATGTTTTTCTAAAACAGAAAGAAAGGGATTACTGCTTTACGGGTCAAAAGTATCAGCTTCGCTTAGTGTTGTGGGAGCTCGACCTGCTAGACAAGTAAAGTTCTACACCCAGCCACTTCCAAAAATGAGTTCTTTAAGGGTTTTTATAATTTTATCCAAATATATGTTTGTTTTAATAATTTGGCTTTATAATCTTAAATGAAGCATGTGGAGGGTTAATCTAGGCTGAATTGCAGAAAGCAGAATCTTGAGGTGCCTTCTCCATTCATGTGAGAATACATTAGGGCTGAACATTTTGGAGATTTGGTGAATTATATTCCCTAGATGGGGAATAGAGATGGTTTAGGACCAGTCAACCACAGCAGACACTTTCTTGTGAGTATAACTTGCAAGGGATATAAAGAGAAGGGCAGCCTCAGAAACTTGTTTTTTTCAGTGTGATAACTCCAAAAGTGTTTGTTAGATCTTTTCCAAACTTTACACATCCAGTGTATGAGTAATGATCTGGTACTGTTTGAGAAAAAATGTACAAAATTAGCAGCAATGCCACTTAGCGGCCGCAAGAGCAAGGGTGACTGCAAGAAACATTTCACCTTGTAAAAATGATAACTCTACACTGATTTAATTTCTAGACAAATTGCACCAAAATTGAAGCAGCAGTGCTCAGTGGCACCAAAGGAGGGAAAGGGAGGCTGTATGAGACACTTGATCTTGTGTACACAGTAACTGTATTGAAAGATATCTCCAGGCTGGATTGCTGCCTTGACTAAAAAGGAGCAAAACTGACCTCTTTTCTCCATAAACAAATACACAAAACAGTGTTGCACCATGTCTCATCTTTATTATTGGGAAACCAGCTAACCTATCATGAAATCTATCAAGAAAATATTACCAAAGAAAAATAATGTCTAGAAAAAGAAGATAGACGGTCACTGATTCCCCTTAGAATTTTGTACTGTGTACTTGGTTTTAGTTATCTTAGAGTCAGTAGTAGTATAGCTTTCGTCTTGCTACATTTTGAGTTTGAAGCTGTATTTCTACCAAAAACTATATTTGGCTTTGATTTAGTAACTTTTGGGCAACAAAGGAAATTCTTTTTTTGTTGTTGTTGGTGTGTTACACTTGTCTTAATTAACTAATGTCTTAATTTCCAGATGTTCTAGTGTTAAATTGTATGTTTGTTCTGAGCACATATACCATTACTACTCAGATAAATAGTTTTAAACATTTCCTTTGTCTTGCTTAGACTTTTTGTACAGTACTGTACAGTATACTTATTAATTGATTGCACATTCCTCATGGAATGGCCTTCCAAGGCCGAGCAGCTGCATGCAAGGCTCACATGACCAAATGCAGTGCCAAGCATCAGATGTAGTGGTGTAAAGCATGCTGCCACTGGACTCTGGAGCAGTGGAAACATGTTCTCTCAAGTAACGAATTATGCTTCTGTCTGGCAGTCTGATGAACGAGTCTTGGTTTGGCGGATGCATTGTGCTAAGTTTGGTGGAGGAGGGATAATGGTAAAGGGTGTGTTTCACAGGTATTGGGCTACTCCCCTTAGTTCCAGTGAAGGGGACTCAATGCTTTAGCATGCCAAGACATTTTGGAAAATTCCATGCTTCCAACTTTGTGGGAACAGTTTGGGGAAGAGCCCTTTACTGTTCCAGCATGACTGTACCCCAGTGCACAAACCAAGATACATAAAAACATGGTTGAGTAAGTTTGGTGGGGAAGAATTTGACTGGTCTACACAGAGCCCTGACCTCAAACCCTGTTGAACACCTTTGGGATGAACTAGAATGGAGGTTGCAAGTCAGGCCTTCATGTTCTCTTCTGGGCAAAAATTCCCACAGATGCACTCCATAAATTTGAGTGGCAGCTGTTATAGCTGTAAAGGGGGGACTGACTCCATATTCATGCATATGTATTTAGAATGGAATGAAACAGAAGTTGGCATGTAATGGCCAGGTTTCCCAATACTTTTGTCCATAAAGTATATATACGTACATTTGAGGACAAAGCTTGGAAGTGCATCTTGGAGCACTATGTGGGATAAATTTCACCAAATTAAAATACTGCAGTGTAATGAAAATATTACTACAAGCCAAACTTACACACTCTTCCCACTTCTCCAAAAAAAAAGCAATAGGATAAAATTTTTCCACAAAAAAAAATCCACTGTGTTTCCCACAATGCATTTCACCAGACTGCTACAAACACAATTTTCCCAACAGGGAGGCTAGCGACTAACAATCAACATAAACTTTGTTATATAATATTCAGAAATCAATGTTACAATGTTAATCATCAATGTTACAATGTTAATGGGACATTTGCAAAAAGAGCTATGGAATATGTTCCGGCAACATTTGGCAGATGGCTGTGTTTACAAGGTGGTGGCTACAGCCTTCATTTTCACTGTTTGCTGCCCTCTGGTTCCAGTTCCAGTTTTGCTGCCCTCTGTTGTTGCAGTTCCAGTTTTGGGTCTGATCAAGTGTACATTATTAGGTGTAGATTTTCATCCATATAATGTTTTTGTGAAGTGGTAATTAGATTCATCAAAGATCATGCAGGATGAATAGAGTAAATAAATTCATTTATTCTGTTCACAAGGATAAGCCTCTATTCATTGCATCATTCTCTTTGCTGTCACTTAGGTGTAATTAGGTGTAGTTTGTCTGAAAATTTGATCATGTTTGGATTGTCACCCATATAATGTGCCTGCAAAGTGCTACAAAGTTGCTGTATTTGCGAGACCAAGTGTAACAGACTGTATTGGCGAAGATCTGAAAGTGCTCAAATTTTGAGATAATAATAATAGCAAAGAGAGGGATAGCCTTTCTAAGATCTTTTTCAACCATTAGAGATACATTTTAAGGGTCAAGATCTGGAAATGATCAAATTTCCAGCCGAATTCCAAAAAAATTAAGAAGCACCACATTTTATGAATATGCTAAAATAAAGTTGGTCTGACCCTCCACTTAGACTCCAAGTCCCCCCCCCCCCACAGTCAGTGAGATATGTCATAAGCAATGCCAAATTTATCATAGGGGATCTCCCCCCACGTCAAGATACCAGAATGGCATTGCTTTTGAAAATATTGTCTAAATACAGATGCAGCGATAAAACATATGGATGGTATGAAAAATTAGGAGGAGGAGTGAAGATTAGCTGGAGGGGGTGGGGTAACAGGGGGTCTGGGAATATATTGACAGCTTCAGGTTAAATGCTCTATTTATTTGTTTGTTTGTTTGTTTGTTTATTAAGCATATCTCACTTGGAGGAGAACTGTGAAGTTGATGTTAATGTGAAACAAAAGCTCTTATCTGTTACTCCTTCCAAGCCTTATAGTGAACATCAGCAATTTCCTTGTTTGATTCTTCATTGCCTTATGACAGCGCATGTATTGTCCTCTGTTTTGATTTAAGGTGATGGGAGGATGGTTTACAATGTAAGCCTGTAACAGTGTGTGGAGGATGTCTTTGATTCCTGTGTGTCAGTCATAATCACATCTGACACTCTCAGTTAAGCTACTCCTTGGTGTGTAGGCAGTGAGGGTTGTCATGTATTAGAGTGGCCAGCTGTCTAAACAGAAATTATTTCATGCGGTACTGCTGAAACTCCAAACCAAACTGTTTAATTAGGTGCTGTATGCCATGAACCATAATTTATTTAATTTCTTGTTGAAATCTTAACACTTCAGGTCATAATATTTATTTACAGTAGGGAAAATCTGCTCCATATAAATATTTTGCTTGTATTATTCATGAATTTTCATATATATATATATATATATATATATATTGTTTGCATCAAATAAGCACGTGGAATGTTCATAGAGAATGTTTAATCAACACAAACAGTAGCACAAAGTGGAGAACTACTACAACTGTATCTGAATGTGTATTGGAATGTGAATGAATGTGAATTGAAATTGAATCAGATTCAAACATAGTGCTCATATATAGAACACGAATGTAGTACAGTGCTTACATCTATCCATTTACAGATACATTTACATTTACGGCATTTGGCAGACGCCCTTAGCCACAGAGACTGGCATAAATGCTTAGAAGTCTCATCAGTGAATACATTCTCATGAGTGAATACATACTGATACATTCTGATTCAACAGAGAATATTATTACTCTAAAAAACTCTGTCGGCAAGTAATACTTTTTTTTATTAATAATAATAACAATAAGAGTATAATCCTGCAAGTGCTGATCCAAGTACTTCTGAAAGAGGAAGGTTTTTAGGCGTCATTTAAAGGCACCCAATGACTCAGCTATTTGGACATCTAGAGAAAGTTCATTCCATCAGATCGCTGACAAAACAGAGAAGAGACTAGATGCATGTCTTCCTTGTACCTTGGTAGATGGTGGGACCAATCGCGTGGTGCTGGAGGATCGGAGACAGCATGGTGCATTGCGGGGTGAGATACGTTCTGGTCCATTTCTGGCTTTGTAGGTGAGCATCAGCATTTTGAATATGATGCAAGCAGCTACAGGAAGCCAGTGGAAGGAGCATAGCAATGGTGTGGTGTGGGAAAACCTGGGAATGTTGAAAATGTTATGAGAAACATATTGGGAATGTTGAGTCAGGCAGCTGCATTCTGGATCAGTTGCACAGGATGAATGATGCTCAGAGGCAGACCTGCTGGAAGTGAGTTACAGGAGTCTGACCCTCTGAATATTAGGATATACAGGCAAGTGAAGACTAGTCTTATTTCATAACCTAGGTTATCTGTAGCCCAGAGGTGGAGATTTCAGGTCCTGAGAGAACAAATCCAGACCAAGATTTTATTTCAATCAACCAGTTGAGTATTCTGTCACTGTGACTCTTTATACTCAACTGGTTAGTTGAAACAAAATCTTGGTCTAGATTTGTACTTTCTGGACCTGAAATCTCCACCTCTGCTGTAAACCCAGTGTTGTGGATCATTATCAAGCAAACCCAAGAGTCCACCCAAACCAAGCCTTGGGTCTTTACTGAACTTGCAGTTGGCACAGGGCATACATGTGGGGGGGAGAAATTGTATCATAAAATAATTCATGAAGATAAGGTGTTGGGGATATTTTATGCAGAGCACAGTTGTTCTGTCATCCACACAGAAGATATACTCAGCATGCTTGTTATTACAGGATTTATTAACTAGATCAATAAAAAGAAAACAGTCATATGTTTGGAACTTTTTACTTCAATTACAAAGGAGTATTGAACGGATTGTGTTAAGTTTGTTTGAATACTATAACTCATGGCCATAAGTGGAAATTAGTGGGAGAACATTCTAAAACAAATTTGAGGAAGCACTTCTTTACACAGCGTGTAGTTAGAGTATGGAATAGTCTTCTGGCTAGTGTAGCGGAAGCTAAAACTCTGGGTTCCTTTAAATCAGAGCTAGATCAAATTTTAACAACTCTGAGCTATTAGTTAAGTTCTCCCCAAACAAGTTTGATGGGCCGAATGGCCCCCTCTCCTTTGTAAATTTCTTGTGTTCTTATGTAAGTCAATGTAGGGATTTCCTGATTTCTAATCTAACTAATGCCTTCAAAATTTCACGTTACTGGAAAGGGTGTTTCTAAATTCCCTGCTGTGAGACCGTAGGAGTGTCTGTGCCCATGGAGTCGGCTGCCTGGGATTGGATCTTGCCCCCTCCCCCCAAGGATGACACTGTTAGGTTAGGGTGCTTGGGGTTGGAATTTGGTTTTGTGATTCTTTTGGAAGCTCTTAGATGTTCTCAAGAATAGTAGTGAGGAAGTAAAAATTGTTCACCTCTCCAGCAGTACATCACGTCGGAGCTGGGACCTGTGAAGTTGTAGCCATACACCGATGCTGCAACAAGAACAAGATAGAGGAGCGATCACAGACTGTGAAATGCTCCTGCTTTCCAGGACAAGTGGCCGGGACCACGCGAGCTGCCCCCTCATGTGTAGATGGTATGTTCCATCTGAAATGTTGCAGTCTCTTTTGCTTTGCATGCTGCTTTCTCTCTGTTTTTTTCAATGCACCCTAATGTTTGTACTATAACCTGTATAAATGGAAAGTACTGTGTGCCAAGTACAGTAATAGTCGTTAACTTATTCTTTCTCTTTTATATACTTTTATACCTTTGGGCTCTTTTTAATGCTTTGAACTTAAAGGAAAATGACATGTCTAGAACAGCAAGTATTCTCCATTTCTTGTAAGGTGGTTGATTTCTCTGCATCAGGCAACAAAGTGGGGATCTTCTGCAAATCAATAAGCAACTGTTTTTAATGGACAAACCACATGACAAAATGTTAGTTACACAAATAAACAATCCATCGAGTGAGAAGCTCATTTTTAAATCTTCTCAGCTGCACGCACTATCCGTTGTATTATCTTGCAGTCAGAGACACTTCAACTCCAAAGCCAAACAGTAATGAAGATGACCAGGATACTCTTGATAGTGCCACAGGTTGAGCGTGGTCAGGATTGGGGGGAGGGGGGGTACACTTGCTCTCCTTAGCCACCATAGGAAGTGAAGACACTGCATCTTCTTGGCTGAGGAGGAGGTGTTGATGGCCCAGTCAGCTGTCAGCTATTAAGTGCATCCCAAGGAATCCAGTGCTACTGACCCACTCTATCACAAAGCCCTTGATATACAGCAGGGGGTGGACAGCATGGGACGTTCTGAAGTCAACAACCATCTCTTTTGTTCTGTCGATCCACATTGAGAGACAGATTGTTGGACTTATACCAGTCTGATAGCTGCTGAAGCACCATACTATACTCCGGCTCATCACTGTTGCTGATGAAACCCACTATCCTTGTGTCAGCAAACTTAATGATGGTGTCGGAGCTGTATGCTGCAGTACAGTCATGGGTCCGGAGGGAAATCATGACTAGTCTGAGAAAACAATCTTTAAGGAGTGCCAGTGCTCAGCGTGTTAGTGTTAGCGGTGATGTCTCCGATGCAGACTGTCTGGGGTCTCTCTGTCAGGAACTCCAGGATCCAGCTGCACAGGAAAGTGCAGCAGACTTAACTTCCCAATGAGCTTCTGGTGGATGATAGTCTTGGATCCTGAACTGAAGTCAAAGAGCAGCATTTTTATATATGTGTTCTTCCTTTTGAAATGGGAAAGGGCCAGATGGAGTGCAGAGGATATGGCATCTTCACTGGAATGGTTTTGGCGATAAATAAATTGGAGGGGGTCATGAAATGTGTGAAGACTAGCTGTCCAGTGCCCCACGACTAGCCTTTCAAAGCACTTCATGAGGACAATTGTTAGTGCTACAGGGTGGTAGTCATTGAAGCAGGAGAGAGAAGACTTCTCACACTGTATGATGGTGATGGTTCTGAAGCATGTGGGGGTGACTGGCTCAGGGAAATGTTAAAGCTGGTTCACACCTTCCCCGTGCACAGAGTCAGACATTTTGTCTAGTCCAGCAGCTTTTACGTGGGTTTACTTTCAGTAGTTTTTCCTCTCGTCTGCTGTGGACAAACACAGTACCTGTTCTTCAGAAGTCTTCCTCGCAAGCATGTCATTCAGGGCATCAAACCATGTGGTCCTATAGTTCATTATGACCCGAAGACCCGGTCACGCACAACACAAGTCTCTGGTGTCCTGAAAGTAGATTTTCTTGCCGAGTGCGTGCTTAGCTGTGCTGATGCCCATAGACAGGTTTGCCCTTGCCATCTGTAAGGCTGCCTTGTTACCCAATCTTAAATGGAGCGTCACGAGATTTATTCAGCATACAAACAGTACTGTGCAAAAGTTTTAGGCAGTTTTAGGCTATTTATCTGGGTATTAAATATTTATTTGCCCCAAACCAAAAACATAATATAAAAGCAGAAAATATTTATATTTAGAGTAGGGCTGTGAAAATTAATGGATTAACGCGGATTAATCCATCATCATGATTAATCTGATTAAAATTTTTAATGCAATTAACCCATCTGCAGCGAAGAATGACTCAAAATGAGTCTGTCAACCCATTTTGGGCAGTTTTGGTCCGTTCCATTTGCCCTGGGAACTCGTATTCTGAGTCGGATTCCGAGTTTTGAAGCCGGAAGTGACGATATGTGCGCTCTCGTTTCTCGGAGATCCGAGAAATATCTCGGAGCAGCACAGAGGATCTCAAGTTCAGAATCCGAGATGGCTGCGCCTTTTATCACCAGAAGGGAAAGTTGTAGTTTTATACTGTTTAAGTACTACTTCTCATTTGTGGCTCATTAAATCGGTTGCACACACTATACTGTCCAATTTATCTGTGGATGTGTTGCTACGGAGTTTTATACGTAAAGCACTGCACGTAATGTGTTATCAACCGATATTGCTAACAATGGCAATTAACCGGGTTAGAATTGGATTTCATGATTAGTAGGATTATTTGTCAGATTTACGGCAGTTTGGGCTAATTGTAAGTGAAAAAAGATAAAGACCATGTAAACTGATGTACCTTAAATCCGACAAGTTGTCCGGC
>JAODJW010000001.1:29052792-29071728 GCA_026777045.1 Hyperopisus bebe
CCCTGGATGTGCATCCCACAAATCTCCATCAACTGCAAGATGCTATCCTATCAATATGGGCCAACATTTCTAAAGAAAGCTTTCAGCACCTTGTTGAATCAATGCCACGTAGTATTAAGGCAGTTCTGAAGGCGAAAAGGGGTCAAACACCGTATTAGTATGGTGTTCCTAATAATCCTTTAGGTGAATGTACATCGAGCCCCCTCTAGCCTTATCACATGATGACGTTCTTGCCCACATCCCTGTCACTGGTCCCTATAATAATGTAATTTTCCCAGTTGGAAATTCTTTCAACCTACTGTTGGGAAAGCACTAGTGTTTGTTTGAGACAATGTCAGCTTTCACAAGCCTTCTTACATCTTTGAATAGCTCTTTGCCTGCAACAGACAGATATTCTGCCTCCATATTCCCCCTTTCTGGACCCTATTGTGGAGTTTTCTCTGTGCAGCAAGGTGAAGGGCATAAAGCCCAAGGAGCCTAATGAGCCAACATCTTTTGCTGGCAGGATGGGAGGACGTGAGGCCTTCATGGCAGTTAATGGCTCTGTTGTGTGGGTAGGCTTCTGTCGGATAAGTTAACTATCATCTCAGGCATTAGAATGACACTTAAATTATACACTTACAATATATATTAGTGCTGTCAAACGATTCAAATTTTTAATCAGATTAATCACAGGGTTACTGTGGATTAATTTAGATTGATCACGATTAAATATCATTCATTTTTAATCTATATTAATCGCATTTCATTTTGCATGAGCAAACAGACTCAAGAAAAAAGGGAATATATATGCACTTAACATGTTTATTGAACATCTTGAACACAAGTCGGATGCATTCCATCTGCCACAGAAGTGCAATACCATGGACCCATATCAAAAAGCAAGATTTTTTGCTTAGCCGAACAACTTGTCGGATTTAAGGTACCTCAGTTTAAATGTTCTTAATCTTTTTTCACTTACAATTAGCCCAAACTACCATAAATCCGACAAATAATCCGACTAATCATGAAATCCAATTGTAGCCTGGTTTATTGCCATTGTTAGCAATATCAGTTGATAACACATTACGTGCGGTGCTTCAAGTATAAAACTCCATAGCAACATGTCCACAGATAAATTGGACGGTATAGTGTGTGCAACTGACTTAATGAGCCACAAATGAGAAGTAGTGCTTTAACAGTATAAAACTACAACTTTCCCTTCTTTTGATAAAGGGCGCAGCCATCTTGGATTCTGAACACTTGTGTGTGTATATATATATATATATATATATATATATATATATATATATACACACACACACACACACGTGTATATATTTGTGTGTTTTACCCATCTATGCATGAAATTCTCAGGTTGTGTTGTGAGAATCCCGAGTACATTTGGCATAGCTAACGGCTGGTGTCCTTTGTGAGACTTGATCACAAAGGTCTGTATTCATCAAAATGGGGCAACATGCTGGAGATTAATTAGTGTGATAGATTGAACATGTTTGAATTGAATGCCTTGGCATTAAATAGGGAATTCCTTCCGGGCTTTGCATCACCAAACAGCGGCATCACAAACAGACAACACTATTTCTATAGGGATTAAAATCCACTTCTAATCTTATCTGAGACAGTTGGACTCTGGAAATTCAAGCAGTACAATGATGCTCACTCGGGATAATAGTATCAGCTTTCTACCATCAAGTTCAGAATCAATTAAAATTGGCTTGCACACCAGTCCAGTGAAGATGCCATTTCATTAATGCACCAATATTTGAAGAACAATTTGTAGTTGAAAAATATTTAACGAATGGCATATGCATAAGACCCAGTAGGATAAGCGGGTTGGAAGATGGATGGATGGATGGCATATGCATAAATCACCTTATATCTTGTGCATTGCTTTTTCTTTTCAAATTAAATTGCTGATGTATAAAAAATATAAAAGATACAGTATATAAAAACAAACTACCTATGTATTTATGAACAGACCTGGTTATTATATAACGACATGTCATGTATTCACAGTTTTGAACTCCTTGTGTCACTGTAACCATCCATTTGTTGTGGATCGCCTATCGCAGGAAGCTCTGGGACCATGCAAGGGGCACAATAAGCGGGACGCCAGCCTATAGCAGGTAAACACTCACACATGTTGGGCATTTTAGAGACACAAAGGTACCCAGGGGAGACCCACATAGGAAAAGCATATGCAGCCTGAGCTGAGGCAGGAACCAAACCAGACATTTTGTATCTGTGAGAGCAATTAAATCAAATACATTAGATACCAGAAATAATATCAAGATTGTGATATTCCTGCCTTTAAATGCAAAGTGCCTAGACGATGTTTGTGAAGTGTGCTAGTCTTCAGCAAGCAATGCATAATTTATGTTATACAACAACATAATTAGAACCATTTTCCTTGAGAAAACATAGGTTTAGCAGTTATGATGTTATTGGTGACCATGTTGAACCTGGAGAGTTGTGAAATAAAGCTCAGAAAATTAACTTACACATTAAATTGTTTTTGGTATAAATCGCAAACGAGCCTAATTTGCATCAAACCTTTGAAGTGTCATTATTTGTGCCATTTAAAAAATCAGTTCTTAGTGTTAATGTTTGTAAAACACTGTGAAATTCTATAAAAGTATAAATATATCTGTTAAGTATAAGTGATGAGTCTGAAATACAGCTTTTAAAATCACGTATTGTAAGTTTTAAAACTTGCAGTTATTGTGAATTTAACTGTACTGCACCTAATTATGGCCTTTATTAAGTACATGACATATGTCTGCAAAACGGACAAAATAATCCACTTTCAATAGCAAAGGGTTCCCAAGACCTGATAGATAATGACTTCATTATAAAGCTACCACTCTGTGTTCCAGGCACCTTTGTTGAGATGACGCTGACACTAACCCCAGATAAAAGCTGAGGAACAAATCCTCTACAAGTTCACGTGAAGTTCTCACCAGCCAGAAATGCTGTCTTTCAAGTTCCTTACTAGTGCTTTTATGTCCAAGAAAGTTGCTGCTCTTTCATTAAAAGTTCCTCCAGTCCACAGAAGCACAAAAGATCAGGCTGGAGAAACACAATATCATCTTCTTTAATCCGCCATAGCGACGTACTGACAAGCTAATCTCCAAACGTTTCCATGTTTCTGGCCTGCTCCTGTCCTGTCTTTTGTTTTTAAGCCCACTCTTCTCATTATATGACTCTGCTGGTGAGGGGGGGCAGTGTGTTTCACTGATAAATCTATCTTGTTGCCACCACCATTTTGTATGGCAAAATAGCAGATCCATCACCCAACCAATCAGCTACATTCATATCTAAAGAGACCTCCGTTTGCTAATCAGTATCAGTTTTCGCCCCATTTATAATTTTACCACATCACAGCACCTAGGAGGAGAATTGTACGTGTTTTGAATTCTTTTGACTTTTACTCAAAAATCTGCTAAAGTTCATAACAGCCAATCAAGACTCAGATGGCAAGTGCCATTCCTGGTAGTGCCTAATGCATGCTTGTCAAATGTCCGTCATTTATGTCGATATCGTCATTTTCAATCTCTGCCAGAGATTTTGTCCTGGAGTTCTGGCATGCCTGGGAATGAGCTACAATGCACTCATGGTGCATGATGTGCAGGGTGTTTGAGGGCTTTAACTGGGCAGAAGGGTCCTTCCAGACCTAAAAATACACACCTATACAGGTCAGTGTGCAGGGTGATGATAACTCCATTAGGCAGCAAAATGACTGCATTTAGAGGAAAAGTGAGAATAGTACATAGTCAGCCAGGAAGAACCTGTAAAATTATATAAAAAAAATAATAATAAATGTTTCTCAAATAAAACACATGCAGAGGATCTGGGGGTGGAAATGAGGTGCTACTGGAGAAGAAAGAATGAAAAGCTTATGAAGGACATGTGACACTTGCAATACATAATATAAACTTGGGAATTGGGGTATTTAGGACATTTTAATGATAGAAAGGTGTGTGATTGGTAGAAGCGCAATAGGGATAGAAACAAACATTTTAACAGGCTGTGAAATAGTCAAGAGAGCCTACAAGACTGTGACATGGAGCTGGGGTGCCTTTCCCAAACAACGAAGTTAGCATTAACGATGCATCGTACTATGGTAGTTCAAACTAACCAACATCCGAAGTACAACATACTGTTTCCCAAAACTGTCGTACCACAGTAGTTTGAACCATGTTAGTTCGTTGAGACTTCCATAGTTCGAACGACAATGGTTCCAGCGCTGATTGGCCTGACTCACAGCGAGTTAAACTTTATAATATCAATGGTCTAACTTTTACAGCCGGTTGCGTACAAAAACTTACAAATTGTGTAATATCATATAAATATATAATAATCATGTATATATATCATCAATTTATTGTGTCAGTCACATAACACCAATAATATGAAAAACTCAGAAATAGCAATAGCGGCAAAATAATGAGACACTTCTTGGAGTGGTAAACTGAAGAACTTTTAGCTATGACACTGGATTTTGTGAAAGACGCTCCATCTGTAATTACGTTGATTTCAGTTCATCGTGTTTCAATCACATTACAAACACTTACAAATTCCTGGTCCGACGTTGTCGCTTACAGAATGTTAGTGGCTGACTGGAATAGACAGGTGTGTGTAATATCCAAACATCACAGACGTCATTTCCCGAGTACAAAGGCATGGATTCGTATCTGACCGCTGTAGTGTCATTCTACTTTTCCATTATGGCAATGACAGCTGTCAGGGAATAAGGAGTACTTCATCAAAGTACACATACAAGGGATAATGATTTATTATTATTATGTTTGGGTTTTATTGTTTTCTCTTTATTTTAGTAATTTTTTTAATTGTTTCTCAATTTTTTTACCATATGTGGCGAAGTGTACCATATGGCACAATGACCACTGGGTACACAATATCCTTTACCAAGCAATACACACGAACTGTATTTGCTACTACAAGGGTAGGCAGTCTTATCCAGAAAGGACCAGTGTGTTTGGAGGTTTCTTTTGGATAACTGTTCGATCAGTCTTCTACGTACTACTCTAGGTACAGAGTTGTAGCGAAAAGCTGCATGTATAAAGGCCCTTTCTGGATAAAATTAGCCACCCCTGTGCTAATACAATACTTTGCAGTCTGAGAATTCTCCCTATTGCTCACTACAGACAGTTGCTGATTTGGTTGACCTAATGTACAATCATACCGTACTTATGACCAGGGACCCTCACAACAATTTCATTTCAAACTACAGTTTTCAGTGACTATACCATTATTAGACTGCATTTTCCACCATCGCTGACCTATTTACCCAGAACTACGCTTCTAACTACAGCTTGAGAGCTATAGTTTGAACTACGCAACTTAACAACAGTGTTTGCGAACGTTCGTGAAACACCTGCATCATACTTACATAGTTCGAACCACGCAAGTTGCTAACATACAGTTAGCAACTATGGTTTTGGGAAATGCACCCCTGGACAGGAGGCGGGATCTATGTTTGAAAAAAGTGTCCTTTTCAGGGCAAACAAGGCTGTATAGAGGTGGGATGGACAGCACATAATAAGAGAACACAAGAAGAAATTAGTCATCTTTGTGGGGTTTGAGGAGAAAACCAAAGGGATGAGGGGGGCACTGATTTTTCGTTTTTTTTCTTGGAAGGTCAGTTTTTTCCAGGTTATTTGAGCTGAAACCACAAAATACAGGCATTCCTGCAGCTTACAGGGAAGGAGGAATAAGTGAAAACAATCACACAGATTCCAGTCATCTAATACCTGCCCATCAAGACTGGCATAGCCATCCTTTCTCACAGAAGCCTGCGATATGCATCGTAATGGAAAAAGAAAACCTAACTGACATGAAAGCTTCCTGATGGAGTTCCATGTCAGATCGAGTCCAGGTCTTGCTGCTCATATGGAAACCGGATGGCCTTTCATCAAATGTGAACATGCAAACTCTAGCAAACAGGTGGGCTAAAATGATGGCACTTAAAGTGTGTTATTTCTCTTGATGAAGCTTGATGATTGAAAAGGGAGGAGAAGCAGGTGGATGACAGCAAACACATCAAAGAAAACGCGGCTTCCTTCTGAGAAGGAAGACCACATGGGAATGAGCTGGAATTAGTTATTCCAAATTATGCAAAATGAGGGAAACTTTCATGCAAAAACAGAAATTACATGTTCCTCTCACTAAATCAAAAATAATTCAAGCCAAGACGCTCAGCTGAATGCTAAATGTCTCTTAATGTCAGCTAGTCTAATATTTGATTTATAACTTTCTAAGCTTAATAGACATATGCAAAAGTATCTCACAAAGTTACATTTTAAACTCAATGCCTGTTCACTGGGAGTGCTTATTTTAGTCATTTTCAATTATGATAACGCTCCATCACTTCACACTGGGGCACACTGACAATGTAAACCAAATAAGGGAACCGATCTGTTCATAATAAAAGGATCATTATTTAATGTTGTGCTAGTGCAGCTGTCAGGATTGTCATATATATAGTTCGTGTATAAAATAACACCGTAGTGTTTAGTATACCTGGTAAAGACAACACGTTTAAATCTATGGACAGACACTGTTTTCCCTCTGTTTATTGTTGCTGTATGTTGCTCTGTAAGAGAGTAGCATAACATCCATGATATCTTCTGTTTTGTATTGTTTACTTGATAAGATAGGATCCGATCTAATGGTGCCTCTGTATGGGATAAGAAGCATGGAGACTATATAGATGGATGGATGTATGGATATTGCTATATGCTTACTTTTTTAATGCACTTCATTCTGTACATTGAAGCAAACACCTCTTTATACTTCATTAATGCCTACAACTTACAGTCTTCTTGAAGTTTCTTTCAGGGAAAATAAGCCTTCTTGGAAACATCAACCCAGCGGGAGCAGAAGAATGGGGGATTCAAGGACATGAGAGGACAGAAGTTTCTAAACATCTGTCAATGTTAGTCCATTCCAGCAGACCTGAGTTTTCCAGGGAGTCATTCGGTTTTGTGTGTCTCTGTTTTCTTAGGTTTTCATCATCAGTAATGACAGAAGTGCATGATGCTTTTGCAACATGAAGCGGGCCTGCTGCCAGCATATTGTGTGAGAAAATGACCGCAGTTAGAATGTTTCTCTAATAGATATCAACTGGAACAGTAAACAGGACATTTTAGGGTTCCACTGAGACTACAGCAAAGCACCAGACCTACTGACCGAAATATTATTTTAATGGTATTTTACATTAATGCACATAATGCCTGTAAAATGTTCTTCTATGAGACTGGTGTTCTCTTGAAATGGTTCTAATTCCTGCTGGTTCCTTAATTAAACTGCAAGATGTATTCATATTGTGCTACAATATGAAGTTGCTAGGTAATCACTTGCTAGGGAACATTGTCAGAAAGTCAAACAACAGCGTGCAAGCTCGATATTAATTAGAATGTCTCACGAAGAAACAAAGAGGAAATACGTTTTTGCAGAAGGTGTTCTGAGATGTTGGCAGGTCCTCAAGGTAATGTCTGTCAAGGTGTCATCACCAGCTGAACTATAAACAACGCCAACCTCAGCAGATGTCTTATTGGTGCAGAATGTGTCAAAATATAACCAAGATTTAAACTTAACTGTACTTTTTTCCTGAATTTTGCTTAAGACACGCATTCAGACATTGACTGCACCACATAACTGTCGTTCCATTATTACTTACTGCACACCTGAAAGACTGAAACTCACACATATTTTAAGCCATTGTTTGTGTATCCTTGTAAAATACGTCGCCAGGTGAATTGGATCAAAGGAAGATTGATTGTTGCTTTTGCTTTGATGTTTCAGAGAAAAGCTGAATTTTAGACTGGTGCAATTTCACCAATGGAAGAGGCCTCATAACATAGGCATATTAAGGATGTTCCCCATTCAGTTTTACATACTGAGGTCAAATTCAAATGCAATCATTAAGCATAATAAAGTACCTCTAAACATGAAAAGTCAGGAAATAAAAATTGAAACACCTAATGGATATTGTGCTCTGAAATCATTAATGCCAGACAACACCCTGAAAATATGATTAATATGCACACTCATGGCAAAAGCTGGTGATCTTTAATTATGGTACAAATTATATGCTGCTGTAATTCGTCAGCACACAAGCAGCTTATTTCCTCTACACTCTCATTTGTCGAATAATTGCTGTCTTGAAAACAAGAGCCAATTATAGTATGGGGACCTACAGGAAAGTTATGGTAATTCTGGTTTACTAAATACTCACCTAATTCTGTTGGTTCCTCTTTAATTAAATTGACAACAGAGCTCTGTTGGTGATAAATTGGTCTGAATAGCTCCAACCATATGTTTACATACATTTACAAAAGAAGAATTTTGATTCAACCACTTGTTTTCTGCCTCAAAACGTAGCATAATTAAACCTTCTTTGTATTTATAATATATTTATAATATATATTCTGACATAGTGAACGAGATGAAGGATCTCTAATCTGCTGCATCCACAGTGTGTCTTTGGAAAAGATTTCTACATGTCACACTGCTGTATTTAACATATATAAATACAGCATGTATATAACAAATAGTACAAATAGGTATGCAACCACAACACTAGCCTGTCATAGCAGATGATCTAAATTCTTAATTTCCATATTAAAAAAATGCTCCAAAATACAGGATTATCGACCCAGAGAGGCAAAGGTTATTTGGGTAGAATATGTTAGTGCTTGTATGTATCCCTGCAAATATGGAAGATTGAAAGATAGAGAGCTAAATATTTAAGTATGAAGTCACCTTAGTTCAGGTTTTTGGTTATCAAACAAGTATCCTAACAATTATAAAATGTAAACTTTTAATGCCAGGCTATAGAGAGCACCTGAAAACATTTAATATATAATGTGATTTTATTATAAAAATAATACAATAAACCGATACATGTAATAGTCTTGTAAGTATTGGTTATAAGAACAAGTTTGTTTATATATCAATATAATATGCATATATTATGAAATTTTGCCCATGTACTTCAAAGAGTATGGCAGGAGAATTAAAGCTTTAAGGCTTAAGTGAACTTCGCTACAGAAATAACCATTTTCCTCATTATTGTTAATTCAATTCATCCAAAAGAAAAACAAACCAAAACCTTTCATTGAATATTAACATGAAGGCTTCATTGTTTTGTTAGGAAACTACATCAAATCTTATACATAAGGAAAACTGAATCATGTCTCCATGAAATATACAGCAAGGTAATCCTACAGACTAAAATATATCAAGGTACACCAATGAGTGATATATATCAAGGTAATCCGATGGACTAATGTATGTCAAATTGAAACCATGGGTAAAAATATGTCAAGGTATTCCTACGGGGTAATGTACGTCAAATTAATCCCATGAGGTAATAAATGCCAAATTAATCCCATTGGGGTAATGTGTATCAGGCTAATCCCATGGGGTAAAATATGTCGAATTAATCCCATGGTGTCATGACCTGCTCGTCTGATCCTCCTGTGTGCCACACCCCCCTCATTAGCTCGTGTTAATTCCCGCTTGTGATCACCTGTTGCCTGTTGTTTTTGGCTAGTCTTGTGTATATCAGTCCAAGTCTTCCTCTGTTTCAAAGATCAGTCATTGATCTTTTGTTGCCGTGTTTGCTCGTCTGTCCTCATTAAACCCCATTTGCCCGTATTTCTGGCTCCGCCCGTATATTTGCCTGCTTGTCTGCATGGTTACAGAATGATCTCCAAAACGACATGCCTCAACTGAGCAAGGCGGAATACGTCGACCTCGGCGACGAGGTAATGTACTGGCTTCAGCAATCGGAGATCCAGGAGGATCCCACAGCCCGTGCCTTGGCTACGCACCTGGGGGGAGTCATGATGAGGATTTCCCTTTCAAAGGATCCGCACCTTGTGGAGGAGGTGCGGGTCAGTTTGCGGCAACTCAGAAGCTGGGCAGCTGAGGTGAATGTGGGGCAGGTTAATCTAGACTGCGGAATCACCTATGAGTCACCTGCAGAATCACCAGAGTCGGCAGTCGTTGCGGCACCCGAGCTCGCTGCTGCACTGCCCAAGCTCCCTGCTGCAGCTCCACCCGCGCCCGAGGTCCCGGCAATGCCGGTTGCTCCGCCCGCTGCTCTGCCCATGCCACCACCCGCTGCTTCGCCCAAGGCTCCTACTGTGGCTCCACCTCCAGCTGCACCTGAGGCGCCTGCTATGGCCCCGCCTCTGCCCAAGGTCCCGGCACCTCCAGCTCCTCCGGCTGCTGCTCCACCCGAGGCCTTGCCTCTGGCTGCTTCTCCGCCCCCTGCAGCATCCGAGATCCCTGTGACTCCTGCCCCTGTGGCTCATGCCCCGGTGCCTGTGACCCCAGTCCATGTCCCCGAGGAGGTCCCGGACCTCTTGACCACCGCTCCTTTCTCCTTGGAGGAGGAGCTCGAGTGGGACCCCTCGGGGACCTCCCTAATGACTCCTCTGCCCTCGCCCCGGCGAGGTCAATCCCGGCCTGAACCCCGCCTTTTGGTGTCCCGAAAGGGTAGGGGACACCTCTGCAGGGGTCGGGTCCCGCCCGCCCAGCCCCCTGGTTCACCCTCGCTCTCTCTGGCTGTGGCTTGGCAGCTGCTTACGGGTCCTCCGGCTCCAGTCCGACTGTCACCTGCGGGTCCTCCTCTGGGTGCTCATCGTCCGCCTACGGTCCCTCCTCCGACGTCTCGTCGGCGACCTCCGGGTCCCCCTGCCTCGGCTCATCGGTCGCCTGCGGGTCCCCCTGCTGTGGCTCTGCGTCAGACAACGCCTTTCCCGGCTCTGGCTGCCTCGTCGCCTGCTGCAGCTTCCCCCTCCTTCTCGCCTGCGCTATGGTCCCCCGCCGCCTTCCTCTTCGCCTCTCCCAGTGTCCCCTCCTGCTTCCTCCTCGCCTCCTTCGTTGGTCCCTTCGCCTGTCTCCTCATCCCCTGTGTGGTCCCCTCCGGCTTCGTCCTCCCGTCTGCCTGTGGCCCCTGTGGCTGCCTTCCCTCGCCCGCCAGGGTTCCCTCGGACTCCCCTTGTTCCTCCATCCTTTGCCTTTCTGCCTCCTCATCCTTCTGTTCCTTTGTTCACTACTTGTCCTTCTGTTCTCTGTTCCCCCTGTGTCTCCTTTTCTGGTTTGTCTGTCTATGTTTCCTGTCCTTTGTCAGATTGGTTTCTGCCCCTGTGCTTATTCTGTGTTTCTGTTCTGTTCCTGGTCCCTCGTTGATGTTTTTGTTCTTGTTTTTCAGGTCCCTTGTCCCCGGTCTCGTCTTGTCCATCGCCTTCCCTGAGGTGTGCCCGGAGTGTGCACCTTTGGGGAGAGGTCTATCATGACCTGCTTATCCGATCCTCCTGTGTGCCACGCCCCCCTCGTTACCTCGTGTTAATTCCCAATTGTGATCACCTGTTGCCTGTTATTTTCGGCTTGTCCTGTGTATTTAGTCCATGTCTAAGTCTGTTTCCCCTAGATCTGTCATTAACGTTCATCCCGTGCTGCTCCCTGTCTGCCTTAATAAAACTCCGTTTACCCGTATTCACAGTTTACTTCGTCTGCTTCTCCGCTCCCTGCTCGTTCGCTCGCGCATTGGATACAACACCTGGGGTAATATATCAAATTAATCCCACGGGGTAATATATGCCAAATTAATCCCGTGGGGGTAATGTGTGTCAAATTAATCCCACGGAGTAACATATGCCAAATTAATCCCATTGGGGTATTGCGTGTCAAACTAATCCCATGGAGTAATATATGGCAAATTAGTCCCACAGGGGTAATGTGTGTTAAGATAATCCCATGGGCTAGTGTATGTCTATGTAAAATGACAGCTCAAATCCGGACTGTATCATTACCAGGCCTGTAACTGTAACTGGCCTCAGCACACAAGAGGAGGGAAGATTTGACAAACCACTGTATATATTTTTGGATCTTGTTACTGTGTACTCATAAACTTTACCTTTGCAGAATGCTGTTTTAAACAATCTTCATTGGCATTTTATGTAGAGAAATTACATGTAATTATTTTATATCATGCTCATCTCTTAATTAGACATACTTATCTGCCATGGGTTTCATTCCTTCACAGTTGGACAGGGGCACTAATTAATAATATAGACAATGAAGTAAGTATGTATGTATGTATGTATGATGTACCAGTTTTATTTTCTGGAGCCTTTGAGAATGGATGAGGTGGGCACAGGCAATGCCACGTGAGGGATGAAACTGAATTGAGGCATGCTTGAATTTCACTGCCAAGGTAAGTGAACCTCTCGACAAGGTCGACACTCTCAGACAGACACTCTGGTAATGGCTGTACCCAAGAACTCATTAAATGCCTGGATCTTGGTTTTGATCCAGGACACTTGCAAACCCAGACACTCAGACTCCTTGTTCAGTTTCTCAAGAGTCCCGATCAAAGCTTCCATTGGCTCTGTGAAGATCACAGCATCGTTAGTGAAGTCAAGATCGGCAAACCTTTCCTCACCAATAGATGCCCCATAACCACCGGACCCCACAACTCTACCCAGCACCCAGTTCTTGCAGAGGAACGTCAGAGATGGGATACAAGTCTATTACAGAACACGTGCACTTTACAGTGAAGAGATGCTAATTCTCCTAGCTGCATGCCAGAAGATTGCAGCAGAAACCAGAGAAGAAAGCCAGGTAACAGGAGAACTCCACACATACACAGTGCAGGGATGATGAAGGCTATAGTGACCATAAATATTCTCAATTCCAGCTAATAACAGCCACCACCCTCAGGACAATACCTCTTGTCTCCATTGTACTAGTAGAAGGCCTTTCAGTGTTATTGCACCTACTGTCTGTCTGTTCTATGGTTTATTCTATTTTGTACTGTGCATATTATATTGTGTTTTGTATTTTTTGTGCATACATATAGCATGTACTGTTGAATAGTTGTTGTTTGTATTTGTAGTTTGTATTTATTTAGTGTATTTAGTGTATTGCACTGCAAATGGGGAACACTCCAGACCCAAGATTTTCATTCACTAGTTCATTCCTTCTTTTGATGTGACAATAAAAGTGATTTGATTTGATCTTCCTATTCAGTGTAATTGCATATTATTGCAGCAAACTTTCTGTGGATAGCTGATCTCTCAACGTGTACATGTTCCTGCCACCAAAGAGTCTGTAAGGAAAAGGAAGCTGAAGCTTGGTCTGCAGGAACATCAGCTGTGATGAACTAGATCAGGGTGCGAAGCGACACAGCTGAGCCCTCAAGTGGAATCTGCTGCATTTGTAACAATAGAAACGAAACAACTCCCCTTGCATAGTGTTGAATTACATAGGATGGTTGTGAGAATATTATCAACATATAGTTTTTCTACATGGAAGAACATGGAATCTTAGTTAAACATAATGTGATCATGTGGTCCAGTTACTCTGAGCATTAGATGAACAAGATAGTAAAGGTAACTAAAAAGTTATCCGGAATTAACTGCCAGAAAGGCTGGAGCCAATCCAGGGCAGCACAAGATACAAAGTAGCCTGGATGGAATGCCAGTCTCACAGGACACATACACTACAGGCAGCTTAGAGATACCAGTTCAGTTTGACTTTACTACTTCCTCAATACTAAGAATTTACATTTGTAATCTGCGGGTCTGGACCCTTTTATGTCCGATAAAAGGACACAAAGATGGAGTTTACTGCATAAACAGCTCCATCTTTACTTAGGTAACCAACTCCTTTTATGTTACAGTCCACCCAACTTCCTATTATCACAGTGTCACATGATAGATTTTAACCAATTAGAATTAAAGGAACTCTATCCATTTGGTGACTTATTTTCACCTTACAAAACAGATTCCACTTCCTTAATTATCATAATCACAGTAAAAATATAGGATCTGTTTTAACAGTTTTAGAACCAGTTTCATACAGTATGAATTATTTAATTGTACAATACAAAAGAAAGAAATATTAACTTCAAGAAAAAATGTAAAACATACTCTTACACATTGGTTTACTATAATACTTGCAATACTTTAAATAATCCCTAAATCTCCGGAGTAATTCAAGTTATGATTCAAGTATATGACAGATATTCATGATCCTAGGCTGGAAACAGACACTGGGAACTTTTCACTTATAAAAAACGATGTGTGAGAAATATCACAGATCTTGACTTTTTCAAAGGCCCCATGTTCTTGTACCAGGAGGGTCCCTCTGAATCACTGAGCATGGTACTTTATCAGACTTCTCAAGTGACATCTGTGAATGCTGCCAGCTCCTCAACCTCTATGGCTAAGAGTCACTCTCAGTAAGGCATGTAAGTAATATCATTTCCTATATGTACCGTGGTACAAATGGGGCTTCATACACTAAATACTGCAACCTGCACCCTCTCTTCCAGATCTCATATGACAATTAATAATTTTGCAGCACAATCCTGAACTTAGAAATGACTAAGTAAGGGGTGCATTTTAATCACGGCTCACATTTTAATCCTGACAACAGCTACCAGCAGAAATAATCATTCATAACAATGTTAGTGCTATCTGCTGCGGCCTGCAAAATAGATTGCGGCTCTCAAAAAAGTAATTAGGCATTTATAACTATTGAGTTCTGTAGCATTTTTTTGTCTATATGGGGAAAACATGACAGCTGAGAGAACAGGACTCAGCTTCAGAGATGCAGGAGACAGTCTTCAGTCTGTGATGGGTAACTGACTGCTAATTCTCATATTACATGTGGCATTAAAGGTCCCCTCTCAGATTTGTATCCAGCTACAGGCTTGCGCCTTTTGGTTACATTATTAAACATTTCCACCACATTTGTCACTGATGACTTCAGTGTCAGCTTCCTTGGATGTGTGAAAAATAAATGATGCATTTTTGAGTATTAACACAGAAAAATGAATACTTAGTTAAAGACCCACGCACCCCTACACCGATTAAATGTCAGGCAAAAAATAAGTCATTGGAATTTAAAAATCTGAAATGCTCCATATGTTCTCATTCCCTCCATATGTTCAGCTTAGTCACGCTTCTAATTTGTACATTTATTTCACTCAACAAAGTGAACAGACATTTTTTAAAAAAATACATTTTATTTATTTATTCTTTATTATTGGTATAGCAATATTGTACAGTATTCATCTGCTGAAAAATGTTTGCTTTTGGATTAATTTGCTTTGTATTTTTAATGATGTTATGTTTGCTTGTTTTTGTTGATAACCTGTAGGCAGGGGTGACACTGTGACTCAGTGGGTCTTGTTGTTCCCACCTTCCCCTTGTGTGGACCTTGCCTGATCTCCTTGTGTTGTGTAGGTTTTCTCCTGCAGACCAAAGTCATGCACCCAGAATAACTTGCCTTTTGAGTATCCTAGTCTTGCACCCTGTGCTTCCACAGGCAAGGACTGAGTATTAAATGTAAGTGACTTAAATTGCACATTATATTTTATAATAACAGCAACAACATTGTTGTATAATAATATTTATTCTTACCAAGTTGCAAGATTAACTTCTGCCTTAAATGCTGCCCAATTGACTAAAGAGCACAAGATTCATCTAGATAGCAGTGATCTACTAATCTAGCCTTTGACATAAACATTGACTGATATTCCCAGGGGATGATGATCAGAAGGATCATGTAGTGGCTTATTGCCCCTGCAATGCAGAAAGGTACCACATCACTTAAGTCTACATGACTGGAAAGAAGGCACACCCAGAAATACTCCTTTCCAATTGTCTCTCATTGTCGTGCAATGATGTTGAATGATTCTTTAAACTTAATGTTATTCTCTAAACTGGAAGAGTTATTAAGTTGATTGTAAAATAAGTGTAATAGTGATAATTAAACTGTATGCTGGTTTAGACCCCATAACTCACTATTTCAGGACACTTAAGATTCTGGCTTTTGGTATATACACTAGATCACTCTTCTACTAGATATTTTCTCATCTGCTTGTGCAAATCCTCTGCTGCCTAAAACTAGTTTTCTACCATTATTTACTTTTCCAGATTCATTTTTCTCCTCCAGTCCTCCAGTTCCCACAGCACGATACTGTCACTGTTATGCTTGACTAGGGATGGTGTTGACGCATTAGCCCTGTGCCACCAGCTACCCTGTGTATATACAATAGCCATGAAAATGAGATTCATCTGAACACGCATTGTGTTTCTGAGGTGATGAAGGGTGAAATGAAGGCCGCAGTTCCATCCACATGGTCTCCCGCTTAACAATGTCACTTGCAGTGTATTTCATATGTTGTATAAAAGGCGAATTTCCTTATGATAAACACAGAGAAAACTGCTAAGGCTGCTCAAAATAAGTTTTACAACCTCAACCTTGGTGGTCTTCCTATTCAGCTTAATACAGTAGTCAGAGATCTTGGTTGATTCAGATCTATGTTTTGATGCTCATATAAGAAACATTACTAAAAGTGCATTCTGCTTTCCACAGAGCACAGCCAAGCTTTGGAAGATGCTCTCCATTCATGATGCAGAAAAACTAATACATGCCTTTATAACTTCCAGGCTGGACTATTGTCATGCCCTCCTTTCTGGTTATCAGTCTGGATACAAACTTCAGCTGGTACAAAATGCAGCAGCCAAAGTTCTTACAAAAACTAAAAAATTCATATCATGCTAGCCTTCTTCTATGCTCCTTTCAGTGTCTTCCATTGAAATCTCAAATTGATTGCAAAATACTGCTATTAACTTTGAATGGCTTTGCACCAGAATATCTATTGGTCTGTTAAAACTCTCCTCACCTGCTTTGATCTCAAGGAGCAGGATATCCATTAGTACCTAGAGTAGAAAGAACTAAGGCAGGCTGCAGAGCATTCTCTTATAGAGCTCCACAGCTGTGGAATAGTCTCCCAGCGGATGTGCAAGATTCAGGCTCACTCTTAATATTCAGGTCTAGACTAAAAATCACACTTGTTTAGTCTAGTTTATAGGGACTCTCGCTCTAGCTCTAGCTAACTGCTCACTCCAAGTTAGGCCTACAGTCTGAAGTGTAGAGCTTGGTGGGGATTGGTGCCATTGGCTTTGGAGGAACTGAATTGTCAGCGCGGTCATTCAAGCTTCGCACCCCCATTTAGAATTGGAGTGCTGACATTTAGGGATTCCCCATGCCTGCATTCCCACCTGCCTCTCCCTCCTACTTATGCTGCCGTAGCCATATCTGCTGGAACTTATGTATTGCACTCACCTAACTGTTTGCACTGCCTCTAATCTGTCCTACTTTGGTTAATTCCCCCAACCCCTCCTGAATGTGCTACCTAGAGAACCCCAAAAAATCAAGATATTCTGCCTACCCTACTGCCTACAACACACCTACTACCTGTCACCAGAAGCAACACCAGCACCTGCCTGCCCTCTGCATTTATACTGGAATCATAAAATTTGTAAATTAGGATTTTGCTATCTTGTATCTTTGACATCCTCTGCTGGCCCCAGGAGGTTGGGCTCCCCATTTGAGTCTGGTTCCTAGGTACCAAGGTTTCTTCCTTATAGTGAGATTTTCCTTGCTGCTGTTGCCTCTGGCTTTCTCACTGTGAGCTTTGGGCAGTGATAATATGAAGCACTTTGAGACAATGTAATGTGGTGAAAATGCAGTAGACAAATACAATTGAATTGAATTGAATTGAATTGAATTGAATTGAATTGAATTGAATTGAATTGAATTGAATTGAATACATTGCGTGTAGTTTGTAATGAGTCAAAAGTAAAAGAGCTGCAAACTTACTCCCATCTCGGTGTCCTTAAACACATATACTTTCAAAGTAATATTACATGTGTGTCTGTTTTTAGTTGAAGGTTCTTAGTTCATCAGTGTATTTATCTTTTTCATTGATCCTAAAGCATTGTTATCGTTTGTGAGTCTAAAGAGCTCTTTGTCTGATTTTCCCGGAAGCTTTCCATCTTCTTTGTTCGACAGTCCTTTCTACCCCATCTTCCTGTTGCTGCTTCTATCGCTCAACAGTACATAAAATATGCATAAACACATAATATATCATCCATCCATCTTTAAACTGCATATTCACTACAGAGTAGTTGGAAGTATAGGGCAGAAGGCAGGAAAATAAATATCAGCATATCCCTGGGCAAAGTATATCTGGCTGATATTTTTCCATCTCTCACTGTAGCCCAGGCTTCTTTCCTGCCGGAGTGATAACACTACCTAGGTCGGTGCCTGAAGATTAATCCTCCCTGCTTATGCCTGCCACCCAAATGCCATTGCTCCTGCCCCCCCACCTTTCCTCTTGTAGGTGGTAAGCTCACAAAATGCCTCGGCATAGTCTGTTCGCTGGATCGTTAAGGCGTGCAAACCCCCCCGCCCTCCCCGGCACATTCCACCACAGGACACAATCCTTGGAGAGGATGTTTCATCTGTAATCCATATAATTACTGAAACGTTTATGTGAATTTTAGTAGAGTGAATGAATGGGTTTGTCAGATTGATTATGCTTTAAAGTTTGTTCGCTGCCTTGTCTTATCAATGTATTAAAGGGTCATCAAACCGCAAAACACCGGCTCAGTATCCATTCTGTACCAAACCTTACGTACAACTTTACCATACTATTTAGCTACAGGTGGTGAGTTTCTCAGTTGAAACCCAGTTTCTGCAGATCCCAAAGGTGAAGAGTTTTCTTTATTTAAATGAAGTCAGTGCAGCGCAGTAACACACTAGATCACATCCCTTTGGCTGTAATATATTGATATCTCTACATGTGCGGGAAACAGGGAATCTCACCATGTGGTATCATCGTTGTTTTCCATCCACCCATCTTCCAACCCGCTTATCCTACTGGGTCACGGGGGGTCCGGAGCCTATCCCAGAAGCAACGGGCACAAGGCAAGGAACAACCTTGGATGGGGGGCCAGCCCAACGCAGGGCACACTCACACACCAGTCACTCACACATGCACACCTATGGGCAATTTAGGAACTCCAATCAGCCTCAGCA
>JAODJW010000001.1:29071828-29091866 GCA_026777045.1 Hyperopisus bebe
GCAATTTAGGAACTCCAATCAGCCTCAGCATGTCTTTAGACTGTGGGGGGAAACCGGAGTACCCGGAGGAAACCCCACGACGACACAAGGAGAACATGCAAACTCCACACACGTGACCCAGGCAGAGACTCAAACCCAGGTCCCAGAGGTCTGAGGCAACAGTGCTAACCACTGCACCACCATGCCACCCCATCGTTGTTGTTTTCTTGAATATTTTTTTTGCCTTGTTCACCTTTTCTTCCCCACACAAATATACACCCAGTCTGTGTTTCAGGGGGCACCACTTAAAATAAACACTAGCAAATTGCTAGTTGTCATGCTAGTTTATATGCATGTATATGCAAGCATCATGAATCACAGTTTGTAATTAACTGTTATGCTTGGCTTTGCTAATGATTCTTTAAAGGAGCTAATGCGTGGAAAGTTCTTGCTTTTACAGTCTGGACATCATCCCAGTGCTGCCTCACTTCAACCTGTTTCGTACAGCGATGTCATAGAGACCGAACTAACTCGTGTTCTGAACACTGTACTCTCTGTGGTTCACATAGCAACAGGAAGATCCAGTCTCCGGAGGCCGAGCCCTGGGGAGTCCTGGGAAGCTATGCTGTCAGACCTGGCATCCAGTCAAGCGGAGAGCACAAGTCGGAGGGAGGGGGAGAGAGAGAGACAGACAGACAGAGAGAGTGAGACAGAGAGAGATGGAGACAGAGAAAGACAGAGAGAGATGGAGACAGAGAGAGACAGAGAGAGACAGAGAGACAGACAGAGAGATGGAGACAGAGTGAGACAGAGAGAGACAGACAGAGAGAGATGGGGAGAGACAGACAGAGAGACAGAGAGAGATGGAGACAGAGAGAGAGAGTGAGACTGAGACAGAGAGAGACAGAGTGAGATGGAGACAGAGAGAGTGAGACAGAGAGAGTGAGACAGAGAGAGACAAAGACAGAGAGACAGAGAGAGATGGAGACAGAGAGAGACAGAGTGAGACTGAGACAAAGACAGAGAGAGACAGAGTGAGACGGAGACAGAGAGAGACAAAGACAGAGAGAGACAGAGAGAAAGAGGCGCAGATCATCTCCACTGCTGCAGTATGGCTGGGCTTCAGCTCAGATATAACACTATTTTTTCACAGACGACCTTCTGATAGCCTGGAAGTGCGAATATGTTAAATTGGTGCTTCAGGGATAAGAAAACACCAAAGGGCATTGTTAATCTCTGAAATCAGCATTTAGATGCAATTAGTATTTGATATGGTTTAAAAGTAGTGCATTTGATTATTTAGGCATGGACATTTCAGTAGATGGAAATAGAAACAGACTGGCTTAGGCTATTCATAGACTTTTATTTTAAAATTATCTATACCATGAGGCATGTTTTGAGGACTTCTAGCTATATAGTATTTCCATATCAAATCTTGATTCATATTCAATTTAGGGATGGTGATGCAGTGCTTAGCACATCTCTGGGACCTGGGTTTGAGTCTCCGTCCAGGTTCCATGTGTGTGAACTTTGCATGCTCTCCCTATGTTGTCAGGGGGTTTTCTCTAGATACTCTGTTTTCCCCTCACAGTCCAAAAACATGCTGAGGCTGATTGGAGTCACCAAATTGTGCATGTGTGAATGTGCCCTGCTTTGCACCCATATATAAACGCTGGACCCCCTGAGACTCTGAATAGGATGAGCAGTTACAGAAAATGGATGGATATTCAAATAAAAAAGCTTAATCATTTGACTGCGATGGGCTGGCCCCCCGTCCAGGGTTGTTCCCTGCTTCGTGCCCATTGCTTCCAGGATAGGCTCTGAACCATAAGCGGGTTGGAAAAAAGGCATGGATGGATGGATAATCATTTGACTATTAATACCTCCTTTTGGATTTATTTGTTGGTATTTTTAATTTTCAGGAAAGGAGTATCTGTCTAGTTCATTAGAATTAATTCAGCAGAAAACAATTGCAAGAGAAATATTTTTTTTCCTACTGAATTTGTAGGAAAAGGACATCAATACCAGTTCAGTTCATAGACTTTGCGTACTGGGCCACTTTATTCAAACAGCTAATCCGGCTCCAGGTTTTACAAATTGTCAGACAAATATAAAAATAACCTAAGAATGAAGACGGGGTGGAAGTCAGCCATTATAGTGGTAATTGGTCACTGTCTACACATAACACTGGGTTATATTCCTCACTTCTGTTACATCAGGCATTATATCATCTGGCAGGAAAATGAGAGGAATCTGAAAATATGCTGTTTTTCCCACTTCTCATGTGAAATTAAGCTGAGTGGCTCACAGTAGACATGACAAGCTTTTTATAGATTACAACCCTTTCTGCCAAGGTAAGAATATTTTATTTATATCACTCATTTTTAGTATTATTCCTACAAGCATGGTACATTATGCATACTCTGTGTAATCTGTGATGTAGCAGTTATAGTGTAGAATTCAAATATTTATTTGATCAATCGTCCATATTCACAAGTATAGCATGTACATGACTACCATAAATAATGATGTTTACTGTAACTTTTTTAATGTATGATGAGTCTGTGATGCAGAAAAGTCTGTGTTATTATCCATTTATAAAACAACTACAAAGATGCTTGTCCAGAACAGGGCACACGCACACACACACACACACGTCGGGTATACCTATCCTTATGGGGACTGCTCATTCACTTCTATGGGAAAAATGCTAACAGTAACTATAACAACCTCAACCCCCGCCCTGCCCTAACCATAACCATAAGTAACCAAGCAAAATACATACATTTAGCATTTTTAGTTTTCCATAGCAGTCACTGATTTTTATATAATAGTTTTCTCCCTTATGGGTACCAGGAAACCGGTCCATATAAGGGAAAAAAAAAACGGATATTTATCACGTTATGGGAACATTGTGTCCCCATAAGAATACGTATACCTGCTCGCGCACACACACACACACACAATCCATGGACCCCGGCTAGCCATCAGTTACAGACAGTTAGTGTCCCCTAATGTTTTTAAAAGAAAACCTGCATAAACAAAACAAGGGGGTGGGCACACAAATTCCACATGGCGCTGGCTTTTGAAGCCTGGAGGTTTTGGGCCCCAGTGCTACCCACTGAGCCACCATGCCACCCTCCCTGTGTATACGCCATCCGCCCCTCCCTCTTCCAAGCACTTACACAGTAGAGCAGTGGTCACCAACCCTGCTCCTGGAGATGTACCACCCCTCTGCAGCCCTAATGTAACACACCTGATACAGATAATCAGGCCCTTCAGCTGCATCTCAGTATCAAAGACTAGAATTAGCTTTAACATTGCTGGCTCTAGTACTTATCTGTATCATGTTTGTTAAATTAAGGCTGCCCCTAAGCTTTGCAAGGTGGAAGATCTCCAGGAGCAGGGTTGGTGACCACTGCAGTAGAGGGTTGCTGGAATGCCTGAAGCTTAATTTAGGTAACAGAGGGCACAAGGCAGGGAACACCCTACACAGAACACCAGCCCACTGCCAGGCAGTGATATGTACACATGCCACTTTGCCTAAATGCATGCTTATGGTTTTTGGACAGCAGGATGAGTTCTCAAATGAGCTAGGGGTAGAGTGAACCAACGGTGCTGTCCATCATTATTTTTTATTCGGGCGCAATACTTAGTAATAATTCAGCTGCTACTGAAGTGCATTTCATAAAGAAATATAATTGCTACTTGAGATAAAAGATGCGTCATTATTTATTAGTGTTGAACAAAGATGAGATCAGTATTTCACTTGTGTAGTTCCTTCAGTAGTTCGCAAAGGTGTACAGAATTAACAAATATATTAACAAATATAGTAATTGCTTGAGATAAAAGATGTCACGATTCATTAATGATGAATTAACATAGAATCAGTATGTAATTAAGACTCAGCTTATGGTTAATTAATACATAAGTAATAGTATAATACTATATTATGTGTGCCCCATCAAGTAAAGCGTCAAATTTGTCTATTTATTTATTTATTGCTGTGACTGAACATTGACAAATGTCTCAAGAAGCAATTCTGATGTAAATGATAACACAACAAAATCATTCATCTACAGGTATGTCTCTAGAAACACCAAACAATATGGAAGTATTATATTCCTAGATGGAAAATGTGATTTAAATGCAAAACAGCTTTACGGAACACATCTATCTCACAAACCGCATTTCATTCATAATAAAGCAGTAATGAATTTCCTGACCATTGACCAATCAGAATCAGCAACATGGGTTTTACCTTCTCGCCTGGATGGTGCTTTATTTGTCTGCAGATCTATCGCAGTGCCAGAACACTGGCTGCAACATTAAAGGAATGTTTGTCATCCATAGAATTCTTAATGACCAATTTTTAAAGTTAATTCCTTTTTTAAACAGGATGTCTAGACTCTGTGGTTTTTCAAATGTTTTGTAAAGGCTCAGAATCACAGCAGTGTAGCCTCTAACCCCCCTACCTGAAAGATTTTACAAGTGTGTGTGTTGTTATTTTCAGCAGCTTGCAGTAATAAGCCTGAGATGAGCCAGGGCACATACCATCAGAACACACATATATATATATTTATTTATTTATTTATTTATTACATTACATGAACGTCAACACAGCAAATCAAGACTGAAACAGTGACCTCCAGCTGGGAATCATGCCTCTATGGCCACACAGTTCCCTGTTTTATGTTGTTTATATAGTTTTCTGGTTCCTTACATTTAAGTAATATTTTTCCACCTAGGAATATAATGCTTCCTTATTGTTAGTTTCCTGTTTCCTGCTTGCATAATGCTATGGCCACCAGCATGTTCAGTAGCCAAACTCATTGTCAGCAGACCACTATCGCTATACTGCGAACCATTCAGTCCTACTGAATTTGCCCACACAGCTGTAGCAGTCGCAAACCCTTTTAATAATAGGTGGTTCTAGGGAGCAGTGCATCTTTTCCAACAAGCTTGGCCCCCCCCCCCCCCCCCCATGGCCCCCTAAAGGCTACTTGGGTCTGAAATAGATATATATGGGCTTAATTTTTTGTGCACCACGAATGGCCAGAACACTAAAATTACACACATTTTGAAGACTGACTTTTAAAGTGGGTAGTCGAGTAACTTCAGTTGTTGTAAAATGAAGCTATGACAGAAAAACGGCAAGCAACTGAAAGCAAGATCGTACAAGACAGATAAGGTTGAGTAAAATGTTTTCAACCAAACTTCTGTTGCAGGAAATTTGTGATGGAATCTAGCAAACGTGTGTGTTTTTATTGTCGCCAGGACATCTGATCCTGGGGGTGGCACTGTGGGATTGGATAAGCCTGAACACTGGCCCCCTTCCCATCATGCTATGCAGAAAAGTACCCCACCATGAGCTAACGGTGTGAGAGGCTCAGCCTGCCTCAGAAAGAGCCAGCAGAAAGGTATAGTTATGAAATAACCATTGTCTTTTTAAGGACATCCAAAAAGCAGTTCCTCTACATCCTGTCTCAGCCGCCATTCACTCTGCTTGTCTCTCCCACTCACCTCTGATGGTACAATATTCATTACTTTTCAAAACTGTCTTTTGCCTGACACCTGCAAATAATGTACAATAAGCAGGAAATCTGCAATTCTAGTATTCAATGGTGGCATCTCCCCCTTTGCCAGCAGCCCAGTCTGCCCCCAGTCTCAAGCCACCACTGAGTGTAACTGGTGTTAGATTAGAGCCCTGGTGCTGGTTGTCTGCTCTGTTCAATGTAATTACCCTGGCAGTTTCTTACTATATTTTTATTCTTTTCTGTTCTATGTTTATTTAGTCATCTCTTTATTTGGTGAAGGTTTTCTAGTTGTCCCGGTCATTTCCATTACTGATGCCCCTGCAAGCTCATGGATCTAGGGTATGATTCTCAGTTTGGTTGCAAGAGGTTCTGGTTTCCAATGCATGATGAGCCCCTGTGAGTCAGAAGCGGATTTTCCACCCTGGGATCAATAAAATGTATAACACGACTTTACTTACCTACATAATTGAGCAGCATCAGTAAATCGTTTATCCAAACTGACTGATTATGTTAGGCTCTGTTTCTGCACAGCAGATCCTCTGCTGGGACTGGAACAAGCAACCTCCAGGTGTATACCCCTTATGATAGGCAAATGTGACCTACTCTTTTGCGTTTTAGCAGGGATCCCGATGAGGATAGATAAGTGTGTATGTATCAGCAGTCAAAACAATTAGCTTGTTTCTGGTCTGTAAAAAACTGAAAACTTAAAGATAGCAAGTAGCATGTAATAAAAGCCACTATGTATATAAGTACCACCACATCCATCTGTAATAACTGCTTATTCCATGCGAGTCCCATCCCAGGGTGTTTAGAGCTCAATGCACAGGACACCTTACATGGGATTCCAGCCCATTTCAGGACATATGCACACACTATGGGCAATAAAGAGTCTCCAGTTCACATAAACTGCTGTGTTTCACAAAGGCTCTTCATCTAGTAAGGGCCTTGTCAACAAACATCTGACAGACTCACTCATATCAGCCCTGTACCCCAAGCCAAATACAGAAAAGTCTCTAAACAAAAACAAGTGTTGTTTTCTTTCTGACAAGAGGATTGTAGCCCAAACAACATTCCAATAATCCATCTATCCTTCCATTTTCTATACCCTCTTGTACTATTCAGGGTCACAATTTCACAAATTTAAAAGTACTTATTCAAATTACTTTGCAAAGTCTATATGGCAAACAGAGCATAAAGCAGAGTTCACAAAATTGTATAACCGATTTAGCACACACAAAGGTATACAGCAACAGAATGGGATATATACAACATTTACCAGCTATATCACCATACAAGGTCAAAATATTCATCCCCACCAGATGAGCAAATAAGATTCAGCAGGACCCCAAAATAGCATGCGTGATTTACGTACTATATGGTTTTGGATCCGCAATTAACTTCTAGTAAAGTATAGCTATTTGCCATCTTATCAAGTTAAACTTGATACAATAGGCAGTTTATTATTTTCAGTACATTTCTAAGTTCAAAATTACCAGCATAGGACACGTCTAAATGTTCAGGTAAGTTTCAGACTTCATATGAAATGATGAAAATTAATTTTTAAGATGAACTTCATTGGTGTGCTAATGGTAGCTAAGATTCCCTTTTTGTTACACATCCCCAGCAATTAAAAACACAAGCAGCAGCTTCTCTTTTCCTCCTTAGCTAACTTACCATGCATGCAAAAATCTACCCATTAAGGAGCACAAATGCCACCTAGGGGCCACTTGTATAATTTTAAACCAAATTTAACACTAATATGTATCTCCATGTACTAAACGAACACTTAAAGAACATTCTTGAGAAGTAGCATGAAGCAGGTCTTACAGACTACAGATTAGCAGGTCTTATGCGCATATTTAAATCCATCAAAAGAGTGAAAGACACAATTACATTTACTTTTATTGAGGGATAAAGACATATAACTCAGTGAGCACATAATCAGTTTTTGTAGATATAGCTCTTGGAATACCAGACCTAGTTCTCAGACCTATGAAATGCTTTGACCCAGTTTGAGAGTGACATTATAAAGGATGTTTTAACTGTCAGTCTATGTGTATCTATGTCTGTGTGGTGTCAGCAATGATGAAACTGTAACTCTGCCATTCCAGTTTCTTGGAGGGATCCAACAGCAGAGGCGGAGCCAATGTGGGGTCACAGAATGTACAAATTCAAAAGTTTTCACGTGTATTGGCTTGGTAACTTCATTGATATGGCTCAGTTTAAAGCTAGTGTGCTAACAGGTAGGTATAGCTAGCTGGTCGGTAAAAGCTTTCCTAAGAGGAATTTCACAGGCAAAGCAGATTCCTGGAATCCTGCTGCTTTTGCTGCATACACTATTGCCTTTATTGACTTTGCCTTTCAATCCGAGGCATTACTGTGGTATTCCACCAGTAGGTACAGCCCAGTATGACAGTGACCTAAGACTTGACGTGAAGTGATCTTTGCGCAATGATGGTGACTCTTGCTACATCTGTGGGAAAAGAAGAAATAAAACCATGATATGACTCTGCTTTAGAATGGAGAAGTTCATTAGGCTGTTTACTAGCTGACACAGTAGCCTTGTTTTTGAATTACTGACCTTTGTACTAAGCAGGTAACTGTATATGTATCTTGTATCTTGACTGTGTCTTGATGAATTTTAGATAATCAAATTCAGAAAACTGGGACAGTGTTCCTAATGTCTTATGGGGTACACATGTCCCCTGTTCTTATTTTTTAGAAGTTAGCTTTTGTGGAATTTCATTCTGCAGGACCTGGTTTTCAGAAGTCTCTGGTATGACGTAATGTCCCAATTTGACATATTTCATAGTAAGAAAGAGAAGCATTCTGCTTCTTTGACCCAGATAAACCAGGGCTGCCACTTGGGTTGGCATTCTGTGGAAGTACTACCTTCAAACCTCTGTGTCACTGGACATTATAACTTTTTTATTGAACATAGGTCATTGGGGTGTTGGTAGAGTATTTAATTAAACTGACAAATGTCACCAAAACCCTGGAACCCACACTGGGGATAAGTGATGGTGGTGGGAGGACACAGGTGTAAAAATGATGATGAACCGCGAGCAGCTGTAAAAAGACTTTCCGAGACTTTGTGAGGCAGACACTGAATCCAAAATCCAGAACCCAACAGGGGGCCACAGAATAACTCAAGAAGGGTTAATCAGTACTGAGTACTTTGAAACATAGAAGCAGGGTTAAGTAGGAGACTCGAGACACAGGTAAAATGGATCGCAAAATAATTTGGATAAGCGGAGAGTCCTCTGGAAGGATCAGGGTGTTTGCTGCCCCCTGGTGTACAATTTGTGTACTTTGCCTAGTCATGACAAAACTTATACCATTACTTCATGAAATAGACACACTCATAGAATGTTTGTTTCTGTGAGTTGGGAATTCACAAAAAAAATCTCATAAGTGAAGTCTGAGCTTTAACAGATATTACTTGAAAGTATTAAGTAGATGCTGACCTCATACAACATCTGCAGCGGGGCATGTAAAACTATGTAAAACAGCTTTACTTTTCTGTGGAGTAAGTTGCAGGCCTAAGACGTACATGATAAAACTTTGGAGTTTCAGCTTCACTCTCTCTCTGACAACACTCTTGAAAATGAATTACATATGGATTACAGTCTACCATGGCTCTCTATAATGTTTCTTCTCTGATGCTGCCCTGAAACCAAGTGTAGGGTGACCATATTTTGCTTGCGAAAAAGAGGAGACCGCTGGGAGGACATAAAAAGAAGCATCAAAGCTACTAATATGGACACAGAAAATAGTCTGCCTGTAGAAAGCAAATGTCAGCATGAAACAAAGAAAATTCTCAGATTGTAGGCATCTTTACATCCTAAAAAATGACAAGACCGGGAAAAAGAGGATGTACATTCACCATAACCAAATGGAAAACTGGGATCCGTTTGCAGTTTCTGCTATGGGCCACTGAACTGGTTTGCATTCATTCTTAGGAAAAAGAACAGAAAGAACAGAAAAATAGCTACTTGTGCCTGTCAGTACTGGTTTTGGTCAGCCAACTAAGAGCTTCAGTTTTAGGAATAATCCATGTACAATCTGTGTTTATCTACTAACAAACATAAGCAGCATATACCTGACAACCCTGAACTGGACTGGATGTATGAAAGGTTGTAAACATACATAAAATTTTTTGAACTAGGTAAATAGCAGTTGCTTTTCTTACAATGGCCTGGATTTTATGCTGTCACATTTCTAAAACTTTTAAAATACATGGAAATTAAATAGCATATGTAAAGTATAGGAGTTGATACTGAATTGTTTCGGTATGTAAATCCACATGTCTAATCTAACAGTTTAATTTGTTTGCATTTTACTCTTGTTTTTCATCTTTTGTCTATTCTTGTTAATTGGATTGGACTGATAAACCTCAGAATACTAGTTTAAGGATGTAAAAGGCATGAACAGGCTTGATGAGGATTGCTGTGACAGAACATTCTGTATTCAGGGTAACTGAAAGTTGTTACTCAGTTCGGTGTGAAATAAATGTAAATTTAACAAGCTTAGAAACATATCAATTATTTCTCTCATGCTTCTCTGTGCCCAGAAATAAAGACAGTCTGTTCTCCACAACACGATGGTGGTCCTTAACCCTGATAACACATACTTGGACCAAAATATTTAAATGCATCATCATTTCTATGTCTCACAATTACAGTGTCTCAAAGGCCATGGGTATACAGTACTGGATAAATAAATTCCATTGTGCATACACTACTTTATTCCTTTTCATTTCGGAATGCAATTTTGCTTCCAAAATAACACATAATTCAAACAGAAACTGTAGTTTTTGCTAGCACTCCACTCACAGAAGGATCTATTCTGGCAGAAATATATGGTCTGACATATCCATGCTTAAAGAATGCTTTCTCAAATCCTTGAGTGGTTCTCCCTCTGCAGTTCATGTGGTGCATATATACATGACATGGGAACTGTTCTTGACTAAATTGGAGCTAAATTTATCAATAACGTTAACTACTAAATGGTATGCAAATCTTTGCCAGACACAGGTGTTACGGCCAGGGATATAAGAGGTGCACCCACGTACAGAGAGACAGAGACACCCGACACACCACTCTAACACGGCTTGTAGTAAATTGTTTCTCTGTATTTCTTTGCAGACAAGTATGTACAAGGGCAAAGAGTATATACAACGACAGGCTGGGCCCAAACGACACCAAAGGAAAGAACAAAGTAAAACAAAACGTCCCTGATCCTAACCCTTAGTTTTATCTCTATCTAAGAAAAGAAACAAAAATAAAAGCCTACCTAACTACACTAAACTAACTATGCAAACAGAACTTACAAGGGTGGTGTTCGCCTGATCTAGTGTGTCTAACAGAAGAATAATATCCTACGTGATTCACAGGGAAAGTGTATGAGACGGAAACGGAAAACAAAAGGATTACTGGTATTTACAATAGAAGGGACTGTACAACCAGAGAACAATGGATATGAAGAAAACTTGACCCAACCTGCAAATGTCCAACAAGGTGAGCATATACATCCGAAGCCACAAGCTACACAAGATGTATATCTACATTTATCACATCTAACAAAGTCAAAAATAAAAACCCTCTCCAGCTACGCTCCTGCAGCCGCTGGCGGCGTTTCTTTAAAGGAGCTGCTGGGCGGAAGTTCCGGTAGCGATCCGCCACTGGGAGGCAACGACGACGATCGGGGCGGACCTGAGGATCGAAAGGGAGAGAGAGAGAGAGAGAGCAAGACCGAAAAGAGAACGAAACTGCGCGACCGCAGCAGAGAACGTAACACGGGTGAAAAACAAGACGAATTAATGGATGAATGAATGCATGAATCGGTGCATTAAATTAAAATACATGTGTGCTGAAATGCCATGCTCAGTGACACAGAAAGTACATGAGCATAATATCTGTGATACCATGTATCATACAGATTCTATTTTTGTGAATATATGTGAAATTGCACATCAGACAAACTTCCAATCCATTCATTTTCTTCTGTTCATTTCCAAAACGGGATCATGAATATCTTTCAATTATAACACAGATTACTCCAGAGAATTACAGATTATTACAGACATTTCTTTCCTGTTGCTTCAGTTGTCACACACATTACAAAACTCAGCACTCTTGAGAATTGTGGAATTATGGAATTCATTACATGGCGATATCCTTTAGCGCCATGGGATTACTGTTAGTATCACTGCACACCGTGGAGTCAACTTTGAAAAGAAGAGCAGAGTTTGAATCTGTAGCTGTGTAAACTCAATTCTCAGAGACCTGAGACTGAAACAAGGAAGCAAGCCTAGTGTAGTAAATATAGTGCATTGCAGTAAAACTGAGGCAATTCAATGGCTCTGCAGGTTAAGACCCCCATAATCAGAAAGTTGGCAGTTCAGATCCCAGGCTGACAGGCTGATGTGACCACTGGAGCCCTGAACAAGGCCCTTTAACCCCCAGCTGCAGGGGTGCTGCACACTGGCTGACCCTGCACTGGGATGACCCCCCCCAAACTTGCACTCACTTGCATATGTGTCTTTGAGTCTCATGGAGAGCAAGATGGGATGGGCAAAAAGACATTCCTCATGGGAAACAATATCTTTGTTGTAGTTGATTATTAAGACAAACAGTTCACTTTTTGGTCACTCATTTTGCAGAACAGTATTGCATGTCAGCAAAAGGTGATGTCAGAGGAGGGTTGACAGACTTTTTAAATTCAATTCAAATCAAATCAATTCAATTTTATATGTATAGCCCATTTTCACATTACGTTGTCTTAAAGTGCTTTACAGCATCCTTGCCCAAAGCCCCCAGTGAGTAAGCCATAAGTGACAGTGGCAAGGAAAAGCTCCCTAGAAGCAAGAAACCTTGGGAGAAACCAGACTCAAAGGGGGAGCAGATCCACCAAGCGCCCGTAGAGGAAATCAAATGAACAAGATGGCGAAGTCCCAATTCACAATAAGCCAACAGGAAGGCCACAAGTGCAAAAAATAGCAGCTTAGCTTAGTGGTGTGGTGATTTTCTCTGAATGCAAAACTCATCTACCCCTTAAAGCAATTATAGAGTCAAGCATGGGTCCTAGGTTGTATTGAGTAGGCAAATGGATCTGGAAAAATTCCTTCCACATTTTTGTCCATGCTGACTCATGGACATATTCCTAAACCTCATCCCAGAGGTGTTCTGTTCATCTTACATGCTGCAGTGCATGAAAATACTAGCAGAACAGCTGTTTCTGAGATGGTCACACCACCTTTAAAATCACATAGATCACATGTCTTACCCATAAAGCTGAGACATATGGTTAATGAACCTCTTGACCCCATCTGTGTAGTGAATAGGTACAGTTGCAGCCACAATTCATTCTTTGTAGAAGCTGGTTGTTTGCATTAATGAGGCAGCGTGCCTCATAAACTCTGCAATGAATGCAGGTGTATTTAATATGGGAAATAAGAAGTGTGTATACTAATAACCTGTATGTGTGCAGAAACTGGGCATGTTGGAAGGCAAAAATGACAATTTTCTTTCAAAGTTCATATTTAGTGATAGATAATATACTGTTTAAAGGAATGACTCAGAGAACCAGTCAAAGGAGAGTTGCAATACCACTTGAATTGCTCCTGTGAAAGTATCCAGCTGTTCCAATATGGGTAAAGATTGGTTTGGGTTGGGGCCCAATATGATCTGCATTCAAGGGCTCCAATGTCCTGCCCCGCTCATCTGCTCCTCCCGTGTGGCACGCCCCCTCATTAACCCCATGTGGATTCCCCGTGTTTACCAGCTGTTCCTGATCATCGTCATTAGTCAATTGTATTTAGTCCACGTTTCCATTTGTTTCCCCAGTCCGGTCATTGTAATATTACCCCGTGTTTTGCCTGTCCCTATCGTTGCTGTTCCTATTAAACCCCATGTTTGCCCCAGCTACTTGCTTCCTGCGCTTCTGTCAACGCTCCGTGCTCCATAAAGCGTAACATCCAAAAGCTCTGCTGGTGTCCCTGACTACAGCCTAATCAGAATGTAGTGATTGTTCTCCCGCAGGTGATGTTCTGTTTACCGTAATTAAACTAATAAATGCATCATGATGGTCCCTGTGGAATCACAATTGAGTCAGTAAATGTCAGCAGCTACTATGGGCACTCTTGACTAACATTCTATTACTGTAATGTTCTCAAAAATTAAATCGATGCAGCTGGCTTCCATCCATTGGTATGTCTAGAAAATGCTCGTCTGAATCTAAGGCTACTGTCCCCCTTAGCTGTTGGTTATTACGCTGCCCATCTCTTATCCTGGTTTTGCTTAAAGTTCCTGTATAGTACGGTTTCCTCTAGTCCCGCTAAACTCTTCCTTCATTCTAATGTTTTCAACCATCACCAAGCATTTCCTTTTCTATCCCTGGCTTTTCGACAATAACAAACTTTGACCAAAAAAAAATGTAGCATTTTGACCCTTGTCAAACAACTTTTTTGAAACGCTCAGACGTTTGTGGTCCTTTCTTTCAAAAAATAACTTCACATGACAATAGCAATGATAGTTCGGTAATGCTGATGTGTCTCCAATGTCTCTTACTTGTGCCGATTTGTCTCATTTAGGCTGATACCGCTTAATCTCTCCCTCAGTCCTCGGCACCTTTTGGCAGTAATCCTTTAAGGGATCAGTGCCCATCTTCTCCATTTTTGTTAGACACTATTACATCCCTGCTAGAAAAGCTGGAATGCAACATCTTAACGTGACCTTATTCTCCTGCTAAGCATGAGCACTACCACAACTACTTTATATACTGTAATTTGAGTTTTATCAATCAAGTAAAGGTAACAAGTGAAACAAAGAGCAAAACATTAAAGAACCGGGGGGGGGGGGGATGAAGGGTGACGATCCACTGGCATCTGTGAGACACAAGATGGTTATTAATGCAAGTAAAAGAAACACTAAACAAAAACAGCTCACAAAACAGGATAACAAGGGGCCAGAACTACACAGCAACAGCAAACCCTACAAACAGAACCTCAGAAACAAGCCAAGTAACACAGCATTAGCACACAATGACTGACTAGAGAGCAGTCTGGACACAGGCACTTAAATACATCAAATACATCTGATAAATAGAGCAAACAAGTGACAGGTGTAACTCAATCAATTAGCCAATCAGGGGAGACACAGGAATAAAACTTAGGTGTAAGTACTTAACCAAGATGATTCACAGAACTAGGAGGCTTAAACATACTCTGGCACCAGGAATACAAAGCAAAGCTGATCAATTATAAAATCAAATGGTACAAAACAAAACTTTGACAGAACAGAATGAGGAAGAACTAAGAGCAGGACTTAAGACACAAAATAAACAGTGAGGAACTGAAAACTAACAAACACAGATAATTGGTGAGGCTGATCCCAAACCCATGACTTGAGACTCAGAGGCACACGCAACCTAGTGAGCTAAGCAGCAACCTACTGTAGGAGGCAGGGAAAACACACAAGTTTTGAAGGAAGTGAAAGGGACTTTCTGACCCTGACACCCTCAGTCCCTAAATAAACAAAATCGTGAGAAAAATGGAACCATGCTAAAATGACCACAAAGTAACAAGACTCAGGTCCATCCGCAGATGATAGGAGATTGTTCAAAGATAACAGTAATACAAAGAGAAATCAACATCTGTTTGTCGACCACTATCAAGATGTGTAGAGCAGGAGAAGGAAACCTGGCCATTTATAAGGGTACCAATTATCTCAGGCCTGTTAGGCAGCAGAGGTACTCAACAGTTGCACTTGGAAATATCATCCTTTGTGGACGTCGTATAAAGTGATGTAACTTGTCTAAACAAGTAATTTGCCACAAGTCTGCTATCAATAATATGATAGACAAGGTGCTGTTCTTTTTTTAATCACTACTACTGCTTTATTCATACGTAAAGAGGATACAGTGTTTTCATGTTTTCAACTTGTTCTCCTACTTCAAGGGCAATATCTTCCACCATAAGCTTCTAGTCAGGGATAAACCAAAAACCATGACAGAGAGATAGCCAGATGCCATTAGTGGTGTTAGGATTGATACTGAAGATCTGAAGCTGTGTTGAAGAAAAATGAACCACTGTATGACAAATCAGAGCATCAAAGCTCAATTAATTCTCAACATAAACACAGGATCAGTGACATCCAATGCTTTGTTCGAGCCACGATTACATGTACTTCAGCGCTGGAGTCGTAAGAGCTGTGAACCATTTCAGGGGGTGCAGCATTTTAAGGCTTCATTTGACCAAATGTGTCATAACAGCACAACAAGGCCATTCCATTTCAGAGACTCCTTCAAATGTGTAATAGTAATAATAATTAGTACTTCTTTTCCTGGGCTGTGATGGATCCTTCACAGCCCAACCTATCCCAAGATTCATTGTGCAGATTTTTCTGACCTTTAAGGGATGCAGTCACCGTAGCCTAGTCAGGATGCAGCCCCTGAATTGGGACACAGCGAAAGAAGCATGAATCTCGATCTGGTCATTCTTGAGTCAGAGGGGCATCTGCTTTGAAGTCATAAGGAAGCATGAATCCTGGCCAGGGCATTGTCGTGTCAGTTGGGCGTTTGCTTTGCAAATCAACAAATAAGTAGTGATGGAACAAACAAGGAAAGAAGTATGTTCTGGGGTTTGAGAACATTTAAAACTAATATCAACAACCTATGAGAAAATAATGATAGTACAGTGGTACCTCAGAACTCGAAATTAATCCGTTCAGAACTCCGGACCGAATCCTAAAAAGTTGGAGTTCTGATAGAATTTTCCCCATTAGAAATAATGGAAAACCAATTAATTGGTTCCCGGCCCCAAAAAATACACCGAAATATGTTTTTTTTCTTCTTCTCAGCATTTATACACAAAATGAACCGGACAAAACAAGAAAAGCATATACTGTATTAAAGACATCTAAGCACATTTATTAATTAATTTAATTAATTAATGTAGTAATTTTTAAAGTAAGAAAATAAATGTATCCTAACAATGTGTAAAGTTTAAAAAAAAACAACATGTCCTGCCCCAATCGTCTGCTCCTTCCCTGTGCCACGCCCCCTCGTTAACCCCATTCTCTCCTTCCATCCTCCCATGAGTTCCAAAGTGTGTTCAAGGAAGTGTTCCATCATCCTGCAGTGGGGTGGAATGTTGGTAATCAGCTTCTGGACTTATGTCAGGGGAACCGGTCGGCGGCCAATTTCTCCCTCGAATTCTGAACACTAGCTGCCAGCCTGGATTGAACTGACTGCTTACAAACCTTCTGTCAACGCGCTCTTTGCCCGGAATTATGGGCTAAACTGGCATGTTGGGGTGCTACCAGGACCTTCAGAGAATACGTGAGTCTGTCAGTCACCCTAGACACCATCCTTTGCGAGCACAGAACGGCAGTGCAAATGTAAGGACTGGCTGCAGCCCCGTCACCTCGTCCAACAGAGCCTGAGCCAATGGTGTTAGGATGCACGCCACTCACCCAGAAAGAACGAGAAAGATGCCAAAGTCAGGTCTATGTATTTATTGTGGCGAAGTGGGGCATTTCATGTGCTTATGTCCGAAGCAACCCATGAGGAACCGTCCGGAGGAGACTCAGGTAAAAACACTAATTCCTCCTGACTGTACTAAAGCCCAGTTAGTGGTACCCGTCATTCTTTGCTGGGAAATATAATGTGTTAAAAGTCTGGTTTTACCAGATTTGGGCACAGTGGGACGTTTTGGGGATGCAGCATTTGCACAGCAACACCAAATCCCCTTGGAGAAGATGCCTCAGCTGTTAATAGTACCGGGAGTAGATGGAAGACCTCTCTCCTCAGGTCTGGTAACTCACTGCATGGTACCACTGACCCTTAAGGTGGGAGTCCTTCATACTGGGACTATCCAATTAATTATTTCCTCGCTGCAAAGTACGATCATTCTCGGATTCCCTTGGTTACGACGTCACATTCCCAAGATAGATTAGAGGAGTGGAGAGAACCAGCCATGGTCGTCTGACTGCTTTGTGGAGTGCCTTTCTATACCTTGTCGGGTCTCCTCCATTGAGAGCCCCCTACCCTGAGGATCTATCTGGTATCCCAGAACCTTACCGTGATTTTCATGACATGTTTAGTAAAGCACAAGCCTATGGTCTCCCGCCTCATCGCCCATCGGACTGTGCCATCGACCTCATAGAGAATGCTGTCCCTCCCTGTCGATGTCTTTCCTCCCTTTCTCAACCAGAGGAAGAGGCCATGAAAACTTATGTACAGGAGTCCATAAAACAGGGGATCATTCATCCCTCCACATCTCTTTTTGCATCTGGGTTCTTTTTTGTAGCCAAGAAGGATGGAGGTTTGCGACCCTGTATATTGAAGATTATTGTGCACTTAACAATATCACCAAGAAAAGAAGAGAACCTCTCCCACTAATCCCCTTAGACTTATAGCAACAACACACATTTTAATGAAGTTTGACTTGAGAAGTGCCTACAACCTGATCAGAATAATGGAAGGGAACGAATGCAAAGCCAATTTCATCACTACTACTGGGCAATACGAGTACCTTGTGATGCCTTATGTCCTTTCTAACAGCCCCTCAGTCTTCCAGTCATTTATCAATGAGGTGTTAAGTCACATGTTGCACCTCTTTCTGATTGCTTATATTGATAATATTTTGATTTATTCTGAGACAGAAGAACAGCACGTCGAGCATGTATGATAGGTACTTCAGCATCTTAGATAGAATTGACTCTACATTAAAGATGACAAGTGTGAGTTCCATTGTGTCACAGTGAAGTTCCTAGGGTATGCTATATCCCCAGGGGGAGTTGCTATGGACCAAGACAAGGTCACTGCCATTTGAGATTGGCCCCAACCTAAAACCGTTAAGGAACTTCAGTGATTCTTGGGTTTTGCAAATTTTTACAGATGCTTTATCCAGAGTTTTAGTATGGCAGCTCTGCTTATGGACCTAATAAGAAATGGGAGAAGAGACTAAAATGGAATCCAGGGGCACTTCTGGATTTCAAAGATCTGAAGCGACATTTCTGCTCTGCCCCTATTCTGAGACAACCCGACCCCCAACTTCCATTCCAGGTGGAAGTAAAAGCCTCCATGGTGGGCGTCTGGGCAGTCCTGGCCCAAAGGGACCCTCTCACTGGTAAGATACATCCATGTGCCTTCCTGTATAAAAAACTTACTGAGGCAAAACTTAATTATAACGTCGGGAACTGGGAATTATTAGCCATTAAAAGGCCTTTAGATTAATGCCCGCCATGCTTGCTGAGCACTATTCTTCACCTGTTTCAACTTTCAGGTCACCTACCTCCCTGATCCCAGGAATGTCAAGGCAGATGCCCTTTCTCGTTGATTCCCCTCGACGAAGAACCCAGAACCAGTGTTACGTTTCACTAACCTATTTGAACAAGCTGGTTTCATTTACTTTCTTCATCTTACTTCCCCTTTATTCCCTTGTGCTCCTTTCCACTTATCCTTGACATCAGCACAGAAATTCCTAATATTGGTTTCTGCAGCAGCTTAATTTCTCGGATCAGGTCTACGTCTTTATCCGGTCCTCTTGCAGAATAAACCGTCACATGTTAGTTCCTTATAAAATGTTTCGCTGACAAGTGAAAACTTATTACTGAAGCAAGTTTGCATTATTGCATTACAAGTATAGTATAATAACTATTTCAATGCAGAAATTAATCATTATAATCATTGTAGTTAAATCAAGTGTTATTATGAATTTCATTGGTAATTACTGATTGAAATTGCATTGTATTTGCATAATCATGGATTTTCCCGCCACACTAGCATCTGATGCCATGGACTCTAGTGCCAAGTCCAGGGCAATTGCAGCTGAGGGGCATCATAGTACTCAGAATGGTACAGTACTGGATTAAGGTATTATGCTCTTTGTGTTAAAATATCAGTCATGTGGTATACACCCTGACTTGTAAATAATTGTTTAGGAATAGAAAGGTTACAGCTTCTACAAACATCGAAAGGTGGTTTTATGATCGTTCTGAGGCACCATATCCAAACCTGAATTTATCTGGGTTTGAACATTTTTCGTACTTTTTCAGTGCCTTTTGTGGCCCTTTGTACCCCAAGTGACCAAATTGTGGTTAGCCAACCAAAGTTAGGGCTAGGGTTAGAAAGGTTGTGGCTTTTACAGATTTCCCTTCAAATGCATTGATTACAGTGCGTTGGTGCACCCACCACACGTCAAACCACCTCAGGGATGAGAACCTGAGTGCAGCCATGTGGCAGGTGATACCTCAGCACCAGACTAGTCCGAATGGACCAGAGTGAGGATTTTTTTGGGGGATGGAGTGTCAATCCTGCCGCCAACCCAAAGTTATTCCCTGTAAATTGGAGGACCTCCTTATAGGGTTGGACGTAGATTAACGTTATACCCAGGATGAAGCAATTGCTTGCCTTGCTCAAGGGCCCAATGGAGTAGAATCACTCTGGGCATTCATGGGATTTGGAAATTAGCAGGAGAACATTTTAAAATGAATTTGAGAAAGCACTTCTTTACACAG
>JAODJW010000001.1:29093701-29112364 GCA_026777045.1 Hyperopisus bebe
GTATCGGGCAATTTTTATGAGTACGAGTATCAGTGTATGACTGCAGTATCGGCCCGATACCCGATGCCGGTATCGGTGCATCCCTACTTAAGACCAGTCTCGGGTACTACAACACAACTGTTACATTTTGTGGTCTGCCACTTCATGGTTGAATTTCTATTGTTCCAAAACACTTCCAGTTTTTAATAATATCACTTAAAGTTGACCATCTCTAGTAGAGATGAAATTTCACAAACTAACTTATTGCAAAGGTGGCATCATATGACAGTACCAGGCTTGAATTCACTGAGCTCTTCAGAACAACTCATTCTTTCATAAATGTTTATAAACCTGACTGAATGACTAGGTGCTTGATTTCATACACATGTGCCAATGGGTCAGAATGAAATAGCTGAGTTCAATAACTGAGAGGTGTGTCCCAATACTTTTGTCAATATAGTGTATCTTTCAGGCTAAATATCTGAAAGTGTAGCCAATTCCAAATCCTGTAGTGTGAAATGTTTTGTGACCCAGTTGCAATTGGCAATGAGCTACAGCCAATGAAAATGCAAGACACAGGGTGAGAGGAAAGCCAGGAGACGTGTAAAAGGGTGTAAAAAGTTCAATTAGTTTAGTAACTGTTCTATTCAATAAAAGTTTACTGTTGGCATCACTCTTATCTGTGCATGTATAAATCCTATGTATCCAAGGGTTAATTTGCCACATCTGTAAATGAAGATCATATGTTGTAATTTGATGAAAATGTTTTAATGATTTTTAGCATGTTGACACTACTGGGAGAACTGTCATTTCCCAGTTCTCACATATGTGTTCATGACAAAACATAGTTTGGAGACAGACTTCTTGGGGATTCCTCCTGGTGAAAGATCTTGTAATGTTACCTCCTATCGCTGATTGTTCATGTAGTGTGTAAAGTACAACTTCAAGATTCCTGATTACAAGGTTAAAAGTTGAGTAGTGTGACTGGTACAGTGATCTGATGACCTTGAAAGTCATGTAGTGTGAACTTAGCATTTAGAAATGCTAAAACAAAGATGTAAAACATCTTTTCTAGCATTTAGGATTTAAATGTTCTTGTTGCTAGCGACTTGGTACCAAATACCACAGGACACCTTACAGGTCTTGTGAGATCTATACCTGGATGGATCAGAGCTGTTCTAGTGGCACGGGGGGGTCCTACACAATATTAGGCAGGAGGTATTTAAACATACGCAAATCATTGCAGACATTTTTGTGTTTTTTTTTTTGTTTAAATTGATATTTTAACAACATTTTTTAAACTAAATCTTAGGTGAAAGTCACCACCCCTAAGATTTATAAATGAACTAATTTTTCTCCACCGCAACTGCATACAATGACAGTTTAAATTAAATGAGTTTACTTGGATTAACTTCAGTCATTAACCTTTTGCTTGTTCATCCCACTTACCCACTTAAACCAACAATGAACAGTAAGCAGGTCAAACATAACGCAGATGAAATATACGAGTGTATATTTAAAAAAAACTGAAACTCACAAGGCCTACCTCAGGAACAATAAGGCTATAGGAAAACAATGAATAAGATGCCAGCCCAGTGCATGGCACTTAGGTACATCTCATGTTTGGCAAAACAGACCACATCATACACAAGAATTTTCAGTGGCATAGTCTTTCTGAAGAGTGAGACAGACACTGCTAATTTTTTGCAGAAAAAGGGCACCCAACTGTGACTGGACTGGTTTACTGGTTTAAATGGTTCCAAATAAGCAACAGGTTGATTGGAACTTCAGGCACCCGAGCTACAGTATATGAGCTTTTCCTTCAGCAACCAAGAAACTGAAACCTTAACACATTAAAAATGAGCAGGCATACAAGATATTAAGAATACACTTAATTATCTTCAGCATATAAACATGCAAGATTTAACATTTAAGCAAAAGGAGCTATTGAATGAGAACAGAAAGCAAACTTGACAAGCCATTTACACACCAACTGTAAGGTGGCTTTTCTACTTTGGTCATTTCTTTGAGCACGAGGTTCTCTAGGCCTGCTTACTTGAATTTTACATTTTCTTCTATGTATCGTCAGTTTGCAATACAAACTGAACATATCTGTAAGTTTTAGCCAGTGAGATGGTCATGCTACCCAGTCACGTTTGACTGTCTTTTGGCAAAGTTGAGGGTACTGGGACACTTGGTGTAATGACAGCACTTTTTTGAATCCAGCAATCCGAGTTTCACCATCAGTGGGACCTTGTGTTGCCTTGAAGGTTTGGCCAGGCTTTCCCCCATTGCAAAGGGTTAGCTTTGCGGCACTTTCCCATGGGTTTCTTCTAGATGTCCCATTTCACTTGAACTCATGTCTACAAGCATGTAGAATTTGTTCATACTATGAATCTGATCTAATTCCCTGTTTTAGTCCAGTTTTTAGTATTGGCCTGTTTAAATAAAATGTCCCTTGTGCATGTTATTTACATTGCCCTGTAAACATCCAGTTTATGAAAAACAGTATATTTCAGCAAACTATTTCAAATATAAATCAACACTTTGGGTTTTATTCAAAGTATATGACTGATGATGCAAACCACATTAATTCTGCAGTGGTTATTGAACATCTGGAATGTTCCTTAGTTCCAGCTATCCATCAGAATGCCCCATGTATTGATGGCAAAATAATGTTTTACATAGAACTGCTTTTGCCTAGAACTTCAGCAACTTTGACATGTCTAAAGGCTCGCGTGACCTAAGGTTTATGTCTTATGAAAAATAGAAGGTAATCTTTCTTATGATTATTTTCTAAAAGAGTCAAGACTAACAGTTGTCCTCCCTGAAGATGACCTTGCATATTAATCAGTTCTCTGTGGCTTTGAATAAGAGAGATAACATTTGACAAAAGAATCATGGATAAGGATCATTCTGGGGTCAGTAACTATTTCTAGAATTCCTCCATTCAGTCTCAGAGGGACCTAGAGAGGTACAGCAGAACAGAACTAATTAAATGAACGATGTGGAAGTCAATACCCTTCCTGGCCCTCTGAAAGGTGTTTCTTGAACTTTGATGTATAGAGCATGGCATATCAGCTTTTTAAATAGTCCTGTTAAACATTTATTTACACTTATCAAAACCCATTTAAAATGCTCAAATAATGATGGACTTAAATGTAGCTAAGCAGCCATTACAGTAATTCAAACAATCAAGGAAGTTTTGTTATAATACAAATAATTATTTGTTGTCATGTGCAAAAAAATAGCTTTTTTACACCTAGTATTGGTTCAGAAAAAACAGATGAAATTAATTTCAAAACAAAACATGACAAACATTTTCACAAAATACTGGAAATGGCTGATCTTCACAAGTGCATTCGACTTAATTTCCTAGGCATGTAGTACTGGAAGTGCTTTAGTTAGACACGTCCATTGCTTAAATGTGGCTAGCAAAGCTTCTGGAGTTTCTCTCCAACAAAATCAGAGAAGTTTAAAGAGGTAGTAAAAATTCTGCATAACATGTAATAGTTTAGAGCAATCAGTTAAAACGTTTTATACCAAGTTAAAATCAATATGTTTTTTGAGTAGTGAATTAACAACTACAACATTATAATCGCTCACCAAAAAAAGCAAATTAACATTCATTGTCAACATGGTTTTAGCTGTCAATTAAACTTTTACCTAATTTACACACCATGTGACCCTAATTAATGCTAAAACATTCACTCAAAACACACGTGATAAAACTGTGGCTACAGAAACTGTAAACATCAAAAGCATAAAAACATTAAAATACAAAAAAATGATGTTACAATTGGTGTCTCTTTCCCTCACAAGCATGTACCTGTGAAAAATATATGTAGCCATTTAAATTCAAATATTTATAAGGCACTATTTTAAGAAGACCAAATTAACTTTTTTTTTTTACATATCCATGCATTCATTGAAACATTATTATAAGATGACATGGTGGATAGGTATTGTAAATTAGCTACAAGTCTCTTCTTACTTAATAGTGTATTTTTCAATGCATACCTTTACCTGCCATTTCAAGAAAAAAATAAAACAGGCAGTTTACTGAACGTTAAACCTGTAAAATTACCATATTTTCCCAAAGTGTGGAGAAATATACATCTGAATCGAATGATTATTTGCCACATAGTACTATTAATACTACCCAAAAGAAAGGTGTTCTTTTTATTACGTGGAATATTTGACCCCAGTTAAACTGAGCAATCAATTTTAATTTCAAGCCCATCGCAAAAACATGAGGTTAAGATTTTTTACCCTGTTTACAATTAAAAGATGTATTATAACGTAGGGTGGCTCAAAAGTAGGTTTACAGTAATATCACTGTGCTACATTTGTATAATGATTGTAATGTTCATGATGTCACACTTATGTTTACCATTTAATTTCCTACTTTTCAATTTCTAAAACACTGTTATGGTAGAAATTTTTTATTTCAATTTTAATGTTTGCATGGTTTAATTCTTTAATAAAGTTATTCAGAAAACAACAACAGTTTAACTGCTACTCTACTTTTGAGCCATCCTGTATGGCATAGAATATGCGATACGTATAATATAATTTAGGAGCATGGATGCCCGAGGATTGTCAAGTGATGAGCAATTCAGTCACCTAACCACATATAAAATAAAATAAAATAAAAATACCTTTGTTGATGTTACCTCTGTAGTCCCAACGCCCATCTACTGGACTCCTTTTGCAGAATGTAAAACATCTTTTCTATTTGTAACCAAACCCCAAAAATGCCAAATCACGTCCCCCCTCCATCTTCCATCCCTGCCCCTTGGGGTGCATTGCCCCAACCAAAACAAGTCTCATTAAACCTGGGACATCCATTCCTCCCTATCTTACAATATTTACATTTATATATTTCACTTTGTTGTTGTTAATATGCCTAAATGATTAAACACTTCAAACTGAAGCAGCAAATATGTTATATATAATAAGGCTAATGGGATACAATTACCTGTATAAATAACCTTCATTTCCGTAATTTCAGAAATTTAATCAAAAAATTAGGATGATGGTTTATAAGATTACATCATGTGGCTCTTAAATTAAAAGCATATTTACAATAAAGTGAATATATATGTCTTACGAAACATGAAACATACATCTGAAGTAACAAAATATAAAAAAATAAATACAAATTTTGCATTACTAACATCACATTTGGGTTAGTTTAGAATTACAGGTGCTGACAACATAACAGGTGACACACAGCATTACAGAAAAAGATCATGGCACAAAGAAATGTCAGACAATGTTTTGCTTGAATATATTGAATAAAACAAATCCCCAGTTCATCTTGGATAACTGCTGACACACAGCATGTGACCATTCTTAATATTCCAAAGAAATGTTAAATACTGTCACTTCTAGAAGAAAATAAGAGAACTTTTCCTGGTGCATCTGTGCTGCATCCATTTGGTTTCAAACACATAGTCGGCAGGTGTGAGAGCTTCTTAAAAACATTCATTTTAAGATTCAAGTAAAGAGATTCGGCTGAGAAGGTGACGCCTTCAAACTGCAATAAATTATAAATTATAGTGAAATTCCCAGGCCATGTTACTTGTTGCATTTCCATTACTTCTGGAATTGTATCGTGGTCAGGTTTGTAACTGCGGCTCACACTCAAAAAGATACCCGCACTCATCCACACGTGTGAAGCACTTTCATCACCTTTCATGATTTCCTTCACATTTTTACATTTATTTACCATTTACCCAGGTTGTTTTGCTGCCAAAATGCTTTCTGTAACTGGTATTAAATTTAGAAATTGCTCAAGTTTTTCCCTTTTACAATTTGGACACAAGTTTAGAAATTGGTCCTATTCTTCAGATGCTAATTGAGTGTTGGGCTTACAAATGGATCAGTAAGTTTCCCTGCAGGAACAATAACTGCCTTTAATGGCAGTAATATCAGCCACAAGAACATCACACATCCTTTATAAATGTGTAGACTGGAACATGTTTCTGGGAAGTTCAACGTTCTAATTTGACCCTTGGTTAGCCTAAATGCAGTCTAAGTTAGACACCACCACTATCATCCTTGAGATGACACAGACCTGAAGCATTTGTACTCATAAAATATACTATTGCTAGAAGCTAGGGAAAATTATTAATAAGATTTGTTTAATAAAAAAACTTTAAATAACCTTAAAATGCTGTTAGTGTTAACTAATAATGACAAATGTTTAAAAATGTTAATGTGAATAAAAATGTATTCACATTTAGTTGTGACATTGAGAACAACAGGCAGGAACCTGAGAAGTTTTCAAAAGTAGCAAAAGAAAAGAAAAAATGTTTGTCTAAATTGGGCCTCCAACTAATTAAATGTCACATTATGATTCACCATTATTTTCAGGATTTAATAACTGCATACAAATTTATGTCATTTAAGTCATATTAAAAATGGTCATATCTTCTAACTTAAGGCATATATAAGGGATTAAGGGTGTTAGACATCTAAACATGCTGCCTTTGTCAAGGATCTAATAAATGAGTAAACAAACATCGCTTATAATATTGCTTATGAATTCCAAATGTGTTACTTCAATAGTTTGCGTATATCCACAAAAACAAGCTACAACAACACTACCACAGCTGTCTGCCCGGTGCAATCCGTGCTTTTCATTAGCCAATCATCATTTAGTCCGATTAATAAGAAGACCCGGTTTAGGAAATTAGCAACATGAACTTTATGTATAATAGAATTTGCTGCTGGAAGCAAAGGGGCAGAGGGCTTTCCACCTGGATCACTGAACTCAAGCCGCTAATATCTTGACCACACGGTATGTACGTTCGCTTCATTTAAAATGCAGTTAAAAGCATCACTGAATAAAATGTCTCTCAATGTTACAGACCCTGCCATTTCTTTGGCAGTGTTTTGTCTATATATTAGCCTATGTGCGGGCGCTATGGGAACAGCACACGCCATTGGGAAGTAACACCTCAGGACACTCAAAACACTGGAAAGTGCTTAAATATTTGTTTCCCGTTGCATGGGTTGCTCCTCCTTCTGAGAGTCGTCACAGAGGTTATCCATGACCTCGGGGTCACCTTCCGCGTCCCTCTGGTTACCGCCATCAGCGTCCTGGGTTTGCTTCTTTTGTTTGCGCTCTCGGTCCAGCAGTCTGTAGTTAATGGCATTCCCTATGAACAGCCAGATACTGGAAAGGATCACCACGGCTCCACAGCAGAAGTACATGTATTTGTAGTTCTTGGTGATGTCGACCAGCTTGCCTGTTGACAGACCAATCCGAGTGTCAATAAGGACATACATATTACAGCGACAACAAATACAGTGAGATTAATTATGGGCGATTACTAGATTCTCTGAGGCCTGACTCATTTATACAGATCAATATAGTTTTGTCCAAATTTCTTCATATTCCTAATCTTGAGAAATTTTTCTCTTAATATTGTTGTGTAGCATTTCAATGTATCTTTCGAGGGCTCATATTGTATTTTTCTAGTGTGCCCCTTTCCTCTAGTGTTAAATAGTTTTATGCGCATGTAAACGGTCTGCAAAGTACTTGACAAAGGCAGTAACTCATCACAGAATCCATTCTTGTCTAACCTGCCTGAAACACCTTGTTGGGTTTCCAGCCCTCACCTTTGTGACATGGTGAGGTCACCTTGTAACACAATCCTTATTGCCAGCCTACCTGCAATTATCTGTCTACAGACTACAAGATAGGGGGTGGAACCTGTAGAGCAAGCTGACCAATCAGGCAAGATAACCAATCAGAGCACACTGGACTCATCAGGGGTGGGGCTTAGAGCTCTAATAGAGCATTTCAGACAGAGATGCAGTTTGAATAGAGATGTAAAGTATGAGAAAAATAATGTTTTTGGAACATTGAAGCATGTAAATCTATTCAACTAGACCTCAAAAATTAAATTATGAACAGTAAAAATTAACATAACAGGCCCCTTTTAAGAAAATGAGCAAGATAAATAACAAAAGACTTATTTGCAGTACAGTATGCACATAATACTTAATGCATGTATAATAAATACAATAATCACATTCCAAAACCTTCATTTATCTATTAAGTGAAATTATCAATTAAATTATTCACGACACAAACCAAAAACAAATGCAGACCAAAACATCATTCCTTACCTGCCAGCGGTGGGCCTATGAGGACAGGGCAGCACTCAACAATGGTGACCAGGCCAACGGCACTGGAGAACCGCTGAGCACCAACAATGTCCATCAATGTTTCAAAGAGGACTGAACTGACCATCCCGAAAGCAAAACCAAAGAACACTGCGTACACAACTAGGCCACTGTAGCCACTCACAAATGGGCAAAGTATATGGCAAACCCCATTATACAGTATAGCAAAGCTGAAAAAATACTGAATCTTTGGTCGAATCCATTTGGTGTTTGCCAGCAGTCCCATAGATGGCCTAGCAAACATGTCCACAAAGGCTAGAATAGACAGCAGGAAAGCTGCTGAGTATTCATCGACACCCATATCTTTAGCATAGGCAGCAAGGAACACAATTGGGGCAAAGAAACCAAGGAACATGATAACATTCCCTGATAAGTAGATAAGGAAGCCCCTGTGTTTGAAAAGCGAGAGGTCAAGATACTTGTTGACTATCTTCCAGGCGGTCTGTTTCTCTTTCTTCTGCACAGAAGCATTTGTGGCTGAGCTGTCCTTTTCCTTTTTGCCAGGGGGTGGCTCCAACGGCCTCATCAGAGACCCAGCCACACAGCAATTTAGTAGCAAACCACCTAGAATGAGGAAGCTCCCCCTCCAGCCAAAGGAATTGAAAAGATACTGGTTGAGAGGAGCCAACGTGCTTAGGAACACGGGACTGCCTGCCATAGCTAGCCCATTGGCTATCGGCCGCTTCTTGAAGAAATATTTCCCAATCATTGTTAGAGCGGGCTGGAGGTTGAAGGCTAGGCCCAAACCTAGAAAAGGAAAAGACAGAGCATATATGGGCAGTATAACATGCACTCAGAGGCCACTTCATACCTCACTAGTACTGGGAGAGGACCCCCTTTTGCCTACAGAAAATCTTCAATGGATGGATTCAACAAGGTGACAGAAAACTTTGCTTATGGAGTCTGGTCTAGAGGTGCAACACTTCATCAATTTTAATTGATATATCTATTGTTCAGGCCAAGATACAATGTAATCGACTCAGTTAACAAATATCGATTCATATAATCAGGGCCGTGCCCAGGATATTTAAAATACCAAAGTCTTAAGTGTTGGCCTTTCCTTGGTGTACCCTGTAATGGATTGTGATTATTAGAGGGGCAGAAAAAATCCCGAGGACTTGACTTGGGTGTCCTCAGTGGTAGGGACGAGTATGCAGATAATTAAACAATGATGTTACACTCTCTCACAAAGCAATCTCACCTAGCAATAGACTCACCTTAGTAGGGGAGGGGAGAGACCAATACATTACAGTATATTTTTTGTACTTTAGTGTCTCTCCTTTTTTCAGAAAGTAACCTATACATATTAGGAAATTGTTTTTTTTTTTGTTAAAGTATAAACACAATACCAAATATTTCTTGTGCAGACATTTTTCTTTTTTTGAGACTTTATTTTAAAGCACTTCATATACATTTTTTTCCCCCAAGATATTCTGTGTTAAACTAAAACATTAAACAGTTCGGCCTATTGTTGTCTTTTTTGATTCAAATAAATTCCATTAAGCTTATGTTTCAATGTATTGAAAATATTGATCATCTATTACTGAACCACATCATATTGTATCACAGTAACATTTCAAATATTGCCAGATATCAAATCGCTGCCTCCCAAAATCGAAACTGAATCATGCTGTGGCAAAGCTTACAATTTACACCTCTAGTTTCGTCCATAACATTTCTGCACTACTAGCTTCCCTGTTGGCTTTTATGAGTTTGACCACACCCCAAAGTTTTCTGCTCTTAGATCTGGCACAGACTAGATCTGTTTTGTTTATTGCATCATCTTCTATAGTCTACACACAGCGTCACCTAGAGGTTGGTTGTTTCTGAAATGCTAGATGTTGAGACGGCACCAATAAATACACTACACTCAAAATTGTTTAAATGACACTCACAACCCACTCTAAATCTTTGATGAACTGTAAATGAACCATTTGACGTTGTCTGTGTGCCATATGCTTAGTGTCATAGCCACATGATTCTCTCGATATAAGCAGTTGCATGTTAGCATGAAGCAAGCAGGGGCACCTAAGAAATCGGCTGCTGAGTGCAGAGTATTGATACAACTCATCTAACATCCTGCAGGAAATAATGATTAAATAATAACATAATATTGACCTATCAAGAGATACATGTATTTCTTACTCTTTCAAAGCAATTTTCGCCTAGATATATCGTAATTTATTCACACTTACCTCCAATGACTCCAATGCAAATGTAAAGTTCTACTACCTTGTTGCAGAAAGATGCTGAAATCATTCCAATTGCACAAAGGATTCCACCCATCATCATAACTGGTCGACAGCCATATGTGTTTACCAATATACTGCTTATGGGACCTGGAATGGCACAAATTACATATTAAAAATAGAGAAAGTCACCAAAACATAATTCATCCATTTATGTATAGGTTCAAGAAAGTCTATTATTCTTTAATGAACTTAAATATATACTGAAACCCCATTCCTATGGGCGAAGCTCCCTCAATCAGAAATACTGATGCAGCATTCTGTGCTGGTGTTTATTATTATTATGTGTGTGTGTGTGTGTGTGTGTGTGTGTGTGTGTGTGTCTGTGTGTGTGTGTGTGTGTCTGTTTGTGTGTGTGTGTGTGTGTGTGTGTGTGTGTGTGTGTGTGCGCGTGCGTGTGTGTTCTGTCTTTAATGCTCATATTTCTGCTTATCCTTCTTCTACTCCTTTCCGCCCATTTCTCAAGACCAGTGTTTCCCAACCTGCTCCTCTGGGACCCCAGCTGGTCACCTCAGCTCCCGACCAGACAGTAACATTTTCACAAAAACATGGACCGTCTGCGGGTCCCTGAGGACCAGCTTGGGAAACACCGCCCTAGGCTTGGAGCACTGACAACATGCAACCTGAATCCTTCCACAATCAACATGAAGTAGGACATACACTACCATCACCAAACCAGCAGACAACTCAAAATCAGCTCAGTGCTACCAATGCAACACTCACAGGTTTTTAATAACAGAAACAGTTTTTAAAGAAGTTTCTACAGCCTAGCAAGTCTTCACACCAGCAGGTATGCTGCTGACGTCAGTTCCCCAGCCTACCGGTTTTTCCGGTCTCTGATGTTCATAGGGCAAATTAACAACATACGCTACAGCTGCAATACCTCTAAACTCTTGGCCAATATGGGCAAAGTACTTCCTACAGCTACTTATTTGTTATGCCTTCTTATAATAGCAAACTCATGTGAATAGCTTCAAACAGATTCATAATGCTATTGTTACAGCTGTAAAAGAACTAGATTTGAATGTTATCAGATGAATAAGACCGCTGAGTTGAGATTAGGCCTGGATGGTATCTATTTTTCATACAGTCATATGCGACTAGGTTTTTCTTCCAGAGGGTGCAAGATGAGTGCATTTATTCATATTAATAAATGTGTAAGTAAGTAAATAAACAAATAAAAATAATAAACTCTGGTAAAAATCACCCATGCATACCACCATATGTCTGGATATTATACCACATCATTTTCAAAAACAATGCTATTTCTGTATTCTGAAATATTGCCAATAAAATTAACTGAAAGGGATGGGGGTGTCCCACCTGATAAAATTTCATGAAATGGCATACTTTGTCTGGGACCACCCCCCCCCCCCAAACATCCAAAATACCAAGTATTACCGTGTTACCACAATACCGCCCAAGTCTGGTTGTGATCATCAACCTAAAAGCTAAAACAGTTTTACTGAAGCATTTTACTGTATCACAGGAAACAAAACGTTGCGGTTTTTGCAATTTTAAAGAATGTTCCTTTTCATCTATATCTAGTATATGTCAAAAATCATAAAGTTTACTGCCAGTGTTTTGCATGAGCTCTGCATGTGCTCTCCAAGCCAACCATGATCATTTCCATCTCTGCTGTTTGAGTCTGAATAGATAATGCCATTAAGGCAGAGATTCAATGCAAGAGGCACTGCTATACTGAAACAATACCTCGCTTCCTTACTGTCCCTGAAGCACTTTGCAATTACATCTACTCCACGCTTTTTTCCAATTCTGGAATGAATAGGTGAAGTTCTGTAGTTGAGTTCAAAAAGCCATTCAGATGTGGAAGAGGTTGTTAATGAAATATTTACCTTCTGTCACACATTTCGCTAAAGTAAGAGATAGAGACAGTACTAAAGGTTTGCTGATCTGATGTAGACCTTGAACTCAACGTTTTCATGTTTTGGTGGGGTTACGTCATGTGTCCACTGCAAACATGTGACAAACCTACGATGCGCCAGAAAGTTAGCATAAACGGTGTTGCACAAATCTCAGGAGAGATGGACTGCTAGATCAGGCCTGGGTAAGGCGTTTATAGTAAAGCTGCCATCTAGGTAAACAAGATATAAAACTATTGTGTCCATGGCATACAGTGTCATTGTACTGAACTGATTTATCATAATCTCTTCCTTTGACAGGCTTGCTTACCAAACTCTTATGGTATCAACTCTTAAAATAAGCCTACACAGCAGTGCTAGCAGTGAACCGTAAGCCTGTTGAGGCCTGTGTATACTGAATACAGAAGGGAGGAGGTTGAGTCTGCCCCAGGTGTCTTTGCCACATCATGCATTTTCTGCCTGTCAGATCAGTGATTCCGTTGGGCGTGACCCATTAGAGGTGAAGGAGCCACCCTCAACAGCAGGCCAAGAGCATTATAACCACAGTAAGTCACACAAGCCATCCACTCACAAACTAAGATGATGTATGCAGCATGCATGTATGGTGACACCAGGGTTGCCAACTCTCACACATCCAGTGTTGCATTCACGCTTTCTAACTCTCATGCTCACGCAAAAAAATCTTACTGCAAATCTATATTTTTGCATTATAAACCAAAAATTAGCTACAACAAAAGCATTGGGGTAGTTTGCAAACCCTACAGATTATTTACAATGATTTAAATGGTTATGTACATCTAAATGAGTGTGCAGACTTGTCTCGAATTGAGAATCTCACATGTATGAAGAAGAAATGCAAGCAGGCAAATTACATGAATCAGAAACCACCTCCTCAAACTAGATGGCTTGCAGCTCTAGATGTACCTCTATCAAACGAAAAGAAAAATATGTAACTACTTGCGACGCACGTTATTGGCTTTCTCCAGTACTTTATATTTCTGTGACACAGCCAGTGTACCTGACCAAGCCAATGTCACCCTGCTATTTGTGGCTGCACTGCATTAGCCATGATGAACCACAGGCACAGAGTGCCAAGCTGCAGCTTTAAATACTAAATAGAAAACCATAGAAAAAAAAATAAATAAGACAGCTATAAAGAAAAACTTTCACCAAGAGAAATTCTCCACCAGCATGTGGACAAGTGTGGCCACAAGCAATAAAACAATGATTGTTAGGCAAGGCAGGTAGCATAGCAATTAGCAACATGGAGTTAGCAACCAGAAGGCTGCTGGTTCAAGTGCCAAAAAGAATTTTCTGTATCACCCCTGAGAATTTCCTATTTAAAAAGTAGCATTTAGGTGTAACAACAAGGCTTTAAAGAACTTGTTTATCACAGAAATAGATGTTTACTATATCGTGTGTGCGCTAGTGCTCTTTTATATTTTATTATACACACACAACTTATACAGTAAACTGTGAGTGATGAGGTGTCAGAGGCAAAACAACTGTTTACCATCACAAATGAAAGCTCATTTCTGAACTAGTACAAAATACAGCCAGTGAGAGACTGTTCCTTCCCAAATTGTACATACTTTTTATTATGACTAATTTTCTACTTAACAAAAAGCTTTATAACTTAATACATGTTCATTTGAAACAGTGAGGGTAATTGCAGATGTAAACACCGTCAATGTGACAAAGGTCACTGCTTAATGGTCTCCAAATGGGTATACAACAGCTTCCAAAACTAAATTACAAGACAAACATCCCTTGTCTGATAACAAAACTGCTTATTTAGCCTGATTAGGACTTGACTGCTTGCTTAAGAATAAGAACCTAGATGACCTTGACTCTCAGTGTCCTGGCTTAAGCACTGCTGAACCCCCCAACTCCAGTGCAGGCAAAGCAGTAAACGGCTACCATGTCAAACGTTTCATGTGCTGGACACCTAGGCCTAAAGAAGCAGGTTTACACAAGAAAAGTGGACTTACCTCCTGCATACATCACTGCAAGCATTATGGAAGATATCCAGGCTACCTGACTATATGAAGCATCAAAGATTTTCTGGATATCTTTGAAGAAAACGGTGGTGGCCTTGGGGAAGGCATAGGAAAAGCCGATGGAGATGAAGGCTCCAAAGACCACGGCCCAGCCCCAGCCTCCATCAGGTGGGGTGACAGCAGGAGGACCTCCAACAGCAGGCGGCATTTTTTAATAGGGTTAAACGGATCCCTTACTGCCGGCAACCAAAGAAGAGAAAGAGGCAAATAATTAATGCACACAGTGTAACCTGGATTTTTACCTATAGCCAACCAATAGCAAGAGACAAGGGTTCAATGACTAATAACAAACAGCTTTTTCCAGTGGTGTGACAGAGCTCCTTCTACCTGTACAACTGGAAGGGTGGGTGTGTTATGAAAAGCAAAGCAAAGGAAGGATTTTGAGGCCATTGTAATTAACAGTTTCTGACTCTGAACAATGAAGAAAAGTAAGGTTGTCACTCAATGAAATTTAAGTTATTTATAATTAAATTGTTTAAGGCCACACATTTTGCTGAAGAGTCACAGAGAAGAGACCAAAGCCTGCTAAGGATAGATGGTTGCATTTATTTAAATTAAGTGTAGAATCACTCCCATGTTTATGTTACTATTAATGATCCCTGGAACACCTTACATTTTTCGAGCTTTTTTGAGAATGACATCATCTGTACTTATATTACTTACAATAACACATACACACATTTACAGATGCATTAAGCAAGCATTACTGTAATAATAATTACAGGATTACAATTAGAACTTGATGACCCCATTGACAGTCAGGTAAAAAGTTTTGACCATATTTTCACATCATTATTTTTTTAAACCAGTTATAAACCATGTATGTTGATACAAGACCAAACACTTTAGTTGGTATTTAGCTGGTAAACGGAAGCCCTGCTTTCGCAGCCTGTGAAGCAGTTATCTGACACAGAACCTACTTATCTTAGTGCTCTGACACTGAGACTTGCTGATTGCAGACTGTCGTACCCTTGAGAAATGCATTAAAGTTCAGTAACTTCTTGCTGCAGTATGCAAATATATAAAGGGACGTATGGTAAAGGCTTTGCCTTTTAACTTTGGTACTGCCCACTAAATAAATATCATGCTAAAGCTCCTGGGGAGTCACATTGAATACTTTGCTCAAGGATGCCTTGCCACTTTATCCCATCAATTATTTAAACTCTTGACTCCTCTGTAACATGACAGAATGCCGGATATATGGCTTAGAGGGGCAATAAATCACCCAAGTTACGGTTTCCTAAAATATAACGGATTTTCGCTGTTTTCCGGTAACTATCCAGCTCACCTTGCCACATGGAAATGAGAAGCTGAATGAAAGCATTTGACGATCTAATGAGTGGAAAAAACACAGATGAAAACACGAGTCGTATTTACGAACCCAACAAGCCTTAAATTTAAATCGCATGTAAAATAAACATTGCACTATCAAGTGCATATTGTTAAATACCTCAATCAGGGTAAAACAATGGTTAAAGAAGCAGAGCAAAGTATCAGTACACTTACAACTTCTATACTGAAGAGCTTCCCCATGTGTATGTCACAGTAAGGATGCACTAACATGCTACATAATCATTTATGGTTTTTAAACTGAATATTTAATGCAGTATATTCATTATATATCAACATACATACAACCTAAGTGAAGTGTGTACATATATATGCACCTGTAGTGGCACCCAGGGAGGGGTTAAGGGCCTTGCTGAAGGACCAGCAGGTGTGCTGAGGCTAGGTTTGAACCGACAACCTTCTGATTATAGGCACAGAGGCTTAGCCCACTGAGCCACACACTGCTCCCAATATACTGTAACATATCACAGTCAAAATGTGTTTTCATACTGGATGTTTAGTATAATAGGAAGGGAACAAAGAATGTTTTTCTGACAATGAATTGCCACAATGCATCAAACAAATGTATTTAAAATTAAGCAATATAAACATATACAAAATTGGAGGCTTAATTTTATTCTCTTGGATTTATAAGTACTTTCCATATCACGTTCTGTGAAAGGCAGGGAGCTTTTTGACTAAACGGTATTTAAACAGCTTTTTTGAGATGTTATTTCTAGTTAACATTAAGTATTTCAGAGGGGAGAAAGTGAGAATTCACAGTCTCCAACACTGAAAACATTACATCAGTTGTCCATATTCCATCATTTACCTGTATTAATACTCGATCTATAGATTCCTAACAGGCCTACATAGAAAATGCATTTTCAAGACAGTAAACAGAATTTAGGTAGTGTAGATGCAATGTTTTGAAGGGGGTTTTACATAAAAAAAGCAAATCAAATTCTGATATTAGGTCTTTAATAATGCAGTTGTGTGGTTTCAGGCTACAACAGGTAGTTCTAGACTGAAGATGACTGGATACACATAGCATGATCCAAATGAGTGTGGTTTCAGAAAGGTGACTGAGAATAAATCACGTCATGCCTTGTAGTTTTGAATTGTCTCCCCCCCCCCCCCCATTTCTAATGTTAATCAGCTTTTTTTTCCATAAATGAAATTTGCCAGTTTTATAAGGTATTTACTTTATTAATCATCAACGCAAGCAAAAAATAAAAATTCTTTTGTTTGAAAATATTTAAATTTGATGCAATCTTGTCTTCCTGGAATGTGATATTCCCTGCAGGGGCAAAATATATCCTGGCTGGGAAACCATTCCATTACTGGCCACACACAATCACACATTAAAGGTAATTTAGAGACACCAGTTCACTTTAGTTTCCTCTCACGGTTAAAATCATGCACTTAAGTGCCCAGATGAAACAAACAGAAACACAGTGAGAACGTCCAAGTTCCACACCCAGATCCGGGAATGAAACTTACAAACCAGGAGGTGTGAGAATGAGCACAAACTACCAAGCAACCACAGCACCCAGCATTAATGATTAAATATTTAGACATCGGTATACGACCTTTTGGTGCTGCATGACTTATTCTGTGCGTTTGCTGTTCTCTTGCCAGGGTATGCTTCACCTCCGTCTTGCAAATAGTTCAAGAATATAACATGATTTAAATTTAAAGAACTTAACCTTTGGTACGGACATGTACAGTAAACTTACATAGAAAGATATAATGCAGGGCCTGACGCAATCTGTATGGCAGGAATGTTGAGCCGGATACTCCAGATCGTCTAATTACATCAAGGGGTGTGTATCTTCTTGCCCAATCAGATGCTAACACAGATATCACCTGCTACTTGTATGGTTTGTTTTTTTTCTTCTCTGAAATAGCTATGATGTTCTGCTGGATGAGTTTGAAAATCTTTTCTTACACTATTTTGCCCTTAATGATAAGTATCTGAAATCTATAAAAATCTATGATCAATGTTTTTGGGACAAATGTCAATGACTAGCAGAGTTGAATCAAAATAGGGAGGTCCTCTGTGTGTGTGTGTGTATTATGTTTATTATTACATTGTGGGGACCAAATGCCCCCCACAATGTGATAAACATGTTATTTTGATGTTGTGGGGGCATTTTTCAAGTTCCCATAAAGATCTGTGAATACAATCAAAAAACTAAAAATGCCAGAAGCTTTTCCCATAAAAATAAATGGTCCATGTCTTCGTAGCAGAAGGTTTTTTTTCCTGTGTGACAAATGATAGCACACCTCACAATTCACTTCCACGTCTAGTTTCAAACTCCACTGTGCAGACACAGCATGTTCACATCTGCTTGCTCAGACGCTGATTCATTGCTGCTCGTGACCATTGGGAAGATGAATGTCACCTTCTCGGGTTGTTTTAAAGGAAAATCTGAAGCGATGTTTAATGCACAGGACCAAATCAACATACAGTACCAAGCAAAAGTTCGGACACACCTACTTGTAGAAAGGCACTCTCTACATTTCAGAATTATTTATAATTATATATATGTGTGCACTGACCAAAAAAGTACATTTAATTTTTTTGGGGGGGGGGGCAGCTCTGTGGTTTGGGACTCAGAAGGTTGCTGGTTCAAATCCCAGGGTTGGTGAATGCGTACATATTTTATCTGCATTTGTGCCGACTTATCATGCATTTTAACCTTTATATACTAATTCGTACTTCATTTGCGGTATAGAGGTTAAAATGCACGGTAATTTCTGTTTGTGTCATATCGCCACAACTGCACATAAAATATGTACATCTTTGCGCTGTTGCATTAATCAATTGCCACACGTATCGCTTTTAAAAGTGAGTATGTGTACTTGCGTACCAGTTATGTCAATCCCTGGTTATAAAAGCTGCCAGTATTCTGGGAAGGATTTCCACAAGATTTTGGAGTGTGTCTGTGGGAATTT
>JAODJW010000001.1:29132347-29147704 GCA_026777045.1 Hyperopisus bebe
GATGTTTGAGTTCAGCTCATGAAAAATGGGAGCAAAAACAAGAGTGTTGCGTTTATATTTTTGTTCAGTGTATATTGAGGTGGATGATGAAAAATTTACTACCTTTTAGTACCTTTCAAGGGCCTTAATTTTGTTTGATTTAATTTACTACCTTTTACTACCGCGCGGAAACCCTGTAAAAGTTTCTGTAGCTATAATGGCCAGGTTTCCCAAACCTTTTACCCATATAGTGAACATTACTGTTGCATTTTTAAAGTATTTTACATATTTAGAAAACTAACTGGTATAGTTCAAATTTCTTATTATTTCACAAGATATCTGTCACTTTGAAATACCACAATGAACCATATTATTTAAGACAATCTCACATTTGAATAAGGATAATACAAACCCTTCCATAATTAGGGACAGTCAGTCAGTACATATTTAATAGGCAGGTAACCAAAAAAAAGAATTTTTGCCTAATTGTAGAAGGGTAGGATAGATTAGAGGCAGCCCAATCCTTAGGGACCCCTGACAGTTCACATGTTTGCTTGCTCTCAGCTCTTAGTCAATCAAGAAACGCAAATACTTGGCAAGCATGTGTAGGGAGCTGGCAAAAATGTGGCCTGTCTGGGGGTCCCTGAGTGCTAGGTTGGGAAATACTACTCTAAACTACCAAAAGAGTATTACTGTGTGCAAATGTCCTGTACCAGACAAGCATGCCTGTCTGTAGTGTACCACAAGTCAGTGCTGCGTGGGACAAACTTTAGTCCTATGAATCTGACGAGCTTAAGTGGTTATAAGATGAATGGATTAGTTTTACCATTCTGTTGATGAAATTTTCGCGGAAATTCCATGCTCGATGTCACACATTCAGTTATTCAACTACCATAATATTCATAACATAGGTCACACGTGGAACAGGAAGTGAAAGATGCATCTAGTAACACACTGTTGTGTGGGCAGTGGTGGCTTAATGGTTAGGGAAGTGCATTTATAATGAAAAGATTGCTGGTTTGAATCCCTAACCAGCAAGGCACCACTGAGGTACCTTAAGCAAGACACTGCTCCCTGGGCGCTGGATTAGCTGCACCCTGCTATGCCACGACATCAGATGGGTTAAATGCAGAGGACACATTTTGTTGTTGTGCTGTGTCAACACGGATCACTAAATTCAGTTTCACAAGCTAAAACTCAACTAATTTCATTATTGCAAAATTGTGAGTGAGCAAGTAAAGCATCATTAACAAAACACAAGGCATACACTTTCTGGAACTACAGAATCCTAAACTGCAAGTTATACATTAAAAAAGTCATAGCAGTTGAGTGAGGGTGCTATGGGATTGATGAAATGTTACCGTCTCCAGTTAATCTTTGGCTAGCCTTTCATTTTCATTACAATAAATAAACTCTGATATGCATGTATATGAAAGTTTTACTTGTACATATGTGTATAGGCATATATGTTTCATAATAAGGCAATTTAAAACTGTTACTTTTAAAGGTACACTATATTGCCAAAAAGTATTGAGACACCCCTCCAAATCATTGAATTTAGGTGTTCCAATCACTTCCATAGCCACAGGTGTATAAAATCAAGCACCAAGGCATGCAGACTGCTTCTACAAACATTTGCAAAACAATGGGTCGCTTTCAGGAGCTCAGTGAATTCAAGTGTGGTACCGTGATAGGATGCCACCTGTGCAATAAGTCCATTTGTGAAATTTCCTCGTTACTAAACATTCCATGGTCAACTGTTATTATAATAAAGTGGAAGCAATTGGGAACAACAAAAACTCAGCCACAAAGTGGTAGGCCATGTAAAATCACATAGAAGTCGCCAACTGTCTGCAGAGCCAACAGCTACGGACCTCCTTATATCACCAAGTGCAATGCAAAGCATTGGATGCAGTGGTGTAAAGCACGCTGCCACTGAACTCTAGGGCAGTAGAGACATGTTTTCTGGAGACAAATCACGCTTCTCTGTCTGGCAATCTGATGGACAAGTCTGGGTTTGGCAGTTACCAGAACGGTACTTGCCTAACTGCATTGTGCCAAATGTAAAGTTAGGTGGAGAGGGGATTATGGTGTGGGATTGTTTGTCAGGGGTTGGGTTTGGCCCCTTAGTTCCAGTGAAAGGAACTCTTAATGCTGCACCATTTAAAGCTATTTTGGAGAATTTCATGCCCCCAACTTTGTGGGAACAGTTTAGGGATGGCCCCTTCCTATTCCAATATGACTGCACACCAGAGCCCAAAGCAAGGTCCATAAGGACATGGGTGAGCGAGCAAGTTGTGGAGGAACTTGACTGGCCTGCACAGGGCCCTTACCTCAATCTGATAGAACACCTTTGGGGTGAATTACAGTAAAGACTGTGAGCCAGGCCTTCTCGTCCAGTTCAACATCAGTGCCTGACCTCATAAATGCTTTCCTGGAAGAATGGTGAAAAATTCCCATAAACACACTCCTAAACCTTGTGGACAGCCTTCCCAGAAGAGTTGAACCTGTTATAGCTGCAAAGGGTGGGACAACTCCATATTAAAGTGTATTTCAGCCAAAGAAAAGAGAACATATCAAATGGTAAATTTATCTGTTGGTTAGATAAACTTCACTCAAGACTAGGAGTTATGGTACACAAACCTAAAGTTCTGCAAAAGGTCATTGAAAAATAAAAATAGATTAACAGATATTCTCCCAGTGTGAGTCATCTGTTATATTTTAATACCTAAGGACAGGCAAACTCATAGCTTCAAAAATCATGAGCCTCCACCTAACTTTGCTGCAACCCTGTCAAGTGTCAGTGATATAAAAGTTTTAATTTTACAGCAATAAAATTAAGAACATCATCATCAAACGACACACTGAGACCCATCACTGCATAAGGGATTGCAGAAAATGAATGGATGATTTATACAGCAGAAATAACAGTTGTTCATATATGCTGATATTTTAAACAGCAAAACTCTAGACATTTTAACAAAAATATATAAAAAACTTTATAAATCAGTAAATGGCCTACTGTTCAACAATCTGCATGGTATACAGCAATCTCTGTCCTACAAATATACGAAAAATAACTTGCATTATTTTAGATGCAGCTTACAGTGTTACACTATGCTGTTTAGTTACCCCATTTAGTCCTCAAAGCAATGCCATAAAACTAAAGACTTTCTCACGGTGTAAGGTTTATTTTCAGAAGAATTTAAAGTCAGTGGGAAAAGGGGTCCCAATTTATATTGTATAATGTAACAAACACACTGCAAAGTAAACCCAGACACTACTTTTCAAAAAATACTTAATATTCTGCTTTATTACATAAATAAATTTGTATTTCACTGTAAGAATATAAAACTATTTCAGCTGGAGTCTTCTGTTACAAATATGCATACCGTACATTTAAAACATAGCATCTCTTCAGCAGGACTCAGATGTTGCAGATCAACACATTCACTTTCCATCATTAATGAAGAAAAAAGAAAAAAAACTTTCGGTTTAATTTTTCAAAGGGACACTAGACCTGAACGCAACACACAGGGAAATTACTCAGGAAAATGGACTGATTCATGTAAGGGCACCAAAAATAAGAAGTCACTTCAATTTGAAGTATGATGCCATGAATTTAAACTATTCATTTTAAACAAATCTGCTCAGACAAGCATAAATACATCATCAGAAGGGACTCCATATTCAAAGCTAGAAAATCAAGGCCTGGACGACTACAACGTCTTAAAATATAGGCTTTCGTAATTTAAAAATAATTACAATAATAATCCGCTTTCACATACTTCACGAACGCTTTTAAAAAGACTTGTTTGCAGGATTGGCATACATTTAGAAATTAAGTTAGAGACCGATCATTCTTGCTTCCCCCAGAGGAAACTGTGGGGGAGGGGAAATTCATAGGCACAATTCGTGTATTTAAGGAATAAGATTTCTAGCTAAACAAAACGAGGTAGCCAAAATATTCAAAACGCGATAACAACGTCCGTCAACTCCGTATTGCAACTTTTAAAGGCATTTAAACTACCTCATTATTTTGTCTATTGTTATATGGAGCATAAGTTAAATGAGACGATTTTCCCGTTTATATTAAAAAAAAACTCACAGTTTTCATTAGGAAAATAGTAATTTGACAATAGCTATTACTACTCAGGAAAAGGTGTTGTTTAAATACTTAACCCCCCCCCCCCCTTCGTCTGCAAAACCTTTAAAATGGCAGGTTTCATCGCACTTTTTCACCCTCTGTCATCTGCCAGAGTCCCAGATTCAAAACTTTAAGGCATGGCAGCTGCGTTATGCGCTCCAGACCCCGTTTGGTGATCTTCGTGCAGCCGTAGAGGTCGATGCCCGTCAGCTGACTCAGGTGGTCCGCGATCAGCTCCAGGCCCTTGTCGGTGATCCGCACACACTGGCCAATATTCAATGTCCGCAGCTCATGCATCTGGCGTACCATTCTGTTGATGCCGTCGTCGCTTATGTGACAGGAACACAGCGACAGCGACTTCAGCTGGTATAGGCCCTGGGCCACGTAAGCCAAGCTCTGATCGCCGATCTTATCGCAGAATGACACGTCCAGACCCGACAAGCGCAGAGTGCCCATGGCCAGATGCATGGTGCCCGTGTCACTTATGTTGTCGCAGGAGCGCAGATTAAGGCTCCACAAGCTGGTCATGTGGGAGAGGTGGATCATGCCAGCGTCCGAGATACCGCCGCAAAAACTTAGGTTAAGGACTCGCAGCTTGGTCAGGCCTTTGGAGATGTGCTTGAGGGATAAGTCCGTCAGCTTCTGGCAGTCCTGCAGGGTCAGGTACTCCAGGTTGAGGCAGCCCTCAGCCGCGCTCCGAGTCATGCCGGACAAATGACCGATACCCACATCCGACACATGCCGGCAGCTGCGGAGGTTCAGGGTGTTCAGGCGGTGCAAGCCCCAAGCGATGAGTAACAGGCCAGTATTGGTGATATTGCTGCAGCCACCTAGCTCCAGTACCTCCAGATTTTTCAAGTACTGAGCGATTCTGCCCAGACTAGAGTCTGTGATCTGCTTACACAGGCTTAAGTTCAGCACTCGCAATGAAGATATATCCTGGACAAAGGCATGCCCGAGGCCATTATCCGTTAAGTTATAACAGCCACTCAGATTCAGGCTTTCGATATTTGGCATCCCTTGGATCACATAGCTCAGGCTGCGTCGCAAGCTGAGGATCTGCACCCTCCTGATCCCCCGGGTCTGCAGGCTGGGGAAGAGGGACGGGTTAGCCCTCCGGAGATGCAGCTTCGCTTCGACCCCTCTCCAGACCGACTTGTGGTAAGACGCGTCCCTCCAAGCCGTGCAAACTTGGGCCACCCGTCCTTTGTCCCTTACGTCCAAATAACTGAAAATCATGGCCAAGATCTCCGGGAAGAGGCACAAAACGTGCGTCTCCATCTTCAACGCGCAGTCCTTGCCGTCACTTTCGTCGAAGATCTCGCCTTTCAGCCAAAAAAACGTATTTTCATAGCTCCCCTCCTTTCTCTTTTCATTTATTCCCGTTCAAACGTATTAGCTCCATGCCCCACGTGACCGCCCGGACTGCGCAGACGGATTCAAATACTAAAAAAATCCACTCCGATACAAACCATAACATAACGCAGACATCAGGCATCGCAGCCCCATCCGTTTCGGGAAAACCTCTCTCTTTTGCGCCGGGGATCCTGGCCACAGTACATTTTTAAGGGTTTCTAAAATACATGTAATCCCGAAAGATGTCAGGACGGCGTGGACTCCCGTTACCATTCCAGTGGCGAGAGGCGGAAAGCAGGGCTCTGTTAGCACTGCCTGGCCGACGGGCCTACGGCTGCTGCCGCCGCTGCCTTTGTCTGCTTCTTTCAAACTGCCCTAGGAGGGCCGTGAACACGGCGGCTAGTAGTGGGGGGATCCGCAACAACTAAGGAGTATTTCAAAGGAAGAAAAATCTGTTACTTAAAATAATCGTAATACTCATTTACAAATATTAAAAATGAAGTACTACTCGAATTCTAAAATTATACCGTAATCAAATTAGTTTTTTTTTAAATCACCGTCTTCCCCTATTCATATGACGGTGTTGGTTTTTCCCCAGGTCAGCTGGCACAGTGAAATAGTACTGCTGGAAACTTCTCACAATCCTGTTCCTGATTTTTGTTGCATATCCTGAGTATTGAACGCGGTGCAACTGCATGTTTGGAGTTGAAGCGAATATCATATCTAAGATTTTTTTGGCAATTTGTCTAATTCTTTCACACACACACACACACACATATGTGCGTGTGTGTATGTGTGTGTATATATACAGTGCAAGCATTCAGAGGATTTCTTGAGTGTATATCTGTGTGTAGCTACACCATATTGGTTCTGGTGCTTTGGCTGCTCTTTTCAGTGAGGTATAGATGATAATTTTAAAAAAAGATATCCATCCATTTTCAGCCGCTTATTCTGGGGGGGTGTTTGAGCCTATCCCAGGCTACACAGCACAAAGCAGAGGCACACCCTGGATCAGATGCCAGTCCATTCCAGAACACCCACCAGCACACATTCACACTATGAGCAAATGTCAAATGGTCTTTATATAAGAATATAAGTAATTAGAATGTGGACGGATGAATATTTATATATTGCCTTTCGTCAGTGAAAATGCATACGTAGACGCTTGATCATACTATCACTACTGTAAACAAATTGTCTGTAAAATAAGTCACTAAAACAAGTGTTTGGGGATCAGAGAGAATACTTTTCTTAATGTATTTTGGTCTGTGTTTTCTGACTTTTTTGAAACTGGAAGTTCTTTATCAAGCATGCAGTGGTATAGTGCTGTAGCGTCACAGTAGTCTGTGGAGTTTGCATGTTCACCCAGTGTCAGCCTGGGTTACCTACGGCAATCCAGAAACATGCAGTAAATTGAATTGGCGTCTGTAAATTTGCCCAAAGTGAATAAGTGCCCTGCAATGGGCTGATGTCCTGTCCAGACTTGCCACAACCGAGTACTGGAAAAATGGTTACAGAAAAAGGTAGAATGAATGTAACTTGTCTCAGTTAATTTGATATAAAAGTTCCCAGTACAACACTAAGATAAATAAATTACCAAACCAAATAAAATAATTATGCTCGGGTATGCCAGATGGCCAGTTCAGGCTTTTCTGTACCTAGTGCTCAAGGCTTTTGCTTAAGCACAATAGGGAAACAGTGCAAACATGAGTTATTCCCAGCAGATGGCAACAGTTACATTTCCAGTACATGAAAACTGCACACAACACCCCAAATCTATCCATCTTGTTACTTTTTGCCTGTTTGCCTTTCTTAAGCTTCTTGAAGTCTCAATGATGTACTCCTTGGAAGAACTTCATAGTGGTAGCATAACTATATAAAAGAAAATGTACTTGCCCAAAACTCGCACACACTACATTTAAATTGATTGTATTAATTATTCAAGTATCATAATTAATTATTCATTAATAATTATTACTACTCATTATATTAATTATTAGTTTTTATATTTTAATTTACATTTCCTTAGATTTTTTCACATTTTAATTTGCTATAATTACAGATCCAGCTTTTTATATATATAAATTTGAGAAACTGTCTAAAAAATCTTAGTTATTCGCATCCACTGTAAATAAGCAATAACTGTACACATGGAAAATGGAGCGGTTTCTGCTTTGGATTACACTCATTATTGTGACTCATTAAGAGCTACTGCTGATGGAAAAGACATTTTTTTATTTTATTTTTTATTTTATAACTACATTGATATAGGCTCCGGACCCCCCGCGACCCAATAGGATAAAGCGGGTTGGAAAATGGATGGATGGATAGAACTACATTGATTTGTTTTAGTTCGTGAGCGGCTGTAGGACTATTTTCGCTATTTCTATGCGAGAGGCGCATTGAAACCCCGCCCTTTTTTCTGGACTGTACCAACATTTCCCCCTTCTTTGGACTGTACCATTCTTGAAGGACTATTTTTTTGCCGCGCCTCCTATTACTGAAAAATGCATCAGACTCTACCAATCAAAACTTTCGTCCAGCCACCGTAAGCCAGCGGAGTGGTATTTTAGGGATCTGATCTCGCTGGCTGTTGCTGACAGCGTTTTTAAGAGTCGTTGGATCGATTTCGATTTGTCTTTAGACTGATCTTACAATGGCAAAAGTCGCGCAATTGAACACCGGGGCAAACATGCCCATTGTGGGTCTGGGAACGTGGAAGGTTGGTGTAACTTTAAATTTTTTATTTAGCTAATGTCTTTACAGGCTTTTATTTATTCAGTTAGTTAAAATCTTTATCCGCATATATATATATATATATATATATATATATATATATATATGTTAATGCCGAAAAGCATGACGACTGTCCGAAGTAGTTTTGTAGTGTTTGTTAGCTGTAGTAGTTTATTAGCTAGGATATGCACGTTGTGGGATTATCTTTTTATGCTAAGAGAACAATTATTTTAAAACAAAACGCAAAATGGCTACATATGAAAAAGCACTTGAATACCTAAGTATCTGCAGAAGTCAATTTAGGGTAACGTCAAATGTTGTGACACTCTTGTTTGCGGTTCGGGATCCCTTTCTTCCCATTAAAATAATCAGAGCAACTGTATAATCAGGCAAAGCAATTTCCCTTTGGGATTAATAAAGTTTTTTGAATCTTGAATCTTTTATGTTTTTTAAATAAAACGTGTAACATGACGTTGCGTTAAATGTATTCTTTAAATAACTAGAACAATTTATGCGGAGAGACGTATCATTTCCTCGTGTTACCACATTCCTTCCCTTGTGAAAAAATAGTGTACTAAAGTATACACTTGGCAGAAAAACTATACTTTCAGCGAAGTCTATAAAGTGTGTTGTATGCCTAAAAATGTACTAAAGTGTATTTGATTAGACATACTTTTATTCGTATGCTTCAGTGTACTTAATGTTTAAATGCAAAATATATTTTCTAAAAGTACACAGAAGTATAATGTCAGTGTATTAAATATGTGTAAAGAGAATGCATTTTTATTATACTTCTAGTGAACAAAGCACACTGTAAATACACTTTAGTACACTGTTTTTTCACAAGGGTTCTGATGAACACATTTTTCTCATGTGTATGACTTAGTCGGGAAAAGGAAAGGTGACCGAGGCAGTGAAGGCTGCCATCAAAGTTGGGTACCGTCACATCGACGGGGCGTACGTCTACCAGAACGAAAAGGAAGTGGGAGAGGGAATTCATGCCATGATCAAGGAGGGGGTGGTGAAAAGAGAGGACCTCTTTGTGGTTAGTAAGGTGAGGATGCATATTTGCCCGACCTACCTGCACACTCTGGATGGCTTTCTGTGGATGTGCGTATCTGTGGCTAGAGAACTAGTAGAAGTAGAACCAAGGGTACGCAATTGAAATTAAAATAACCAGTTTAAAGGATTCAACAGCTACAAATCAAAAACCAAGGTTTTGCACGTCACTCTATTGTATTCCCTCCAGAATTCTCCCTGCTATTCTAACTCTTCTCCTGAGCCAGTTTATTGCTAAATTACCCTACTAATAATGATAATAGGTAGGTGACAATGTAGTTCTACCTAGTAAAAATGATTCTTAAGAGGCATGTAATCCACAAGATTAAAGGCAAAATGTAATATCTGTATATTGTTCTATTTAATATGAATAACCCACAATTCTGAATTAACCTTGTCTCCTCAAACTATCGTCATAAAACTTGACACTGCCCTCAAACCATTTATAGTCCTGCTACTCATCACCTGCAGGAATTAAACAAGGCAAACCTTTTTCATTCAGTCGTGAATTAACATATTCAGTTTTCTTCACAACAAAGGGTACCATTCTTCAAATTAAAAAGGAGATGTACCCAGGCAAATAGGAGTAACTGTGTTGCGAAATGAGTGTCAGATTTTAATTGTGTCGGATTCAAAATTCCCCCTCCTCAATGGATCTGCTTTACAGCTGTGGTGCACGTTTCATGAGAAGTCCATGGTGAAGGAAGTTTGCCAGAAGACACTGAGTGACCTTCAGCTGGATTACTTGGACCTTTATCTGGTGCATTGGCCCATGGGTTTTAAGGTATGGAAAATGTCAAACCAGGGAATTTACTGTATTTCATTAATAAAATTAATATTAATCAGCATATTATCTCAGAGTTTTCAGGAAATAATATACAACACGCATACTGGGAGATAATATGGGAGAGTTCTGATGTTCTGCCTGAACTCTCTTGTTGGTTTATATTTGGTCACAAGAAGTTTTTTGTCTGCATCATAAAGCTAAAAGCAGGAGTATGAGGTTTTTGTTGTATGTAAGTGGTGGCTTAGCTGGTAACGTGGTCTCACGGTGGTTGTGGGTTCAATTACTGCCCTAGTTTTGCATGGAGTTTGCATATTTTATATATATCCTCCTGGTGCTCTAATCTTCTCTCACAGTCCATGACATGTCTATCTAGCTATCTGTCTAGATGCAGTGTAAGTGATTTGATACCCATCCATCACCACTTAATGCCAACTGGGGTCATAGGAGGGACCAGAGCCTATCCTGGGGACAAGTGCAGACAAGAACCAACCCTCAGCAGTCACACTCACAGGGCAAACTTGGAGTCGCCAATTAACCTACCACACACACTTTTGGAGTGTGGGAGAAAACCCACACAAACACAGGGAGAGCATGCGAACTCCACACAGAAAGGTCCTTTACCCAACCCAGGGACCAAACCCAGGGCTTTCTTGTTGTGAGGCAGCAGCCCTAACCACTGTGCCACCGTGCTGCCCGATTTAATATCTATAATGATAACAACTAGGTAACAATGTAGTTCTAGCTAGTAAAAAATATTCTTAAAATGTATGAGTGTGTGTCCTGCTCTGGACTGGAGTCCTGTCCAAGTTCTCCCAAGTTTGTTTCCTTTTTGGGATAAGGTCCAGGCTCTCTGATCCTGTACTGGATAGGTTATTATGGAAAATGGGTGGATGTGCATGTGGGTGTTTCCTGGAAGATATCACCTCTTATATTTTTAATTAATTTTTTGCTTTCCAGGCTGGGGAAGAACTTTTTCCTCTGGACAGCGAAGGGTTAACTATTTCTGACAACACAAGCTATTTGGAAACCTGGGAGGTCAGTGAGAATGGGGAAGCAATGCCGTTGCTTAGAAAAGGTCAACTTGTGTAACTGATGGATTATTGTTGGAGAAGTCTCATTTGCCATGATTGTGCACTTTCTAAGGGAATGGAGGAGCTGGTCGATGCAGGTTTGGTGAAAGCCATTGGAATCTCCAACTTCAATCGAGGACAGATTGAAGCTTTGCTGAGCAAACCAGGCCTTAAGTACAAGCCAGCTAACAACCAGGTACTGTGGCGTTTCCTCACGATGCTTACTCACTGTGCTCATCCTAACATTTGTCCATAGATACGCTATGAGCAGTGTCCTGAGGCACTTTCACACCAAAGTTCTGGAACATGGTCCCTGGTTACAAGTCCTTGGGCCATTTTAGCCAGGGACTTTTGTAGCTCTAGGCCAGTTTCATGTGTCACTTTTAGACCACACAACAGGAACTGGGACCTTGATACTAAATAAACATGGGAGACACAAAAAGCTCATAGGTTAAACTTCACACATAATATAAAACTAATCACAATCAAAACAGGATGCAGCTTTTTATTTAAATTTTATTTATACGACCTGTGACGTTTATATTTCATTATTAAATCTGATCGGTAGATAAGTCTTTCTTTTCCACAGAATACAAATATGATGTAAAGTTATTCCACTAATAAACGCTGGCAAGTTTCACTGCCAGCACCAATGATATTATGCAAAATTATGTTATTGGTTGAATTTTCCAATGCACAAATATCAAGATGCAAGGCAAAAAACATATTCCTTGATGCATTAAATGTAATTGAGGTACAAAACTAATTTCATCTGCTTTTGCTCTGCTAATTCTTTTCCCTGGACTTCCGCATAACGTTCAAGTTAGCTCTGGTGCTTATGATCAACCAGTCAGCAAATTATTGCTGTAAGCACCTTCATGGTTAAGCACAGAGTACCTAGAGTGTACAAAGATCATACTTGTGGTCTTGGCAAAACCAGCCATGTTTTTTCTTTTTGAGTATTGGAACTCATCTTCAGCAATGGAAAATGATGTAATATGGGTACATGAGAACGTAAGCAAGGTGAAGTATGCATGGTGAGAAGCACCCCTTAACTTGCCTTCCAAGAATGAACTTGGAGTGCAATGAATCATGGAACTGGTCTCATTTGGTGAGGACGCAACCGATTTATCCTTGATATTTGTGGTGAGGCAAGAACGACATCCATGCATTTTTACCATCCTCTGTACTTCTGTTCTTGAATATTGGCAATTGAAGATACATAAACAGGTACACAAGAACACAAGTATGGTCAAGTATGTTGACAAACACCTGTAGCTGGATTAGGGACTAAAACAAAGTTCCAGGACTGCCTACAAGGAACTACAACCGTGCCAAATGCCCGGTTCTGGAAAAAGGTTCTGGTTCCTGAAAATAGTTTCTGCAGTGTGAAAGTGCCTCTGGTGTAGCTAAAACTAGGAGAAAAATGCATGCATTCATAAATAAAATGGTAAATTGTTGTCTTCCGTGGGGATATAAGCAACAATATTGAGGTTCTATATTATTTGCTCACATTATTGTTGTTTATAGTAGTTTATGGGTATTGTCTTAACCTTTCACATGGTACGTAAGAACACATGGTAAAATTGAGGAATCTAGCAAGCTGGGTGGTGATAGAACAGCTGAAACCCAATTTGCTGTCTATCAAGAATTGAGTATTTAGAAGGTATAGCGCTTCCTCCTTGAGATTACTTAGTCAAGCTGATGCTGTATTTTGAAATTCTGAGAATGAGCTGAATCCATAAAATCTGTCATGCAGCATAATCAGTGTTTTGTGGAAATGAAATATTTCTTTTATTCGCTCTGCAGTATCATGTTAAACATAGGACATTATAGTAGGGCTGTTGCAGTGAAGGAATTTCCCTGTGGTGATTTAGGATGGCTCACCAACGATGACATTTCAAAAAACAAGCTGAATTGTTCAAACATAGAAAAAATTACCCCTGTTTGTTCAGTGTCAGTGATATCACAAGTGTTCACTTGTTTTTTGTTTGGCACAAATTTGCAAATTGAGTCAAACATTCTTTAAGGTGCAATCCACTTCTATTCAGTGCACTAACTGCCATATTGAATATGGCATTCCATAAGCAAACATTTATTGAACAGTTTAAAATCTAAAATGTGTACCTAAATGGCACATAATGAGCAGTTCAAAATGCTGTCGGGAGAAATCTTTGCCTGTTGAGGTGGATGTGGTTGATTCATCCTCATAGTTATCCATAAGTGGTTTACTGAAAAAAGTAAAAATTTCATTAAGTTTTATGTATATCTCTTTTGAATAGAGAAATTTGGCTATGGTCAATGTAAAATCAGGTCAGCTACAGCCAATAACTTTTTAAAAAGTAACATTACAACATGCTCGTAAAGTATTACTGCGATCAAAATCTGTAGTTTATTGCATATCTCTGCTGTCCACATGGCAGTCCAAAATGTAAAAAATCACACTGTCCCCCTTTGTAGTTGGCACAGTAATCTGTTGGCGCTGTCCACTTGCATAATGCGCTGCTAACAGTTAGGTCCCCCAATTTATGGAGATATTGCTGAGTACAGTATTTTAAGATTCATACTTTAACCATGCCAATCCATATGGACAGAATTATAATTCTGTTCAATGAGCAGTTTGGAAGCTTTCAGTGAACGCTCTGAACAAACTTGAACATCATTAAACTCAGTTTACAGCAGTTTACAGTGACGTTGTAACAACACAAAATTAAGTTTTCTGTGATAGATATAATTAGCACTACCAGCTTCTCTCAGCCACCTTTCTAATCAAGATTAATAACTTGATAAAACACTTCAATGGAGATAAAGGAAGACAAGTGCTAGAAAACAGTCGAAGCTATTAAAAGTTTGAGAGCATTTCTGTTTATGTGTGACTATTAGGAGACGCCCCTTATGTGAATAGGTGTGTGTCTGTGTGTATGTACAGTAAGGCATTCCTTTAAGTGTCTTTTCCTCCAGATCGAGTGCCACCCATATCTGACCCAGGACAAGCTGATTGCCTACTGCCACTCCCAGGGAATCTCTGTGACTGCATATAGTCCCCTGGGCTCCCCAGACAGACCATGGTGAGGAAATTCAGCTAATGTGGTGGTGGGGAGCAGGAATATAGCTGCCTGACTGTGTGGTCTTAGTCATCTGTGACTTGCATAAACATCTATGGACCTGTTAATTCAGCGCAGGCCAGCCTTATCCGCAAAGGGCCGGTGTGTATGCAGGATTTTGGGATAACCTTCAGGTCAGCGGCTCAAACACAGGTGTGAGGACTCTTCAGCCAGTCAGTCCTCTAATTAGTAATCTAATTAGGCAGTTGCAGTGAAACCCGCATACACAGCGGCCCTTTCTTGATAATGCTGGCCACCCCTGACGTAATCTGATGTGATGCGAGCTGTAGTGCAGCTGTGAGCCTCTCGACCTGCTGCTGGTTTTATCTGCCCTCAGGGCCAAACCAGAGGACCCTTCTCTGCTGGATGACCTTAATATCAAAGCCATAGCGGAGAAGCACAAAAAGACCTCTGCTCAGGTCAGTAAAAGATGTACTAGACTCTGTTGTGGGGTGCCATTGGCTGCTGCACAGTTTTCTTCTTGCTACTTGGTTAGGTGCTGATCCGGTTCCAGATCCAGCGGAACATGATAGTTATTCCCAAGTCGGTCACACCACAGCGCATAGAGGAAAACTTCCAGGTAACGATATCTTCCAGAGAAGTTTCTGTGCATTTAATGATTTTTGTCATATTTTTTTTTCAATCACAACTAGCAATTTGCGGTCGCCAGTTCAAAATAGATGGCTTTCTTCAGATAGCCTAATCAATGCATTTGTTCCTCTAAGTGCTTGTTGAATGCTAGTGGTCCTGTGTCCAAACAGATCTATTCAGTCATAATCAGTGATGAAAGATCTATCACCTTATTTTGTCATGAAGATTTCATATCATTCACAAAGTATATTATTCTTCAGTGAGTGTAATTTCATTTCTTTTTTCTCTTAGTTGTTTTCTGTGGCGTGTCACAAAATTTGGCATTTATTTTTCTAATCCTGATGTTTAAAAGTGAAATCCTGCTAACACAGGAAGGTGGCTTCAGGTTTCCCTTCCAGAAATATATATACAGTGGTACCTCGGTTCTCGAACTTAATCCGTTCCAGACTTTGGATCGAATCCTAAAAAGTTTGAGTTCTGATCGAATTTTTCCCATAAGAAATAATGGAAAACCAATTAATTGGTTCC
>JAODJW010000001.1:29160184-29177583 GCA_026777045.1 Hyperopisus bebe
TTCTGAGTGTTTTATAGGAATGAAAGATTCAAAGGTCTCATTATTGATAGGCATAAGACTAGCAGGAGGCTGGCAGCCATAGGTAGCTAAGGACGTGCACTGGATGGCCTGTCTAATCTTAGTTATTTTACTATTACTACTGTACTTTACTATTTATTACTGTAAATATGTAATAAAGTCATCACTCTTAAGAGCTTGTGGGACTTGCGAGTTTAATGGAGAATTCTGTGTTAACCTAGCCACGGATTCAAATAGGAGTTTTGGATTGGTTTTGTTCCCGTCTATTAATCTGGAGAGATACACAGACCTAGTAATCACTAGTGCTTGTCTGTATTTAGACAGGCTCTCTTTCCATGCAGATTTGAAAACTTCTAGTTTGGTTGAGCTACATTTGCGCTCTAGCTTGCGTGATGCCTATTTGAGTTCACGTGTATGATCAGAGTACCAGGGGGCAGGTTTCTTATATCTATGCTTTATCTTCTTAAGTGGAGAAGTGCTACGAAGGGATTTTTCCATGTTTCCAGTTGCCTGTTCAAGTTCATTTATACACGATGCTTCAGATGTAAGGCTGAAGGACTGTGGAAGTAGTTTCATAAATGTTGTTGTAGTTAGTGAGGCAATGGAACGTCTGTATTTTGGAGCTGTGGTCAACGGGAGGATATATTGGATTTCAAATGTTAACAAGTAATGATCTGAGAGCAGAGGACTCTGGGGCACAATAGATACATGTTCTACCAGGATGCCGTGACTAATAATCAAATCAAGGGTATGGTTACAGGCATGAGTAGGCCCAACTTCGTTCTGACATACACCTAGAGAGTCAAGACTAGCTGCAAACGCTATTTTCAAAGGATCACTATCTTTCTCCATGTGAATATTAAAATCACCCACAATGACAGCTTTGTCAGTACTGACCACCAGGTTTGTTAAAAAACCAGCAAACTCCTTAAGAAAATTACAGTATGGCCCAGGTGGTCTATGCACAAAAACAATGGTGATTTGGGATGGTGAAGAGCTAGAAAGAGATGAGCCAGCAAGACTAAGAACAAGAGTTTCAAATGTACTGAAACTCAAACCACATTTCTCAGACACTCCTAGGCTGGACTGAAAAATTGCAGCAACACCACCACCTTTGCGATTTGGTCGAGGTTTATGCTTATAACTGTATTCAGCTGGAGTAGATTCATTAAGTGCCAGGAATTCATTCGGTTTAAGGCAGGTCTCTGTGAAGTATAGGGCACAAAGACTAAAATCAGTAATTATTTCATTTATTAATAGTGCCTTAGGAGCCAGTGATCTTACATTCAGAAGTCCAAGTTTAAGTTTAAGCCTTGCATCACAGCTGTTTTCTAGTAACGGATTCATTGTAATTTTTATTAAGTTATTATGGCTCACAATACAGTGGAATAGGCTTCCATGATTAAAAACACGGGGAACAGACACAGTCTCAATAAAATGAACCCTAGGTGACGACTCTAAGCGACTAGCAGGCGGTCGGTTATGCTGGTTTGCCTGCCGCCTGGACTTGGCTATAGTTAGTCAGTGATTTGCCTGGAGACTATGCACTATGCTTTTAGACAGGAGGTCGGCACCAGCCCGCGAAGGGTGAATACCGTCCCTTTTCAAAAGCCCAGGCCTACCCCAAAACATCCACCAGTTGTCTATCTAACCCATACCGTTTATCGGGCACCATTCCGACAGCCAGCGATGTAGCGACGATAATCTGCTGTACATTTCATTGCCACGTCTAGCAGGGATGGAGCCAAAGCACGTTACTGACACACATATCTTCTTCGCAAGGTTGCACACCTCTATAAAATTTGACTTTGTGATCTCCGATTGCCTCAATCAGACATCATTAGTGCTGGCGTGGATAATATTCTTAGAGTATTTACGTTTACTTTTAGCCAGCACTTTTAAATTTACCGAGATGTTGGTCGCTCTGGCACCAGGGAGACAATTAACTATGGTCGCTGGAGTCGCTACTCTAATAATATGTTCTGAAAATTGAACAAAGTTTATCCTACTAAATTAGAAGCCCCATGAAATACATAAAACATCAGTCCTACATTTGATTTCCAATCAAATTAGTAAGTCATCTTTACTTGTAATAGTCAAACAGTTCTTACATGACTCTTAATGGAAACTTCCTCAGTGCCTTTCTGAGGCCTGGGAAAATTACAAAGTCATACACACCTGATAAAGAAGATTGGTATAATTGAATGCTCGCTCTGGTTTTGTTCCATTATTTGATTTTACTAAGAATTAGGCAATGGGACAATAAGAGAGCTGCACAAGTTAGGATTTTAATCAATGTCTAGCATAACTGAATAAAATGTAGCTAACTTGCCCACAGTAGGCTCAATTTAATCTTTTTAAAAAACTTAATTAGCATTTATTTACAGAATGTTTTATCTAATGTCCTGAGTGTTGGCTAGTTCTTACAGATGTCTATGAACATTTTTCTGCCATTGAGACTACCTTCACACTGCAGCAATGGTTCTGCATTCATTGGAAAATGAATCATGTCAATCCTGCAGCAAAGTGACTCAGTGGAAAGCACTCACACAGCCATAGTTGTGAGTTTGAATCCACTCTCTGCTCTGTAGGTGTGTGTGTGTGAGGAGTCTGTTGCTCCTGTGTCTCATGGATTTCCTCCCACAGTCCAAAGACTGCAGTTAGACAAATTGATGTCTCTAAATTGGCCATACTGCAAGATTGTATATGTACCCTGGAATGGACTGGCATCCCATCCAAGGTGTACCCCAGCCTGTGCTGTCTGAGATCCAGGCCCCCAATGATAATGACCAAAATAAGGAGTTGGAAATTGTGTATAAAACAAAGGGTGGGGAAATAAATAGACTGTAGTTAACAAAATGACATGTGAGCTACAACAGTGCAAAATACATTGTGGTGTGAGAAAAATCTAATAAGTGTTATTTACTTCCAATTGATGATAATGAGGAGTGGGCTTAGAAAGTGCTGGGTTGAATATTCTGTGTGCCCAAAATGTTTTTTTCCACAGTCAGTGGAAAAATATGTCAGCCAACTAATTCAAGCTGATGTATAGAAGACAAGAAAAACAACCATTTAACCAGATGATTGACAACCCTGCTGCAGGTTAGTGCAAAATGGTCAGGTGTCTTTGAAGGGCTTTGAAAAGCAGACCACAGAGAATGGTACACCAGCACCAGATGTAATTGGAAAATATGGACACTCGTTTAAATTGGCCTATTATTAATGACCCTCTGACTGAATGGTTTAAAGCGCAACCTATTATTTTAGTCTTCTGGTAAGATTCTCATGGTCCTATTTAATAAAATATACTTTTGGTATTAAATTAATTCTCCATATTTCACCCCAGTTGGAACAGAAATATATGTCTGCATCCTATTTGGTTCATTTCAGAAACAAAATATTTAAAATGTCCAAATTAAAACACAACTTAAGTGTTTTCGTCATTAACCTGTTTCGATTCATTACTCGCTGATAACGTACATGCAGTACACTTTAAACGCCTCCACCGACAGAGGGTGCAGTGTTTTTTATTGTATTTTCTTAGTCACTTTTACTTCCGGTGCCATTGTATTACGACAGTAATGTCGTCCGCCTAGTGCCTGTACCAAAGGATGCGGTTTTTAATTTGTGAGTGTAAGGGTTTGTTTCCAGAACAAGAGGCTTATTTAAATAAGACGGTCTATGTTTCTATAACACCTGTTTATTTTGACATGCCAAGCAGCGTCCTTAGACCTTATTTATCTTAATGCTAAGTTTTGTTAACTTCTACAATTACAGCCATTTATATTAGAGTTTGTAGCGAAGGATGCCTTTAAAACAAGTAAGTGGGTGCTGTGCTTATAACCGTCTAGTTTCCGCCTCGTGCATTGCAGAGACGCCGAGCTTAAGTGACAGGCATGACGGCCCCGAACTCTGCACAGCGGCGGGCGTGCTGGGCCGCCAGGGATGACTTGTGGAAATGTCTTGAGGAGAACAATGAAAACTCGGCTCCTTGCGAGACACTCCGCAGGACATTTGAGGACAGCTGTCCAGCTCAGTGGGTGAGCCTCTTTCGTAGCCGCCTCCCGCGGAGTTGCCGACGTTGGTCAGCTAACTGGAGTGAGATTTTTCAAACTACCACAACGCTTTTTTGTAGCTAATTTTACATTTATAATGGAATAATGTAGATATGCCGTATGATTTCTTGCGTGAGTCTCACGCCAAATGCGTCAGACTTGGCACCCTGCCAAGGTCACCCTTCGACTTTGCAGCTGAACATGCATGAGCACAGTTTGCTTAACAAAGCTAAGTTAATTTCGCTGCTCGCATAGAATTATTTTGAAAGTGAGTCCATCTACGGAAATTGTGTTTGTACTCCAGTTTACACAACTGCGTTTACTTTTACTTTATTTGTGATACACCTTTCATAAATTCTGGGACAATTTCCCCTGTTCAGATATAAAACGGAGTACCTGCCCTGTTACCTGGTATTTAATTGATAATTTCTAGTTCATTTTTGTTGTTGCAGGTGAAGTATTTTTCCAGAAGAAGAGACTTCTTGAAGTACAAGGAGAAGATGCAATACGATGGTTTTGAATCTTCACAGCAGTCTTCAAAATGAGGATAGCGTTCATCAAATAGAAACTTGAAATGGCTCAGGGTGCAACATACAATGTTCAGTCTGTGCAGACTTTTGAATGAATGGTTTTCTTTCAGCAAAGGCCATCTAATTGTAGTCTTTCCAGCATCCATAGTGCAGTGCATTTGGGGTGCTGTTTTTACCTGAGCTCCTAATATCATGCTCACTGAAATTAAACTGGCATGCAGGTGTCTGGGATGATTTCATTGTTGAAGGCACTGCAGCACAGCTTGAAACAAGCTGTCCGAGGGGCCAAATATCTAGGTTGAGAGAAAAATGGTGTTATACAATTGCTGAAAAACCCATAGCTGAGTGAAGTACTTGTCAACTTGATTTTGCCTCCCCACCTGAAATACCTGCCGGTTTGTTACAAGACTGCCCCAGCAGAGATGTGTATGCCTTCCTCCCACTTACAGATTGATTCATAAATCTGTTAAATTGGTAAATGAAAAGTGCTCGTTTCACCCAGAATGCATCGCACAATGAAATTTTGTGTGCTGAATAAAACAAATTATTTTACCTTTGGTTTAATACTGCTTCACGTTATGCTGAATTGTGCAAGAATATAGTATTTTCCAGCTCAGTGGCCTCACACAATGCAAATTAAATTTTGTCCCTGTGTGCATCAGTTTTCTGTCTTTCCACTATTCATGGTTATGCATTCTGGCTTAAGTCATTTGTGTTCTCTGAAAACACTACTCAATGCTTTAGGTGTTTAATGAAGAATGTGGATTGCCTTGTACCATCTCAGCGAGGTTTGTGTTTTTCATTAGTGTGACACCACAGCCACATCCAGTCCACGAAGCATTTTGATATGTTTTCGTTCATCATTAGGTTTGACTCGTAGGTCGATCGTTCATTTACCACTTAGTAATTTTTTCATTTCCTTGATGGGGCAGCTCGTGATTGAATACAGACACTCCTCACTTAACGACCTACATGTTTGACAACTGCCCAGACTTACAACCAGCTGTCCGACCAGTTGCCATTGTATATTAGAGCTGATATTCTATATTATGTTTATTACAGTATATAGAACACTACTACATAAACATTTATAAATATACAAAAAATGTTATAAATGGTACAAATGTGACATTAAAATATCTAAAGATGGTTGGCACAAACCCAGTACCTGTTCATTATGTCTGCAATATCGGTAAGGGGTGCCTCACTTATCGACCAATTCGCTTAACGACCTGATCGTAGGAACTGAACTTGGTCGTTAAGTGAGGAGTGTTTAAATACCATATTTTGTGTATTATTAATTGCTTAACTCTCATTTCTCTATCAGCTCATAAAAACAGCTCAAGTGCACCCCTTGGGAGAACAGCTAGTGGCCCCCAAAAATTTGAGACCCCTGAGCTCAATGGTCGGGTTTAGCGTATAATATGTATTGGCTTGTTAAGGTCAAACTGATTGCCCTGCCAAGCAACACTAAAGCTAAACTGGTTGGATGTATGCCAAAAAACAAAGCAACACTGAATTAAATTTTAATTTACAACGTTATTCTTTGAACTTTTCATCCATCCATTTGTAGACTAATGCAGTAAATCAATGATTCGGTAAAGGTCAGTTAAAAAATAGGATAAGTACAAACTAAAATGCAAGACAAGTGTCTTGAGATTTTAAACGTCACCTTTTCACGTTTTTATCCGATTTGCCTAAATAACGTAATAGCCTACAAGTTGAATGATTTCAAAGTATTAAATTGGGTAATAAACCGCTGCTAACCCATGCGCAGAGCAGATCTAAGTTAAACTAAAGGACAAGCGGCCTCTAGTGGCGAATAAGTGATATATAAAGAGTCGGGGGACTGCAGACGGGGGACGCAGCAATAGTTTGAGAAACCAAGTGACTAGCATCGGTTTAAACTAAATTGCTGGTAAGATAAATGGCACATAAGAAACATTAAAAATAATCAGCATGGAATACAAAATAATTAACGATAACTATAATTGAAAAATAACTACATAGTTTTGTGCCCGTCAACTTCGTGATCTTAAAAAGGTGTAATAATATCCGGCTGTAATGTCCATTATCTATTTGTTTCAATCTACTGTTTTAATAATACAATTACAAAATAAATAGGGACGCCCATATACAGAAAACGCAATGAGTTAATTTTCATATTTTTGTCTCTATTAAAGATAGGCTACTATGGGATGATTGTCACTTGTAATAGGTCGGCTACAGCTGAAAGTCATCAACCTTCTTAATTTCCCACCTTAACGATCCTTGCTCCAATATGGCTTTTTATCGGGGTATTTGGGTTTAGATAAGCAGAAGCAGAATCCCTATAGTGATAGTGATTTGGACAGTACCGGGTCTATATATATATATATATATATATCAGGGATTTTTTTTCCACATTTGTTTTTTTTTTCTTTTCTTCAGAATGTTAGATTTTTCTCTCGTTTCCTTTTTGCTGTGGTTCGGGTTACACCAAAGTAAGCCTAAAGCTACCTAAAATTACTGAATGTATTATAAAATAATTGCATTACGTTTCGAAGTGAAAACAATACTTTGGTTTTAATAACATTTTAATAAGCATTAAACTAATGACTCTGCTTTTAAGGTGGCGCAGCCAAATTTCCAAATTTGAAGAATGAAGTGTTATCAGCGACCGTGACATCCTCCCAGAATCGCATCGTTTCAGACGTAAGTGTCGGACCCCTGCCGTGTTCTTCCAGCAAGTCAAAATATGAAGGTAAGCGTCTCCGCATGTTTATCATTTACTCCTCTCTAGTTACTTTGTTCAGTAAGGGGCTTTTATCGTGATAATCACACGGCTCCCAGCCCTTCCAAATTTTATGGTGGCGTTGAATTATTTCCATCGTGATGGAATGTTTTTGTAGATGCTACATTGCTGCGACTCTAGCTATGTTGTAGCCAAAAACATCAGGAATTGTTTAACCGGTAGAACAAGGTTGGTGCATTTTAATTCATGAGGTGAACCCTGGTCCTATAATCTTTGAGGAAAAAGAATATGCTGTCTGATGTTAAAGAACACCTAAGCTTTGTATGGAGTTTGCAATATTAAATATGGTGTTTCTTAATGCTCCACATGTGCAACAATGATTTTGTTTTTTTAATATTCAAGTCAGGACTCATCAACCCTATAGGTGACACTCAACGTTTCTCAAACCAGTCCTCAGGGAGCCCTGGATGTTCCATGTTTTTGCTCCCTCCCAGCTCCCTGGGAATTGGTTGAGAGCTAAAACATGGACCGCTGGGGGTCGCCGAGGAATGGTTAAAGAAACACTGCCGTAGGACTGCAGCTTCTGACAGGGGGCCGACCTGCTAGCAAAATTGTTTTCTGAACCCCCCCCCCCCATTCTCCAAAGTTGTTTTCCATACACTTGCAGTTGGTTATTTTGGTCAGTTACCTTAAATCAGGGGTGGCCAATCTTATTCGCAAAGGGCCAGTGTGTATGCGGGTTTTCGCTGCAACTCCCTAATTAGAGGACTGATTGGCTGAAGAGTCCTCACACCTGGGTTTGAACAGCTGACCTACAGGTTATCCCAAAAACCTGCATACACGCCGGCCCTTTGTGGATAAGATTGGCCACCCCTGGGTTAAATGATTAACATGGTGACTTTGCATAATGTCATTAGTATATGGACTGTGGTGGGTGGTGGGAAGCATCATAAAGGGACAGCGTGGCATTTCTGTGGGCTGTATCCGCAGGTTTGGCTGGGAGGCGGGTCTTTCTTCCTGCAGAAGAGGAGCCGGAGACCAGGATTATCGGGGGCCGGGAAGCAGAGCCTCACTCATGGCCGTGGGAAGCATGCCTGTACTATTCCGACATGGTAGCTTGTGGGGGAGCTATTCTTGCTCCTGACTGGATCATCAGTGCTGCTCATTGCTTCAAAATGTGAGTGACCTCACAGTACTTTGTAATCTTATGAAGTGTGGCCATTGCATGCCAGATTATCACGCTGTGATAAGTGGATGGTTTCTTTTTATGTACAGCAATACTTCAGCCACAGACAGTGCTGACCATGTGGAAAGCTCAGGTCATCATTGCTAGGAGCTAAATTTGTCTACCACATTGCACTTCCATTTTGACATTCAACGTAGCATGGCATTCGTATTCCCAAAAAAAGTAACGGACTGTTACAGGAACGGAGTTCTTCAGATCCAAGTGATTTATGAGAAATAAATGCCTATTTTTACCATGAATGATATGAAACGTGATTGTATACCCTTTTCTGCTAGGTACCACACCCCACGACTTTGGAAAGTAATGGCTGGTAAGCATGATGTGACCGACAGCCATGAGGAATGTCAGCAGGTGAGCATTGCATTGCTGTTGTGGATCCTGTGGCCTCCCTGTCAAGTTTGTGGCTCCAGGGATGTTGCTGTCCCAACTGCTTTCTGTTTTCATGTCTTCTACTTAAGAACATAAGAAATTTACAAACGAGAGGAGGTCATTCGGCCCATCAAGCTCGTTTGGGGCGAACCTCTCCTAACCTCCCCTCATAAGACATTCCTCTAGGAGAGTGGTTCTCAATCCTGTTCCTTGCGCCCCACCTGCCAGAATGTGTTCGTTCCAACCCTATCTCAATTAGGTTCAGATGGTCCTTAAGCTAAAGCCGGTTTTAGACCGAACGCGGCGCACACTGCACTGAGCTGCGCTCCGTGCTTGTGCGAGCACCGTAGTCAATGAACTTTGCTGAACTTTGACTGCTGCGCACTGTGACGCATTGTCGCGCAATCAGTAGAAACAAGGCACCGAACCAGGCATAGAAATCGAAATGGAGGAAAAACTTATATTGTCTGTGTCTGAGTTCCCAGAGCTATATCACACAAGCGTACCATCTCTTTCCATGCGAAATATACATCATTGCTACTGACCGCGAGCCGAAATGACAGTAGAGTTTTGAAAACCACGCCTACTCTTTGCGCAGAAGCCCCGTGGCGAGCACAGCACGTTGAGCGGACACCAATTTTTTTTTTTTTTTTTAACGGGGCATGCACAGCGCATGCTGCATTCAGTCCGTAACCAGCTTTAGCTTATTAAGGACCATATAAGCCTGATTAAGGTAGGGTTGGAACAAAAACATTCTGGCAGGTGGGGCGCCAGGAACAGGATTGAGAACCACTGCTCTAAGACTAGGAATCATTCTTGTAGCCCTACGTTGCACCCTTTCCAAGGCAGCAATGTCCTTTTTAAGGTATGGTGACCAAACCTGCACACAATATTCTAGGTGGGGTCTTGCCAAGGAATTGTATAATCGTAGCATCACCTACCTTGACTTAAATGCCACACACCTAGAGATATAACCTGAAGTAAATGAATTGATCAGTACATTCCATCTTTCAGGTGTCCCACGTCTCCAAAATCGTCACCCATGAACATTACAGTGAGATCACAAAGGCCAATGATGTGGCCCTCCTCAAGCTAAAGGTTCCCCTGACTTTCACGAATTGTGTCGTCCCCATTGACGTAACGCAGCAGCCCCCGAGGCCCTCGATGACCTGTACTGTGACTGGCTGGGGATCAACAACAGAATGTAAATGCTGGAAAAATGTCCTGTCAAACGTGTCTATTCCTAAAATTTTTTTTTTTTTTTTTAATTTGTTAAAATTACTTGGTGGGGATGGGGTCCTTAATACAGTTGTCCCTCCAGATTTGCATATTTGACATTTTATGGTTTTGGTTATTTGCAAGTTGGCCTTGTACAATTAAATAGGAATATTTTTATATGATACACAAGTCAAAAATATATAAACAATGCTGAAAATTATTTGGATCACAAAAATGTTTGAATACTTGATAGCGTATAGATAGAGTGATAGAGTGCGTGCTATATGTTATTATATAACATTAATGGGATCTGTGCACTGGCTTAGGTACGCCATGTGTCACTGTCTCACATATGTTGGCCGTCTCTGTAACCTTGGAATCTTGTTACTCCCAGCATCTTGAAAACATTTCAGTGCTGTTTATTTTTTGTATTTTGTAGTTTTTAATAGACCCAAATATTATTGGCACATTTTCACATTTGTGGGGATCTTCTCCCCTTTACCCTTACCAGCGTGAAGGGGTGACTATATGCAATTGTGCCTTCAGCATTATTGTAACTTTTATAACTTTCACTTTAATTGTACATTAATTCAGCAAGTCTGGCTTCTTGTTCTGAGCCTTAGATGTGAGCTCTATGACTACTTGCTGTGACTGAAGGTTGATATCTCTGATGTTCTCTTCTCAGCTGGGCCTCATACAGAGAGGCTTCAGGAGGTTAATGTGACTGTGATGAGCCAAAGTGAATGTGCCCAGTATTACCCAAGCGAACTGGGCTCCAGCATGATGTGTGCTGGGAAACCAAAGGGTGGAGCGGATGCCTGCCAGGTAGGCCTGACTATGGGGGGGCACAGCGGGGACTGGGGGCCCTGGAAAATCAGTGCTCAAGATATGTAACAAGTTTAGAACCATTTTGATGAATTTATTGTGGGACTCTCCAGTACTGAAGTTCAGCATGTTTTGGTGCCAATGTTTCATCTCTTACCACCATAATTGTGAGTGATCTTGTTTGTGTGTTTAATGGCTGAATTGAAGGATCAGTTGATTTGCTGTTTATTTGTTTAGATAATCATTTCAGTCCCATGGGAGAAGTGCTTCTATATAAAAAAGTGGGTAATAATCAGATTCTATCACTTGAAGTTTGGGAAATCAGATGTCCAGGCATTAAAATGAAATCTCTCTTCAGTGATGCTTATTTGAGTGTGGTGTTCTTGTAGCAAGGTGGGACTGGTATATTCCATAGTTACATCCAGCTGACTTGGAATTTTTTTAAATTGGATATTTCAGGGGTGTAACATCAGGCGAAGGTATTGGTTAAACCATAGATTTTTTTTTCCTGTAGCCAGGCCCATCACTGAGGTGATGATTATTTTTGAAATAAATTTATTATTGAAACTGCGAACGCACAATTAGCAACTATTGCTTTCCAAAGGCAATGTGTCTGTCGACATGTTCTAATAACAAACCTAACAGACACTTATTTACAGAGGTGAACATTTCAGGTCCAGACAGCAGAAATCCAAACCAGGATTTTGTTTCAACCAACCAGTTGAATATAAAGAGTCACAGTGACAGAGTACTCAACTGGTTGGTTGAAACACAACCTTGGTCTGGATTTTTACTTTCTGGACCTGAGTTGTCCACCTCTGCTTATTTACACATTGAAAACAATTGTGTAAAATTTAAAAAATGACATATCATATAACAATCATGATGAGCTAATCACATGTTCTCTACTACGGAGTGTGACAATTATCTGTAGCAATTATCACCCCTATTTTCAGTCTGGTCTGAATTTCCTGATAGACTGCCCTGGGCATATGAGGCACTTACTTGTAGAGGCTGTTTCTTCCTTTCTCTGTTCGTACACACAATCAGATGACGTTATCTCAGATGAGTTGGCAAGAATGCGTGTATTTTCATCAACATATCCAAGTTCGATATAACCGAGGCAACAGACAGTCTTGGTGTCATTAACTGCTCTTAATTTTTTTTGGGAAACCAGAATGTTCCCAAACCACTGATTATAACTGACTGTAACCAGCATTGGATATAACCAGCTCACAACCACAATTGGCATAATGATTTCTGTCTTTTAAATCTGCTTGTGAATTCTGCCGCTGTCAAACGTATTCATGTTTCATTGTGCATACCAAACTGAAAATAATGTACTGAACTGTACACTGTAAACACGTGTTTAAATACTGCTACATCACTAATAGCTTGCCAAACTAGCGTATTCAAATGAAATGTCACTGTCTATTGTTTTACCACCTGCTTAATCTTGCGGTTCTCCCCCCCCCCCCCCAATCCAAAACTGGGTATGAGAAATGCACATCACAATTTTTCCTTATTCATGCAATGAATAGGGAAAAATTATTATAGCCTAAATATAATTATTACTATCTAGGCAAGTTTCCCTTTTGAGCGGACCCCCTAGAGCAGGGGTGTCAAACTCCAGCCCTGGAGGGCCGGAACCTTGCACATTTTTGGGTTTCCCCCTCATTCAACACACCTGATTCAGCTCCTTGTGCTAATTACCACGCAGCTCTTAAGCTGACTCTTTTGTGGTAGAACTAAGCTATACAGGACTCCAGCCCCTCAGGACTGCAGTTTGACACTCCTGCCCTAGAGGGTGGGCCGACTGCATGGGTTGCACCACCATAACCGCTCTCTGTTGCTTATTGTCCAGGAAAGGAGTGGCCTATAAAGTACACAGCATCTTTTGTATGGTATTGACACCCTCTTTGGTCTGTGCCTTCAGGGGGACTCTGGTGGCCCGCTGTCCTGTTTCTGTGGCGATAGGTATGAGCTTGCGGGTGTGGTCAGCTGGGGCGTGGGGTGTGGCCGACCAAAGAAGCCCGGCGTGTACACAAACCTCACCAGATACGCAAACTGGATTAACACTGTTATGGAAGGAAAGTATCTGCGTTTCACTGGAGGTTATTTTTGGAATTGTCATTCCTTCTGCTAATGGTTCTCACTGAAAATGCCCAATGAAATCATTGCTTTCCTCCTTTGTTATTCCTCCACTATTATATTGTATAGGTTCAGTAATTGCTTGCTTTTTTAAAAAAAAAAAAAACTTATAGGATGGTTTGTCATATTCAAACATGATGTACGTGACATAGATGTCACTATAGCCATCTTTAAAAGCTTTACCTGGTTTGAGTGACACTTGATAACGTTCTTCATTTATTTTCCTTGAGCTGTGTCCTGTTCATTTCAGATGACGCATTGCAGATCCGAAGTAACACAACTAAAACACACACAGGTGGGAATTTAGTTTAACATTGTGCTTATATACAAAGGATTTCATTTAGTCCAGTTTCTGGCATGTAATCCTTTTTTCAGTTTTGAGGTTTTCAGTTAGAGCCAGAATAGCCAATACTGGATCAGCCTTGGGCACTATTGAGGGTCAATTATCAGAAAATTCCTGGCCAAGATATCGTCTATCCAACTTCCCCGTCTTCACTGGTCCAATTACTTTCCTATTTGTTGTGAAATATGGTATTGTAATTCTTTGACCTCAATTTATTGAATCATTTTATGCCCAATATAAAACAATGGAACGTTTTTTTTTTTTATTTTTATTTATTTTTTTTTTTTTTGTCTTTCAGGCATCTGTCACTGGTTGGCAGTGTGCCCTTGCTACTGTATGCATTATAGGCCTTTGCTGTACTAAGTGTCAATGCATAAACATCAATGAGCTGCTCTTTCTCAGGATCCTTGGTTCTATGCGGACAGCCGAAAATCCAGCCCTGCTGGCAGAGCTCTGACTATGCTCAGGTGGTGCAGGTGCAGCATAAGCTAAGGGTGGAGAACATACAGTCAGCCTGTCCCCACTCCTGGCCTTGGCAGGTCAGTCTGCAAGCTCATGGGAGACACTACTGCACTGGGACCCTGATTCACCGTGACTGGGTGTTGGCAGCCTACAACTGCAACACCAGGTAGGCCTGAAGACACTTGTGGACCCAGAAGATCTCAAGCTTTTTGTATCGAATGACCCTCAACTAATCCAGTTGCTAACTTCATTCATGCAGTGAAGCATGGCTTCCCCAACTTTTCAGCCCGATGTCAGAGACTCGTCACCCGGGGGGTCCCTCAGTAGACTTATTGCAATAACTAATTTTGTTTAGCAGTTTTGGTAACTGTTTTGATTTTACCTTCTCAGGTTTTTAAAATGGAAATCTGCAGACACCCACTGTGGAGACCCCTGTGTTTAAGTACCCTTTTCCCTTGCAGAGCCAAAACTGATACTGTGGTGCTTGGGGTAGATAATCTGGAGATCACCGAAGTCCAGGAGATCCCTGTAAAAGCAGTTTACACCCTCTCCCAGAATGACTTCTCCCCTCCCATCCACGATGTGGCATTGATCCGGCTCCTCCGACCAGCTCACATTGGTATGGCACTGCCTTTCTTTTGCTGACCTACCTGTCAATGCCTTGTTATAAAGGGAGTTATGATTAGAAGTGCATCAGCAATTTCAGCAAGGCTTCAATGCATATTCTGCTTACTTGAGATTAAATTTTTTTTTGGTACTGTATAGCCTTTTGAAGATCTTTGGTGTTCCTCGTCCAGGAGCGACGGTGGCCCCGGTTTGTTTGCCAAATGGTAACATCAAGCTGAATGACAGCTGGGATTGTGCCACTGCAGGTTGGGGGACCACAAAAGTGGCCAGTAAGTCCAACGGTCATGTCCATACTAAGATCTTATGTTCTTAATCTGCAGCAAACCATCTTGTTCATTTAAGGAGAGTGTTTCCTTTGCGTTGTCTATATATCTGCGATGGTTTTTTTTTTTTTTTGTCTATGTGCCTTTGGTTAGTGTACAAGGACCCTGAACTTTTGCACCAGGCCAGGCTGAGGCTGGTTGATGAGATGGCCTGCCGCAGGAGCTGGGGCGATGACCTTAGTGTTGAGCAGCACCTGTGTGCAAGTGCAGCCGGATCGCAGTCCTGCATGGTACCTGAGTGCCCTCCCCAATACCTTCTCTCATTCCTTGGCCATTTTTCGCTCCTCTGTCTATCAGGGTATATTCAGTAGCAGAAAAAAATTACCCAGCACCCAGCCCCAAACATTTGGCAAATTTGGACACCAGCACCCCCCCGCCCCTTCCCTGGCTGCCAAACACCTCGGTCCCATAGCCAGCATTATCCTTGAGCAATATTTAATTTTTGATACCATCACACAGTCCAGACATTTTACTCCAGTATATATTTTAAAAAGCAACGCTATTTTTTGCTATTTTTCGATAAATTTTCCAAGAGGTATACGGTATTCTGGACCTAGTCTAGCCAGCACCCCCACATTTGGTCTGGCCCCATGAAACTAAATGGCAGAGAACTGGCCCTTTGGTGTAAAAGCTTGAGAAGCCCTCAAGGGTTACTTGGTGGGTACCACTGTTTCCTTGCCTTAGTAGGGGTTTGAATCTCGGTTCTACTCTGTGTTTAGAATTTTGCTTTTTCTCTTTGTCAGATCCAGTTTCTTCCCACAGTCCAAATACAGGGTCAGGCTAATTGGCATCTCTGTAGTTTGTGTATGTGGATAAGCCTGTACAGGTTGCTGTGGCTTTGCAAATGATGCTTGACTAAAAATATATCGTCTACAGCCAACCTCGAGTGCATGTTTCCCTTTTTGCTAAAACTGGACCAAAAATTATATTTTATGTCTGTGCAACAGTAGTAAAAGATGCAACAGAACTCTTCATAACTTTTTAAAAGTATTATTCATCCATCCATTTTCCAACCTGCTTTATCCTATTGGGTGACGTTATGATGTGGATGTGAGCTAAATTAGCAATTTAAGAAGAAAACTCAGGTTTAATTCTGATTTCAGTAACTGTTAACCATACTGATCACTCGCCATATACCTGTCCTTAGGGGATCTCCGGCGCCCCCCTGCTTTGCCAGAAAAATGGTACGTACTATTTATTTGGACTGCTGACATGGGGCAGCAGACACTGCGATGGCAGCAGGCCGGCGGTTTACACGAAGCTGGCGGAATACCACTCATGGATTGGGAAGTTCGTAAAGGACCTCTGAGACAGCGTGTTGGACATTGGGAAATGTGTTCAGCTTCAATAAACGTTTTGGTATCATGCTGTCAGGCATGCGCTGTGATCTCTAAGGTAGCATGACGTTTTGATTTATTTATTTATTGTTCAAAGTTGGAAAAGAGGAATAATATTGACTCAGAAGTTATTCATTCAGTGTGTTTACTTAACAGACCTGCCAGACACCACTGTCAGCTTGAGGCAAAACTCTTGAATTACTGATTACTTTTCCTGGTGCCTGGGAAGTACTGAGTCACTTTTGATCACAGCACACTTATTAGTAGGAGTGTAAGTTTGGCAGCTGTGTGTCAGTGAGTATAGCATGGGTGTACATAGCTGAGCACAGATATGACCTGGAGGGGGGTCACGTGGAGTAGTTATGGCCAAAGAACACTGGAGGACCTTATACTTTCCTTCAGGTTAGTATTCTTACATTTTTGTACTGTTGGATAATTCAGCTGGTGTACAGATTCTTTCGGCACAATCCTTTACGGTAAATGGTTAAGGGCTGTAAAAATGTTTTGCATGATTTATAACCATGATGAGACTAGTCATCAGATAACTTTACAAAGAACTATTTTCTTTGGCCTGACTTCAGGCTTAACCACTTAAACTTGTTTTATTAGTCTGTACGGAATGTCTGGTTTTAAAGTAGTTTTTCTTGTTGGGGTTTGCATGTATTCCTCTTGCCCTCAGTCTAAAGGCAGTGCATTGATTGCACATAGATGCTAGATGAATCCGTACTCTTGCAAGGTTCATCGAGCATTGGTGTGTGAGCGGGTTCTAATGGGACACAGATCTGCTGGAAAAACCTTTCAGTTCGTAAGGGGCCTGATCACCACCCAGGAAAATTACCCTAATCATAAATATTTTCCAAGCCTCACCCCATCCTGTTGCATTTCCTGAAAGCTCTCGTTAGCAGCTTACATGGTTACATGGACCCATTCACCCGCCCGGCCACCAGTGTGATAAATTAAGAGATGGACCTTGTAGCTGGGAAAGTTAAGAAACCTTGTTAAAATCTATTGCATATATACTCACCTAAAGGATTATTAGGAACACCTGTTCAATTTCTCATTAATGCAATTATCTAATCAACCAAATCACATGGCAGTTGCTTCAATGCATTTAGGGGTGTGGTCCTGGTCAAGACAATCTCCTGAACTCCAAACTGAATG
>JAODJW010000001.1:29177683-29192872 GCA_026777045.1 Hyperopisus bebe
CAGTTCTGAAGGCGAAAGGGGGTCAAACACCGTATTAGTATGGTGTTCCTAATAATCCTTTAGGTGAGTGTATACAGTCAGTAGCCAATTTATTACACTTTGTGTAGAATTAGGCAAGTACTATTCCTGGATATAACAGCGAAAGTGGCACAGACTTAAATTTGAATTCAGAATTTTTGTTTTGCTTCATGTATATTTATTTAGACAGACTGAATAAAGTAAATCACTTGATTATCGGTGTGCACAATTAGACACAGAAACAGTGGATTTTTTTCTCCAATATCAATAGAAATATTTTTTTAAAGTTTTTATTCTATATAAGGAATGACAAATTATTGGCCATTCTCTACAGTCTATCAAGTTTAATGTCCCCAATGGCTACCTACCTTCTCAATGACTATCATGAGTCTATTGAACCAGTCACGTTTTTGGTTTGATCCAGTCCTATATTAGCTGAGGCAGCTAGGACTGCCTCCCAGACACTGCTCTGAGAAGGGTACTGCTTGCTGTTTTTGGTAACTCTCACACTTTAGTAAGACTGAGTAGTTCTCAATCGGGGTTAAGTCAGGCTATGAAGGGGGGCAGATCACAATTCAAGCCTTCCTTGGCCAATATATGGAATACTTTGATGGTAAGAGGCATTGTCTTCAATGAATATCTTTTTGAAGGCTGCTGACTACTACTTGTACCAGTTTGATGAAGGCATCTTCTATAAATTTTGCGTAGATCTCGTTAATTGTTACACTATCAGCATGTCGGAAAGGTCCTACTAGTTCATCATTGATAACAGGAGACCACATCATCACTCTACTACCTTGTTGGCACTTGTAGGTGTCCATCCACTGGTCCACCCATCTGCTTCAGCGAGTCATTCTAATACCATCTGTTCATAAAGCATTTGTAAAATCAGTCGACACAAGTCTGTGCCCATTCTTTGACACTGTAGCTTTTGTGCCTTGAGTGGAGGTCATTTTTCAGCCTAATTGACTTTAGCAATGTCACATTGCACACTGCACCCAGTAATTCTGGAGATTCCATTTAGTTTGAAGTTTTGAAAAATGTGTGCATTTGTTAAAGCATTGCATGTCTCAAGTTCATGTTTTCAAGTTGCTCCTTTAATTTGGCACTTAATTTGCATCTTTTCCTACATGCTTTTTCCATCCCCTTTGGCTGTTGGCCATAAAACATTTGAATGTATTGCAATCATGTTTCAAAACCTTTTGATTTCAATTTCAGAAGATCAATTGTTCTGCATATTTCTAACTGGCACTTTTTTTTGCATACCTAAATTGTGTGTAGCATGAGTGCTGGTAGAAGACATAGTGGTCACCGTTATGAGACTGTCAGACCACTCTACTAATTGAGGGTATGGAGAATAGACCGATAATGGTTCAATAAACAGTACCTTTGTCATATAATGTACTGTAAGGTGCTGCAGGCCTTGAGGGCCCTGGAAAATTAGTCAAGATGTTTAACAAGTTCAGGATATGTTTGATGATTTGGTGTTTACTGTGACATTGCTCAGCACTGAAAATACAACTACACTGACAGGAAACAAAAGTACCAGTTTGTACCTTCGAGGGTACACTCAAGGGTCTGCCAGTTTAAGTACAGAAATTGACTCTGAGGAACATTTTTGTACCATTAGGGGTACATTGTATCAGGACTGGGCCTCTTTTCGGATAATGTAGTTAGTGTGGATTTTCTGAGGGACATTTAGCTGAGCTGATAATATGATAGTATGCCGAGAGCGTATTCCAGCCCTCGGGCCTACTCTGCCTGACCTGGACAAGATGGGTAAGTTATTAGCTCTTAGACATTAGTGGAAGCTAGAAGTAGTTGATTAAATGATGAACAGTAATTTAATTCCTATCCCGATTTCTGGTTTAGCTTGCATAGAATCTGATGTTATGTAAACAAAGCAAACTGTGACTGCAGTCATATTAAGGTTCAACAGGCTTGTATTGCAGTTAAAACAACATCCCCTTCTAGTTGTTTTGAATTTAGCACAATTTTTTTTTTTTAATTTCCTCAGTCGTCATGATATAAAAAAAAACCCACCAAATTAAATAAGACTCATATTCAATCATTTTTTACAAAATGTCCATGTAAACAGACAATTACAAAATGACATGCAAGGTTACATACTGTAGAATGTCGATCGTAAAAGCACCTTCAATTGAACATGCTACTCAGCCGTAAGGGTGGCGTCATTCACTCAGCTCAAGTGAAGTGTTACAATAGCATTTTCAGGTAAGATATGAGATTTGTCTATGCAATATTTCACTGCATAATGTAGGCAAGTAGTCAACTGTATATCCATTTTTCAGATTACAGCCATCACTCTTCAGGATCACTTTTCCAAACAAACACCCTGAGCTTATTTTGCATTGCAGAACTTCATTTCGGAAAAGTTGAATTACTCTGTTGCACTAGGCAAAGGAACTTGATACCTAGAAGTAATCATGACAAGGATTCAATTAATACTTCAAAGGCAGACAAAACATTAATAAATACATTCCTGTTAGCATGTTTTGCTGTACAAAAAATGTAAAAAAAAAAAAAAAAAACTAACATTGAACTATAACATTTCACAGATCAAACCTATCATTCTCTAAGTTCATTTTATTTTTAAGACTTCATAAACAAATCACTAAATCAGGACCTACACTTGATCCCTCGTGAGGCAGCTACAGAATGAAGCAGGTCACTGCCAACCCCTGCTGTCTGTCAGCTGATTGGCTGGGAGGCACTGTACACCCACATCCCAGGTGTGAGGCGTGCCGCTCACTCCCACATTCACTTTCCAAGCACTGGTAAGTAGAATCCAATTCCAGTGTGGTTAAACAGAAAATTTGTTGAGTTGGGTCTCCATATGGAGCACTCATTCTTAGCATGCCCCACTTCCTGTGACCTTAAACTGACGGCAACCTTGTTTTAGTGGAGGAATCTCCTAAATATCACTCCAGAGTATAGACTCTGGGCACCAGTGAAGCAACTGGCCTTCATTATTAATGAACTGTGTGTGTTAACATGCGAGAGTGGCAGTAGAGTACTCCATAAGAGATAGCAGCACCTATACGTCAGTCCCTGAATATACTGGGATAATAAAAGTAGTGAACTGTGTACATTTGAACCGAGCTGCAGTGGATGAGTCATTATGAAGCCCTACAGTCCAGCAAGGTCTAGAAAAGCTGCTTACTAAGCAGACGGAGACGTCAGGTCAACACAGGACATGTATCATTCTTTCATGAAGGGTGAATGTGTTTGTGGAACACATACTTGCACTTTGACCTTGGATTTATTTTCCATTCAATTCTTTTATTCAGTTATTCTGCTCCCAGTTTAATAGCACAGTTGAAGTTTTTCCAACTCGCCCCACACTGGGCATAATGACCTGAAAGCAGTAGAGATGCTCCTCCTATACAGCTTTGGTGAAGTCAGTCGTTTTCCTATCACACTGGAGGTGTGGCACAGCTGGTGACTGGAAAACCACTGATGTCTGTCAGACTTGAAGGTGGTGGCTAATATGGGCCACTGGAGATTCACCAGTCAAAGCATGAGGGAAAGGGAGAGGAAAGAGCCTTTCTTCTCTTCCCAAAACAGCCCACCTAATTCAGTCTGTATCCTCTCTCTACACTGCAAGCATCTTCTGACATAAAACCTTCATCCATTGCCATCTTGAACAGAGCCGACTGGGTGATAAATCTTGGAATTTATGAAAGATGGGCTGTCAAATTCTAGAATGACAGGGGGCATGCTGTGGACTCTTAGTGGGTCAGAACACCAGCAGACTCCTGGAAGTAGGACAAGGGCTTGAGGAGTGCGCTCACCATATAGGACCACAAGTCATTTGCCACCTGGGACTGAGCAATGAAGATATGCCAGACGAAAACCAGCAGGAGAGTGTTACAGGTGTAGCAGATGTTCCTCAGCCTGGCCAAGACATGGCAATAGGAGTTAGGAGGCTTTGTATTCAGCAATAAACCATGCACAGAATTTTACAATTGGTGTTTTCTAAACATAACCAAAAGCTTTAGTTATTCAAAGAATATCAACAGCTGGTAACCAGGTTAAGATCCTAATAGGGACTAAAATGTTACCGGCTTTTATCCACGAATGATATACTATTAGCAAGCCATTAAAATTCTCCCACATTATAAACAAATAGGATGACTGACACCCCATATTGTAAAGGGAAATTAGCCATGGAGAATAGTAGGGAGGCTAGTGGGATTCTGGAATACAATGTTCACAGAGAGGAAGAGTGTACTTACTTCTTCAGGTGCTGTTTAGCTGCTGGAATATCTGCCATGTCCTCATTCAGGATGTACTTCTTGGCACCTATGCAGTATTTTTCCATGTACTCTACCCAGTTCAAATGGCCAACATCAAAATTAAAGTTCTGTGGGGCACATCAGATTAATGTATTGAGGATTATGGTCCAATCTTGTGTCATTAATCACAAATTGGGTTGTACAGAGCAATCACATGCACTGCTCTCACATGATCATTTTTTAATTTCATAACCTTCTGTCTATAATACTTATAGCTTAGTCTTCCACTCCTTTGTTTCCTCCATTCTCTTCTCAAAAGGCTTACTTTGAGACAAGCAAAATGGGTGTGTCTGAGGCCTTTTACAAGTGCTCAAGTTTATCCTTAAGGCTATAATCAACCATTTGTCTTTCAAAACCACTTATACAGTACAGGACTGATGAAGACCCAACTTCTATAAAAGAATTTTAAAAAATGCAAGAGTTTCAAAAACTTAAAACTCCTCGAAACCATGAACTTGTTGGGCAAAACATGCAGTACTGGAAAATTGGAAAATCCGGTGTTCCTAATTGTTAAAAGCTATGATGAGAGGAACAGTCTCTACCTGCTGGTCCTCAGCACTGAGCTGGCCCTTCAGCATGTCCAAGTTCTTGGAGCTCCAACTCCACTGCCTGACAGAAAAATACTCCAGCAGCCCAGCTGCCTTATGCAGCTTCTTGTAGAGTTTCATCATTCTGGCAAATGGGGTCACAAGACATTTTAACATCTTACTGAATTGCTTATACTTTGAGATATGCATGCTTCAACAAACATTAACAAGATTTCCTTTGGAGTAAATCAGTGCTCCTTTAGCAGTGCATGAGCATCAGTCTACAGGAACTTAGCAGTAGGGTTGTAGCAGGTACCCCTATACTGTCAGGGTGAGACGAGGGTTATATTTTGCTTACATTGGCTTGTTTCCAGATAGACGCAGGTAGGTGTCATAGGCCAGTGCAGGGACCTTGTGGGTGAATAGATTCCAAAACTGATTGGTCAGGTAACTAGAGGTGAAGTTTGCATTTGGCCTCCGAAAAGCTTTCTCCAGTGGTATCTGCTCAAATGTTGACATTACGCTGCGTTCTACAAAGAATAACACAAAGCTTCATGAATCTACTGATTATTTAAAGAACAGAGGATTGTAATACTACCTACCTAGCCACCACCAATACTGGTGAATAAATTCAATTTCATCCATGCACCACATGAAAGGAATAGTTTCAAATACATGTACTTTTCTGCCAGCAGGGGGCAGTCATTTCATTATTGATAGCCACTGATAATCATAACTAACTGAAGTCCGCAACAAGCCTTTAGGAATGTTGTACTCAGAATGAATATTGCACTAAACAAATACAGTAATACCCTGGATTGCGAGCATAATTCGTTTTGGAAACATGCTTATAACCCAAAGCACTCGTATATTAAACAGAGTTTCCTATTACAAATACTGGAAACTCATGATTCGTTAAAAAAAAGATTTTTTTTTTTTTAAATGATTAATACAAAATATAAAGCAAAAATACATCAATTAACCTGGACTTTACCTCTGAAAAGAATTGTGGATGGTGTGAGGGAGATGAAAGAGGAGAAGAGGGTTATTTTGTAGTACAACTTTCACTATAACGGAGTCACTGCTATCTGTTGGCTCACTGGAATCTTTCCTTTTTGTGCGACTAACAAGAAACCTATCCAATGACATCCCCTTTTGCCTCCTTTTTGATTTCGCGGAAATGTGACATTGCATTGTCGTTAAACAGATCCATCACTTGCACTGCTACACCCTTGTTCGGGTGGTGCTTTTCTACTAAATTTTGACTATACGAGTGAGGCATGCTGACTGAGCATGGGAAACGATTACCCACAGTCCCACAGCGAGAGAAAGAGAGAACAACCATTGGCTCAGTTGTGATTACGTGACGCTAGGCAGACAAAGCGTGTGTATGTGTGTGTCAAAACGCTTGCAAATCAAGTTACTCGCAATACAAGGTTTTCCTGTACCATGGATACTATGTACAATAGGAGCCCACCTCTGCACCAGGCAATTTATAATTACAGTGGTACCTCAGTTCTTCAACTCATTATAAAACTCGAATTTCTTAAAAGTCAAACCAACCAGTTCGAAAAAAAAATTACCTAGAACTCGATCTGAATCTCAGAAGTCAAACCGTGAACGCCGACCTAAGAATTTGTACGTGTGGGGAAATGAGTCATGCGGCACATCTCTCAGCAGAAACAAAACGTAACGCTTCAGTCTTAGCCTCGCATTCGTTGTGATAGCATCGCGCATGTTTACACTAGCTGACATTTACAGTAAAAATATTTAGACAATGATAGACAGTAACAGTAATTATATGATGAAATACATTTTAAAATAGAGATTTATGAATTTTAATATCATTAATAAACCATTAATACATTTAATTATAATAATATTGTGCCCAGCAGGGACGGAATGGAGACAAAGGCGCAGACGTCAGGGTATCGGGGAATACGGGGTTTAATTACAGGTAAGGCAGGCAAAACGCAGAGGGACAATACAATGACCGGACTAGGGAAACAAACTGAAACACGAACTAAATACAGAGGACTAATGACAGCAACCCGAAACAGCCGATCACACGTGGATTCCACACGGGGTTAACGAGCGGGCCTGGCAGACGGAAGGAGCGGACATTCAGGGCAGGACACCTTGTTTGGATACATTTATTTTCTTTAAAAATTACTGTTTTGATAAATGTGCTTAGATGCGTTTAGTACAGAATATGCTCTTCTTGTTTTATCTGGTTTGTTTTGTGCTTAAACGCTTATTAAAAAAAAAAAAAAAAAATTTTGGTTTAATTTTCTGGGGCCGGGAACTAATTCATTGGTTTTCCATTATTTCTTATGGGGAAAATTCAATTAGAACTCAAACTTTCTAGGATTCGATCTGGAGTTCTGAACGGATTAAGTTCGAGTTCTGAGGTACCACTGTATATAATTTATAGCAACCTGTCCAGTTTGTACTCCTCAAAATTATGACATTGTCTCACTACTTAAGCCTTTCAGCAACAATGAAGAATAGGCGCTGAATGTACATACTGTAAACATGCAGTTAATCTCATTCAAAAACAAAGTCCTCCATTTGAACGCACCATGGCCTTTAGCCAGAATCAGACATGGATGCACCAGTTTAATAAATAAACTAAGGGCGCTTTTCCACCGCACAAAATACGGTACTTCTGGTATGGCATTTTTACTTTTCCATTGGCTTCCGGTCAAGTACCAATAACAAAAGTTCCAGTACCGAAAGTGCCAAACCAGCTGGGGTACTTCTTTGGTACTTCATTACTTTGAAGTGGGACTTGAAACACTTTCTTTGTAGAGTAGAGGCAGGCCATTAGCATAACCAAACAATACAAACACCACCTTGACAACAGTAGCAAACTCAAAATAATGATAAACGAAGTTTAAAAAAAAAAATGCAATTTGGTCATAACACGACAAAAAGATCTGGATGGCATGACAAGTATTTTGTTGAATATACTAACAGCACACATACAGCATCCTAGTGATGCAATTTTGCTATAAATATAGCGATGGGATTTTGTGATAAATATTGCAGTATTTATAAAATAAGAGTTCACAGATTTCTCACAAACCCGTCTGAGTGATTTAAATGGCAAGGATGAAAATGATTACAATTGTCTCAGAGAAGGTATGAAGGGCTCATACAAAAGCAGTGGGGGTAATCTTTAAGCTGATTTTTAAACATAATCTATAAAAGGAATAATTAAAAATGCTTGCAAAGTTTTTTTTTCTCCCCTATAAGTGTAAAAGTATTTTGGCGAAACTTTAACCCACATGCTTTAGACTTAATGTCCATACAGAATTGAAAGAAAAAGCGCCATGTTTTAGTATAGGTTAATAGCTATGTAAGAATCAGCTGTGCATAACATGTGATGCTGGTATTAATATTCCCCATTACCCTGCCCTATAATATACTACAGCCATTTCTCAAATTCAGTACAAAATACCCCGGCTTGTGTTGTGATGTCATTCAGCACCGGTACCAGTTTTTACACCAGTGGAATACTAACACTTTGAAGTACCGTACTTTCTGTATTTTCACTGAAGTACCAAAAGTGTAGTGGGAAAAACACCCTAAATGGAAGACACTTCATAAAAAAAAAAAAAAAAGTCAGAATCATCTGGAAGTTTCAATTTACAATCTAAAGGAATAAAAAGTTCAATGGGTGCAATTCTTAGTACATATCAATAAGTCTGAAGATAACAACCAAATAAAACTTGCTTAAAATGTTAGGTTGGTCAGCGGATAACACAGCTGTTAACATTCAAACTCACCTATCTCTCCCCAGAGGATGGGGTTGACACCGCCTGTTGTGCAGTTGTAGACTAGTGTTGACTTTGGTCTGAAAAAGGTCAGTGAAGAGGACCATGAAGGGAAAACTATAAAATTGGGTGCAAAACTAACTTGCAAATTCTAGGATATGGGAAAGAATAACTTTTTCTGAAAGTGACATTTTATGCGTTAATCAAGTCAATGACAGATACCTTAAAGGAAAGCCCACTCAGTGCCAGCAGAAGATGCTAAGGTTACTTCTGGTTTGGGTCAAATTTCAAAATGAGACCACAGGACATTACTCTACCTCTGCACAGCAGTATACCACCCGGCAGCCAGCATAAGGTTGATGACCACGTCAACGGGGATGATATCAGCCACAGCGTTGTTGTCGGCCATCATAGTGCGCATGACACCCTTTCCTGCCTAAACACCCAGGCAGAACACCAGGAACATCAGTCTGAAGAAAAGCTCAACAGCACAGTAATCCACAATACTGCCTGCTATCTCGCACATACTTACTGCCACTAGGACTCCACTTGGGCCATTTAGGTTGTCAATCCAGCCCTAGAGAACATTAGAAGGAAAAGTTCTACAAATGCTCTTAACATAAGCCACTTGACAAAACTCCTGAACCCTATAACTTTGACATCATGTGAATATGGGACATGGTCTTAGGAAGGTAGGTAAGCATAAGGTTACATAAAGAATGGTACTCACAGGGAACGGCTCCCGCCAGCTGGCCACTATGATGGATGGCCGGACTATGGCGGTATTGAACTTTTCACCATGCTGGTTGACTATGGACTCAGCGAGAGCTTTGGTAAATGTGTAGGTGTTTGGCCAGTCCCCAAGAAGACGCAGTGTGATGTCATCTACAATGCTGTCATCCATCCACCTGCATGACCATAACATACAAATCCTATATCTTGTGCCTTTAACCACTGGGTAACATTAGTCTTCATTGCATTTGATACCCAGTCTAACTACTAATAAAACCACACACACCTATAATGATATCTGGGAACCAACTGTCATTTCTATGGGAAAATTGCAAATGCTAACTACGACAACCTTAACTCCTACCCAGCCCTAACCCTTAACCATAAGTAACCAAGCGAAATACTTCTTTGGCATTTTTTTTTGTTTTTTGATTGTGGTCACAGATTTTTGGAAAATCAAGTTGCCAGGAACCTGGTCCCCATAAGGTTAAAAAAGGGTGTTCATTATGTTGTGGGGACATTTGGTCCCCATAAGATAAGGTATATCTCGACCACACACACACACACACACACACACACACACACACACACACACAATCAACGTTAATTTACAATTGGACATATCGTAAGTATGGCTATACAGCTCCGTGGGACCTGGGGTAAATTATGTCATATCTGAGAGGGACTCACTCTAGAGAGGAGACGAGTTTGTTGGGTTCCACAGGCGGGGGATAGACGACATCTTCAATGTGCTTGTGGTTACAGTGGGCATAGGCAGTGGAGATGTGGATAAAGGCCTCCAGCTTGGGCATGTGCTCGGCCAGGCCTAGGAGCTCCTGTGTGGCTGCCACGTTTAGCCGCAGGGCACGTCTGTTGACGGCAACAGAGCATGTTATACTCAACACACCCCATGAATGTGCTGTGACATTTAAGCAGGTCCCCACACAAAACATTTCCGGCAATTTAAGTGAGTCACCTCGCATCCAAACAAGATATTTGCATATGTATGTGTGTCAGCAAAACAATAAAGGCTTGCGGCACACTATATTTACAATCTTTCAGGCAGTTTTTCCTATTTAGAGGAAAAGACAGAGGATATGTACGTTTTAAGAAGATTCAGATGGACAGAGATGCAGTGCGTTTGTGATGGTGACTAGGCAGAGCGACTCACTTAAGGGGTTCATCGAAACGTATGGTAGCAGCGCAGTGGAAGATGACGTGGATATGAGCTTTGAGCATGTCCTCATCTTCAGTACTGAGCCCAAGTCCGGGCTGCATAAGATCAGTACTGATTGGTACGAACTTCTGCTGGAAGTCAGTACTGACCTCCTTTAGCCTGGAAAAGAGCTTCAAGAAAGGACACATACTTCACTCACATTACACAACACTGAAGGCTCATCAAAAGGCACAATCATCATCATCAAGAACACACCTGAAAAATACATTATGGACACAGAGTGCAAATCTCAAAACCAGAGAACTTAGATTCCCTCTGCTTAAAACTGAATTCATTATAAGCCAAATGCTAAAAAAAATGATCACGGAGGACTGCAACTGAGGAATTAGTGTACAGTGTAGTAGTATTCAGTTGATATAAATCCCAAATAAACCACACCATTCACAGTCCAAACAAGAATATCTAAGCACACGCTTGCATAATAGATTGGTCATCATTCTGAAAGAATTAAAGAAAAACTAAAATGCATCCATTGTGAATGATGAGACCACGGGAACAGCTCAACAATTACAGAAAACATTTTAAAATCAATTTCTACAAAACCAAGGTTGCAACAAAGTATGGCAAGCATGAATTATTAGTAGAAGGATGGTTCTTTTTTGTGTCAGTTTTGTTTCAGCATTTGGGAGCAGACGTTTGTCAAAGAAAGTGCTTCACACAGCGGTCTCATTCACACTCTCAGGACCATATCCTGCTCTTCAGAAACAGACAGAACAAAATTGAAATGCCTTGAGGAGTTCAAGGCTGACGTGCATATAAAATGTAGCTACCCCCCCCCCCCCCCCAATCATCAGAGACCAGTGAGAAACCTCACAAGCTGAGAATTAATTTACAAGCCATCTTCTGCTTTAGTATTTGAATTCTATTCAATATTTGTAAACTTTACATTTCTCTTCATTAGAGGAACCCCGACAGTCTGATTCCATAGATAAATGCACCACATCTCTTTGGAGATTTAACATACTTTAATGCCATTTAGAAAGCAACACTACTGCACTTACTAATCAAGTACTTGTCCTAATGACTTCTGAATGTTGTTTGATGCATTTAGAACCATATACACTGTGTGGAAAACTACTTTGCATAAAATAGACTGCCATACAGCAGTTTGAGCAAGTGAAGGCAGTCTTCGTGTGAGCCATCATTCAGGGGGCTCAAAAAGAAAAAAAAAAAAAAAAATCTACTAAGCAAGAAATACAAGGTCAACATTTAAGGCATCACAGTTTGTAAGATGGTAACAGAACAGGGTTTTGGGGTAAATTGGTTGCTAACCTTGGATTTCAGCATGTTATCAATACGATCTTGAGGTGACTGGTTGGCCTTGGGCCTAACCAGGATGTAAAGGGCATTGATGTCAGGGCAGGAACGCAGCAGCTTCTCCACCAGGACCTTTCCTATGAAACCTGTGGCCCCGGTGATCAAAATGTTCTTCCCAGCATAGAAGTCTGCGATGGAAGCCATGTTGCAGGTCCGTCTGTCCTGGTCTCGATTTATACACCTGCAGGGTTAAGCATTTTTTCCCCATTTTGTTAAAGCAAAAATGCATGTAAATAAAATGTTTATTATTTCTCAAATGGACAATTCAACTAATAGTCCATAGGGAGAATCAACACCATCAAGTAGTTTTTTTTGTTTGTTTGTTTTAAATGAGCAGTGTCTATGGCATGGAAAATTGACCACTGTGGGGAAGATGAGAGCTCCCCTTTTACAATTCAGCAAGGACAGTACAGGCTGCAAAACTAGCATGGCTCATACTCTCTCTGAATCATGTAATTTGCCCATTACCATCACTGCAGGATATCTGTCTGCTGTGTGAAAGCATACAATAGGAACCCACTGTGCATCTGAACTAAGGAACAGTGTTTCATACCAACCGGGGAGGTGGGGGGGGAGGGGGAGGCACTGCCTTTCTATGACAGTGCTACCTGCCAAGTAGCAGTACATACAAAGGGAAGAAAGACAGGTAAAACTGGGTCACAAGTGTGTGTGTGTGTCTGTGTGTGTGTGGGGGTGGGGGGTGACAGTTGCACAACGTGCTATTCAGATGTTGATTAATGCCACATGCACGTCTTCCAAGTTTCAGGGTGGATTTTCACAGAAGTATGTCCTGGTTCAGCTGGTTTTCAGAAACCGCGCATGACAAATGGCTGCCAAACATACGCTGAACCTAGCTGTGCACGATCACATGGAAGCCATCAGAACTGCGACCCGGACTGCCAGGCTGACGGATACAGCACCAAACCAAAGACCGACCACTTGCTACAAGTCAGTTTAGTCATTTCCCTCAGAAGCATTATAGCTACTGCCAAGTTTTTCATAAGAGTCAACATGGAAACTAAAACCATCTTTTAAAATGAGACTTAACCATTCCAAACTGGTCTACATGTAGCTATGTTCTCATGCAATTACTCTGCAATACAATGGCACCAAGCCATATGAGTTGGTAATTCAGATGCCAGTCAAGCTGGTTGTTCATAGTACCATTAAATTGAGCAAGTCATGTTAGTAACTTCTGTTCTTACGTAACGTGACACTGCGCAGGATTTCTATAACATTACTTGAACACTCAGCCCTTAAAAATGCCTCTGAAGGCATTTAGGCTTGAACAGGGAAATGGAAATTCCTTAGTATTACACCTAACCATACGCAGCTTTAAATTACCTTACACACCGTCAAAACCGTAAATGTTTTTAAAGATATTACTTTACAACGGCTTATACAGGCCACCTTCAGTACAAGATAACCACATTAATTTCACAACATCCATTAAAACCTAGAGTTATAGCCCCTATGTCAGGACGAACCTAAATACACTCCAATGAATCAGACTTCCTAGATGAAGTCACTGACCATCATTGCCTTATTACTTCTAGTCCACACTGCTGCCTGGGCAGAGAACTGATAGCAGCCTACAGAAGCGGCTTCAGCAGAACATGAACTGACCAGCGACGCTTAAAAACAGCCCTTTAGTGATCGCCAACATGCACCCGGTAGCTTCAAACTATATAACTATTTGAATGGTCGTTGTGGGTCGGTGTCTTTCCCAGACACGCGATTCTGCTTAAATCAAAGCGTCTCAGACTTGTTCCTCGGGGCAAACAAGTTTTACGTTGTTGTGGGTGTTTCCCCCCCCCCAAGATACCTCAATCCATCTAGTTAAAAAACACATATCTAAAATGTGCAGCTTAATTCAAAATAATGTTTTTACGAAACGGAAAAAGACTATGAAGATACTTTATCACCATAGCCTATATACTATAATACTTTTATGCAAGTCAATGTTTGTCACTGCGCATATTAAAAACGTAAATACGCGCAACACTATTTTGTACAAAATAGACATTGATAAAAAAGTCAAGTCGTTATTTAAATAAAAGAAATTGCAACCAGGTGACCACTACTATCGACGCACTCAACTCATTCAAACACAATCGAGTTAATTTCATTCGGGTTTAGATCGCTACCTAAACCAAATTATGGATCTTAACATTTGAATCACGACCATTCCTACCTATTACAAACACGAAGTTTCACCAGCAATCTCAGTTAATATAGCACACTGGACCTTGCCTTCTTATGAAAATAAAAACAGCCACCGTCCTTACCTGCAATCCCGATTAGGCTGTGTAACTGGGATCTCCTCCTGAGTGCGGAGCCGAGTACGGGGAAGCCGAATTTTGTTGGGAGAGGGCGTGTATTCCCCCCTAATTTAAAGAACACACCCTTTCCCCACACACCTGCCCGTAAGGCAGGAGCACGGCGATCTTCCAGTCTTCAGACGGAATTAAGTACTTTGCTTTCTTTCACATTACGCGTTTTATTGGAATCTGGCATTTTAGAAACACTGTTATTGAAGAACTGATATTTGTTCTTTATAAATTAAAGGACGAATATTGCAAGGAATTTAGAAAGATGGTTCAGACCGCTTCTAACACGGCAAAATGAATATTTACACTTTTCCCTCAGTCCGTCTCTATATAGTACTGGGTCGCGGTGGTTATATTTTTATTTTTGGAATGCCTCTCAGTTTGAACAATAAGTAGTTTATTCTCTTTCTTTGGACTCTTTGAAAACTAAGTTATTCGCTGTATACCACGTTCATTTAATAAACTGAGAAGACACAACTGAAACTCTGCCACAAGCTCCCCATTATGATGCAAAGGCTGTTCGTTTGCGTAATTAAACCTGCAATTTAAAGTGCACATTTGTCACACTGAAACCTAATAAGAAGAGTTTCACTCTTTTTACACGTCGGGACGAGGACTTCACAACACCCCCGGATAATCCTGCCCTCCTTTGATAAGAACAATTTTATCAACCCTGAAATTTAAAATATTAAAAAACTTCGCAAACTAACATCTTAACAACTACTTCATTGCTTGAAACACCAGAAACGTCCATTATCCGCAGCTTGCTGCAAGGCAAAGTAAAATACCTAATGTAGGCATGAAGGGTGTCATAGATAAATATTGTTTGCTCTTTTTTCTTTGCGTTTTTCGTGCGCGTGATTAGAGGCATATTGATAGTGTCATTATACAATAAAAAATAAAAAATAGTATAATGACACTATCAATATG
>JAODJW010000001.1:29194944-29219543 GCA_026777045.1 Hyperopisus bebe
CTCCTCACTATTTGTCAAACCCTGGCTATGGTCTCGCTTATGAAATCACTGGATCATAGCTAATTAATAGATGCACAGATTTTGATGTAGGCAGGAACAAAAACACACAAATTCAACCTGGTCTTCATGTGGGATTCTTGTTGTGTCACTTTTCAGATTCACTCATTTCAATTCTCACATAGACAATGTGGGCAGGCGCGCAACAAATGTCAGATGAGAGCTTGGCATGCTGTGCTCCCTGCACACACAAAACCACAGGAGTCCAAGCCTGAAGCTCCACCGGCAACACCAGATCTGTCACATGGCTTCGTCCAGGAGATGCAGGACGTGTAGAAGTGCTGTCCTCACACAAGTCTTCAGGTCTTTGACACTTTGGAAATGTCCCGCAGAGAAGGAGCTGCCATACCATTAGTACCCCAATGCTTGCAGGGCAGAGGTGGCCAGTTTTTAGCAATAACTGTGTATTTGTACAGGTATTCATTGCATACCTTGCTTTGAGAGCATTCTAGAGATGCTGACCCTGAGTATGTTACCATCATCTTTAGGAAACCTGCTTCAGGAAATTCCTGGCCAAAATGACAAGGAAGGTAGGTTTACATCCATCTGAGAAGGGAAAGGCAGGTATTAGAGGGTTCTACTGCTTATATGCAAATAACCATAACTTAAACCATTCTGCTTCATTTTGCTTCACCTTTAATCCCTTTACAGTAAATCTCAACCTTTGTGCTTTCTGTTATTTAGTGATCGCTGTAAATGTATGTACACCAGCCAGCTTTTTAGTGAATGAGCTTCTGGGCTGTTCACCTGTTAGATGTTGCAATTATCACCCTGCGTTGCAAAACAGAAAACAAAGAAAGATGCATATTGAGGCAAGGCAGCCAATCTGAAGTGGGCAAAATCTATTTGCGACGATGACCAGCTGCAAGGTTTACTTTTCATATCCTTTTACCTGTGACTGTTCTTTCATTCCGTTAGAATCTAAAGTGCAGGGTGCATCACTAGGTGTAGTAATGTGGATGGGTTCACTTGGCAGGTAAGTTCTATAGATAATTTGGCAATAACATGTACAATAATATTTCAAGTATTAATAGAAAACAAAAACATTCAATATGGCTTCTATAGTATTATCCATTGTATCATCTCACTTTAGGCATTTTGACAAAATGAATGTATTTCTAGAGTAAAATCATAAATGACTAACAGCTGGGGACATTGAATTGTGATTGCATCCACCTAGAGAGATGAGTTCCTTTTTGGAAGCATTTGGGGCAGGACAGGGGGCACAGTGGACATGCCAAACCACGTGTATTGTGTGCATATATGCAGTGCATGTGAAAACGATACTTTACATAATAACGAAACAGAGTCATGGTATCGACTACAATATGTATTCATTCTTACAGGACCTACCAGACTGTTCTTTGCTGAGCACGTAAAAGCGCTTTCCCAATCTTGCAGATTTCCCCTATATAACATCAGAGAGACCAAGCATTTTCTGTTTGCATGTCCTGCTCAGCACTTGTCCAGGCACTTGTTACCTTGCAAATAGACTATTGAAACTCTCTACTAGCAGGATAACCAGCTTGTGCTGTCAGACTGCTACAGATGATAAAATGCTATACCAGCTTGAATCAGCACGTATGATATTCAATCAGGGTGAATACACTCATATTACACCCCTCCCTGTCTCTCTTCACTGGCTCCCAAAAGTTGCTCACATCAGGTTCAAGTCCTTGGTACTGGGCTTCAGATCCATTAATGGACATAGATCCATCTCCATTAAGAGGCTCCTTAAGACCTACATCCCATCTTGCCCTTTTTGGTCAGCAAACCAACACCACTTGGAGATTCCTCCACTACGTGAAAGTGTCACTCCAGACATTTCACATGTGTGCTTCTCAGATGGTGGAATAAGAGACTGAACCACATTTGGTCATCAGACTCCCTCTCCACCTTCAAGAAACGCCTCAAGGCCCATCTGTTCCGTGAATTCTTCTATTAGCTTGATGTCTCTTCAAATTCCCTCAATGTTCTTATGTTGCACTTCTAGTCATTGAATAGTCATATTCTGTTCTTGCTTTCTGACTGGGCATTCATTCTAAGCTCAGCCTAGCCACACTTATGCCTAGTTGACTCCTTGACAGCACCATGTTTTTAATAAGCTACCTGAGTCACCTGCATGTCACTTTGGACAACAGCATCTGCTAAATAAGAAGTATATGTAAATATAAATTGTTATTCTTGTTAGTTTTTTCACTTTTTTGTTAGGATGACAGTTGACTTTCTGACTCTTGTTGCTAGCCTGCTGTTCTTTGCCCTGCAGGGCGGGTGGAGAATTTGTGTACACAGATTAGACATTGACTTGTCTTCTGAGGTATTCCGTTCCTCACGGATGGTCTGTGTTCTACTTATGCTGTGCTGGTCCTGATGCAGGTAATATTTCCTCTTTGTTGTGGGTGCCCAGGCTGGTAGTGCTTTGTAGTTTGGTGTGGCTCTCCTGGTCTGCATTGGTGGATGTGACCTGTTATTCTCTCTCCCAAGTGCTAAATTAGCTGTATACACAAAGATTATCCCGATTGTACTGGGCGATTTGGAGGGATGAGAGGCAAGCTGACCAAAAGAGAAGGAAGACTGTTGCATAAACAAGCCTATCAAAAAAGCTACTTATTTACTTTACCTGTTAAGCAGGTAAAAAAATACATCTTGCTGTACAGTATAAGTTTATTAAAACTGCCACAAGCACTCTGTAGTTGTTTATAATGAAGCTCCATATGAATTTCACACATTTTCACTTGTGCCTGCAGAAGTCAGCATGCTAGTATTGTTGACAGCAGGCTAGACAAAATAATGGAAACACCACATGAAAAACTAATTTTGAAGTAACTCATAATTACAAACTTAGCTACAAAGATGAGTTGTACTACTTTGAATGCTAATTAGCATTTAGCATGTGTCAGCTACAACAGAGGTCTAGGAATGAGTGCTTTGATATGCAAGTTTTCAATACAACAAGAGCCAACCAACAAATGTCCAAAAGGACCAAAAAGACAGTACCAGAACTGCAGGTGCATTGGTTAAAAAATAGTCTCCAAAATATGACAGCATTTGCCAACCAAGAAGAACCTGCTTCAGCAAAGATGTTGCAGCTCACAGGCAGGAATGGAACACCACAAAAGTATGGCCTCAAATTTACCACAGAACTGAATCAGCACCCCTGTAATGTCATGTGAATTTTGATACGGCAGAATTTATTGCAATGCCAGTGTTTGGACACTGCTTGACTACAAGGCCAATGCACAAAGATGCATAACTTCAAGCTTCAGTTGTGGTTTGGATGGCCATCTTAAGTGAGTTGTTATGCGTGATGATTGCTCTGCTTGGTCTTCTAATGGCTAAGGAATATTAGGCCATTTAACAAGACCAGATGCATCCCATGGTGTTCCCTCATGATGTTCCCATATTACAGAATAATATCTCTAGACAAACAAAAAAATTCAAGAAGGTTTTCATTAACACCAGGATGAAATCAAAGAACTTCCATGGCCTTCTAAATTTTATGGAAAGTTCATGGAAAGTTATAGAACACATTTTCACCTCCTTCCCCCCTCGAAAAAGGAGGCTTTTCTTCCTGAATATTTGTCTGATTTCAAGTGGCACATAGTTTAAGACTTGAGTGGCAGCATTCTATGGAGGACTGGAGTTGTTCTGAAGGCCGAGGGCGGCCCTGCTCCTTTTTAGATCTTTGATATTAATATTGGAGGTATTTCCATCATTTGGTCCATTCCACATGGTTTATGTGCTTGATTGTTCTTTTTTATTTCCACATTACAGCACCACTTGACTTTCAACATTGTTCCCAAAATGCCCGATTTGAACATGTCATGAGTCAGTAAAGGTATTTTACGTCAAAGTGGAACTGCGTGTGTCAATCCACCATGACAACACACTTAATAGCATATACAATACTAGTTCAGTGGGGCAAAATTCAGAACATTTCCCAAGAAAAACATAAACAATGAATGATGTTTCTGAAATACTCCACACTGTGTTGAGGATTTATTTCACAGTATTTTAGAATAGCATACAGTAAACAAGATTTCTGCAAAAGTTAACATATTTCGAAGGGTTGCATTTCATAAAAATAGTTGCGACTTCCAGGTTTTTGTTGTTTTTTAAAAAAAAACACAGAATCTCATTCATAGAGATACGGCTTTACCGGGTGAACACACAGGGACCACAGCACAGTAACACTGATATGCATGAAGTCCATGTACATGCCGCCGTTGTCCACTGTTTGCTTGCTAGCAATCTAGAAAATGATGGTGGGCGGAAATCTGCACACGGTCATCTCCGCCTCACGTGAACGCACGTATCACGAGTGTCACGAGTAGCTGGGAACACGCAATAGGAGTATGACACGGTGCTCATGAGTATGTCAGGGAGCGCTTGGGGATGGTGACCCAGTTCGCGCCTGTTGTCGTCCGCTGCTGTAAAGATCCACGGTCACCTCAGCCCTCTTTGCTGGTGCTCATGCTCCTGGAGGCTCTGGGACAATATGCCTGGATGGACTTCCATGTGGAACCAGTCTCACATTCGCACGAAGAGCAATTTTTGTCTTCTTCATGTGGAAAGCTTTTCCTTGAGGGCCAAAATCTGAATCGCACAGTTTGAGGAAAAAGACCTGCCTCCCCGAGCCAATTACCACCCACACTGAAGCTGGACTGTGGTTAAACCCACTGCCTGGGTCGCTGATCACAGAAATAATCACCAGCTATTTGGCACATAATGTAACAGAGTATGCAAAGTCCATTTCCACTCTACTGGTGTGTTGTAAGCACATGTTGAGGATGCCGGTGTGAGAGAAGCAGCCGGTGCCTTTGGGGTGTGCAGACCTGTTACCGGGCTGAGATTCTGTTCCAAAGCCAGACCAATCACACCAAAGAAAGCAGGATTCCAATCTCCTGAAGACCTTGGTGAAGATCGCACATCTAGGAACATAAGAAAATTTCAAACAAGAGGAGGCCATTCGGCCCGTCGAGCTCACTTGGAGGGAATTAAACTAATAATTTAAATTTGGTAGGATCTTATCTCAAGTCTACAGTGGAAAGGTACTCCTTGTAAATGTACATGTATACTTGCAATGCAATGGTCATATTATAACACACACATTTATAACAGAATGTTTGGGCTTTGAATTCCTTAATTAAATTCACATCATAATTGGTCCACCTGCCTTTTCATAGTTTCTTATTCAACACTTCACAAACTACTTAAATCAGCATAAATGGTTCAGAAAACCATGAGTGTTTTTAAACAAGCCTCAGTCCGGTATGAAGGAGCTGTCGGCCACACAGTCCAAAGGCACCAGAACCAAGCCAGCTAACTCACAGCACACACTGCTCTGTAACTGCAATATAAGAACAGTATTTCTACAACATCATGAATAAATAAATAAACTACAACAATCTCATGGCAACAGTCTTATTTTAACTTGAATTTGGTAACATACAGGATAACTTTTCTGCTACAAACCTGTTCATTAGCTTAGACATATATATAATTCTTTTTTAAACGCAAAGTGAACAGGCAAACATCAATATCAATTCTGTAGAGCTTCTTGCTAAACCAGTCTTGACCAGGAGAGGGAACTAGAGAGCTCCCAGCATACTGCACATTTGCCATCTACAGCCTCTTAAGAACTCCCAGCAAAGGACTCAAACTTGCACCTCCGCTTTGCCACTCCACACAGCTGAGGAACTACTGACATCTACGCTGAGGCATGATTGTACAAATCAGCAGCATTCATGCTAGACACACTGCTAGTGGCATTAAAGACAGGAAGGTAAACCCTGGATTAAACAAACCATCTGGTGGAACAAAGACATTCAAACAGTTAATGCATTTGAGGAACCAGTAACAAACAAACATAAATTCCAACATCCAAATTTGTGTCCCGAGTGGCCCGTGCAAGTTCACTCGATTTCCATGTCAGAACTCTTCCCCCACCCCTGAAGCCCCTCCCACATGCCATCTCCGCCTAGTTTCGCAAATCCACAGATTCATGCCTATACTACAGCCCCAGGACTCCTGACCAGTCCCTAAGTTTAAGGCACTCAGCCCCAGCTCCCATGCAATGACGCCTCTCTTTCTAAGGTCCTAAGGGCTCCCCCACTGTATCGTGGTCTGGGCTCTTTGAGGCCACAAAGGACGCACTCATTTATTTGTTTAATCGGACACATTAAAGAGTGGGTTGAAGCAAAAGTCTGCCATGAGCCCTGCAGTTCGCGAATGGGACAGATGGGTCCTCAGCACTGCGCCTTTAGCTTATTGGTTCAGAACTGTCATTAACACAGTCAGGAATATTAAAATGACTTTATGTACATGTATGTATATTAATAGAATATATCTATACAGCTATATAATCCTTTAAATCTGTTAGCACTGACATGGTAGATCTCTATCTTTGTACAGTTTTATTTAAGGCAGAGTTCCAATAATAATCATTGATAATCGCTGTCCATTATTACAGCTTTCAGTCTACACAGATGCTGATGATCAAAAAAAAACAACTCTTCAATGTTCTCCCTCTTCATTAAGCAGACTCCTTAGCAGTTAACGCAACGGCTGCTGTGAGTCTGTGGTGAATTTCGTCAGTGGTGTAACGTGGCTCCTAATTGGTTGTTGAAGCAGCTGGTGGTAGAGGTTGGGACCACTTGTCAAACAGCTCCTGATTAGCTGCTGCACATGGTAACATTGGTATGTTGGCATTTTTTTTTCTTTACAGGACTGGATGCTTCCAGTTTTTAAGGTGACTGGTGTAATATCTTAATTCAAAATACAATATAAATAAAAATGACATTTAAAAACAAATGGGTTAATACTTTTTTGCATCTGATGGTGGTCAATGGTACAATGGAAAAGCACTTTGTCAGGATTGGCCTGGCTTGGCTTGGCCCAGTGACAGTTGGCAGTATTTTTTCCAGCATCCAGCACACTTGGAGCAGAAGACCCGGACCGCTGTGTTACTGGACACTCCAAAACTCTCTTCTCCCTGTCTGTGTTCGGCTGCTGGAGCTCCTTGTGCTGCCACAGGTGGGAGGGATGAGAGATAGGTGGAAGCAGGAGATCTTCTTCACAGTCTGCCCCAACAGAAGCAGTGCTGCTTGGATAATTGCTCTGTGCACCTCGTTTCACAACCAAGTTTGTGTTCAAGAACTTGGTGCCATAGCTAGGCTATGCTCAATTACCATTCTCCCAGTGGGTGGCCCTCTTTCCTCTCCCATGGCCTCCCCTAGACATTTCTCATGCTCTTATGTAGCTGGGGCTCCAGGTTCATTGCGTTTTTCCATTCAGATTGTGGGTGTTCCTCTGCCATCTCGCATCAATGCCATTGGAGAGTGGTCCTGCCACTCATGGCCTTTCATCCCCTCCCATTCACACAGCCACTCCCACTGGGCTCGGCCGATCTGCCCCCCAACCCAGGCCGACCGTGTCGGAATGAGCCTGCTTTTCCGGGGCTGTGGGGGTACCCCAGCCTGTTCATGTACATTGCCTCCCGTGTCGCCTCCAGAGGGAGCAGCTGGTGGGAAATGGGGGGCGGAGATAGATAAGATGAAGGCAATGGTATGGTCACAGTTTCAAGGAGAGGAGCTACTTCCGGCAGGCTTGGGGAGGCTGTAGGCTGAGCGTCCCCGGGGGTGGGGCTATCTATTAAGAGACAAGGCAAACTGTTAGTGACACCCTCACACACAGGCACTGTTGGCCCAATCATATGCAGCTACGGTTTGTAGGACAGTTTTGGAAGGGTTGTGCTTCAAAGATTTGCTAAAGCAGGTCAGCACAGTTCTTCACTGCTACCCACCACTGTCGAAACCCACATTTTTTAGTCCAGAATTACTCACCACCAACAGACCCATGGAAAAAGCCATCGACAGCTGATTGCTACTCTCCCCCAGATTTTTAGATGGTGGATACAATTCAGGTATAACGAAGGCAAAAATAACAGCAAGGTATATGATGAAGCATGTCAAATATTGACCAATACTTCTATAATTATGAAAGTCTGATGCCCATTTACAGATCTGTTGGCTAAATGTATCACTTCATACAGTTTTATTCTTCCCAGTTATTCACACATTTTACATGTTCAGTTTCTATGGATATTAAAATTTACTAATGTAACCTTAGAATCACATAAGCATGGACCGCGGAGTGCAGCCGAACGGTGGGGGGGGTGAGGTATGGAGGGGCAGAAAGTCATGTTCACTCATCCATTTGCTTTTGAAAAACTCAGATATAAGCTTCTGTCTCTTTTCTTTTCAAAATTGTCGAAGCCTGCTCATATACATTCTTAAATCTCAAGATTTGGTCGCTGCTGCTGATAATGTAAGCAGTCGAAAATAAAGATGATTGGTAGATATCGAATCACAACACTAAGTGAGTAATCAATATCATTCACCTCACCTAAAACTCACATTATTGTTTGGAAAAAAAACAGGTGGATACATTTTGGGCTATCATTAATGAAGATTTATCAGCCTGCATTCAAATACTTGTCGGTAACTTTTTTCAAAAGTTCCCCCCTGGTTCCGCGGTCCATGCATATAACATCCTAAGCAAATCCGAAACATTAATCCAAAACAATTATACAATTAAAAAAAGGAAAACAAAATTCCCAGAATGCCACAACATATATGCAGGTACATGTAATCAGACAAAATGTGAACAAAAGTCCTGAAAAGGGAAAAACAGAGAAACAGAAAAACGGGGAGAGCAAAGGATTAGAGGGATGGCTCAGCAGATCTAAGGTCAGAAACGCACTGCGTAGGACAGCCACAGTCTCCTATTTATTCCCACAGACCACCCCCCCCCCCATACTTTACAGACATCACCTACCCCCACAAGCATTCGGTAGAGAGAGATGTCAGTACATTGAGACAAATTAGAACAGAGAGGTAAGAACACATGCAGAAGTTTACAAACCGTGTCTTTAGAGTGGCCCATTAAGAAGAAATAGGGGGAGCCATGCTTGTCACCTTTCATGCAGATGGAGTGGTTGGAAGGTACCATTCCTAAAGGGAGGGGAGGAACAGCCTACACCAATCATTGCAGCTAGGCCATAGAGACTAAGACAGACAGATACACCACTGTTAGTCCGGTAAAGGAAAGTTAATGTTAACAACGTAGCTTGCTGACAGGAAGAAACACTAAGTTTAAGGTTAATTAAACGGACATGCTAGATAAAAGATCATATTAGCTTAGAGTTATTAAAAGTTTTTAAAGCCACTAGACCAGTGTTCCAACTTCAGTATGTGTGGGTTACCACAGAAAAGGACCTGATCCCATCCTGTTTTGAATCAGTCATGTACCCCTGTGGGGCACCCACCATGATCAGGGACCTGCCCCGTGCCCCTCTTCAACAGAAGCCGCACCCTGCGACCCCCTGCCCGAATCAGCTCGATGGCTCGGGCGTGGGTCATGTCACGTGTGCTCTCCCCGTTAATCTCGATGATCTGGTCCCCGACCTGCGTAGGGTACAGCAGCCATGTGAGCCGAGTGCTGAGACAGCACCCAGCAGAGATTGTTAAGCTATGCATCGCTAAGGTTAGCAATGAGTACAGCCACTCATTACACAAATCTACCCGTGCTGGAATCCTGTCAGTGGGGGTAAATACCACTGAAAAGGTGATGAACGAGATATGTGTTTACCCGAGAGACTGAAAAGTACAAAACAACATAACAGCTGAAATATGAGTACAAAATCTGTAGCAGAGTACAAAATCTAGCTGGGCCAGACAGGCACGATATATAAAAATGAATATAGAGATTTCAAATAAAAAAAAGTCAGAAAAATCTAAACGACAATTCAGAGAGCTACAAAAATGAATAAAAAGCACAAAGAAAATATGTCAGTGCGTTCTTTACTAAAAAGATGCCATCTTTCCTGACAGGGGGTGAGTTTCCTAAAGGCTTCTTAACGCTTACAAACGACGTAGCGTTAAGGCGGCTTTGGGAAACACCCAGGAATTCGAACACAAAGCTTTAACCTCCAGCAATCCAGGGCAACTATACTGTATTAATGGCCGGTTAAGGATCTGAGCGAGAAACGTTGACGGCAACCAGTGAAATTCAGCGTGGACGTCTGGGGTCCTGCCTTCAGCACAGGTAGCCAAGCCAGCTCACCCTCATCCTCCCGTTCCGAGTTGCGGCGCCGTCCTCTGCTAGCCGCAGGACGAACAGGTCCATCTGGTACTCCCTCCCCCCACGAATACTGAACCCAAAGCCCTTGGCACTCTTCTCCAGCTCCACTGTGAAGTAATCAAAGGCCTGGCGAGACAGACACGCGGCAAACACGCGGGGCATCAGACGGATGCCAGAGCCAACTTAAACGTGACAAACCGCCATGTGACGCTTCATCCTTACAACTCATTCAGGGACGACACTCGCAGTGAGGACTGTAAACAAGAGAAATGACCGTATTGAGAAGCCTAGGTGCCTCATGTGATAATAAAGCCTGTAACTGCAGAGAACACGTACAAGCAATGGAAAGCATATCTGAATTACAGGATTGCTCAGAATGACAGGAACAAGAAATGAGCTTCTAAAACTCATTTTCTTTTCAAAGGCACAAGAGGGTTACCCCGATTGTGAGAAACTGCTGACGTTGTTTGTGTACAGTTTGCGTATAAAAATGTGCTAACCTGTAGCTATCTGTAGCTTGAAATTGTGTGATTACCTGTGGCTGTCTGTAGTCCGGAATAGGGAATTCCCGGGAATCTGGGGAGAGCTGTCTGTAATCTATTAGGGGTGGCTGACGGTAATCCACTACAGGAGGGTGTCTGTAGTCCACAGGAGGCTGTCGGTAGTCTGTGAACAGGGGCTGCTGAATGTCAGGCTTGACATCTTGCCTCGCCTTCACCTCCGATCTGTAGCTAACACAAAGTCAAATTAAAGAAGACCTTGACGAGGTACATGTGTGCATAATCAAATACATACAAACACACACACACACACACACACACACACACACACAATACCCTGGTAAATTCATCAAATCATTTCTGCAAATTAATTTATCCCAATAGCTTCCTCATCACCATGAGTTCGCACATCCTGTTGAGCTATCTTTATGTTATTACAGCATCCCTGTGGTTTCCTGTATTTTGTGAGCACTTGCAATGATACCATTACCAGAGTGCCATTTGATCATTTCAGAGTTGTGTGATGTCATATCACACTACTCTTTGCTAGCTCTGCCATTGCCATACCTGCTATCATGGCCGTACATCTGGGACACGGGAGACACCGGCTGATTGGCTATCTGGCTGATGGGCTGGTTGACTATCTGGTTGATCGGCTGGTTGGGTAGCTGGCTGACGGGTTGGACGACCAGTTGGCTAACGGGTTGGACCACCGGCTGGGTGACGGGTTGGACCATTGGCTGACTGACCGACTGGACCCCAATCTGGCTGACGGGACTCTGCTGGAGCGCTGGGCTAGGCTGGGAAGCCATGGGGCTCTGCTTCTCGGAGCCCGGTGCAGAGGGAGGACTACTCAGCTCTGTGAGAGACACAGCAACACACAGCCATCAGAGATACATGCTAACTGGCAGATCTCAGGTGCAGCGGGCGTGTCGGAACCTGCTTGCCTTCCTGAGGGACCAGGCGCAGCGTGACGCTCAGGCCTGCGTCCTTGATGAGCTTCACAATGTCGGCATGCGGCATGTCGATGATGGACTGCCCATTCACAGCCAGGATCCGGTCCCCCACCTTCAGCTTCCCGCAGCGGTCAGCCGGGCTGCCCTCGATGATGCGCCCGATCTTATGGGGCACGGCTGAGGGGGAAACACGCCAATGTCAAGTTCAGTGCTGTTCCTTAAGCACGGTATTATAATTTGAAATCCAAGCAGTGTTGGATGCTGGATCCCTATTGTTTTTAGTATTGTTTTAAGTGGATAGCAAATTGATATACATTACTGGCAGAAGTCTTACACAACCAAAGAAAATGTTTACATTTAATACTATTTTTGCTCATAAAACACAATTTAGCTTTTTGAATATATGCAAATGAATAGTAACACCATAAAAATAACAAGAATTTCTTCTGTTCTCCAAAAGCCTTAGGATGGACAAAATCAAGCACCCAGACACCTTGCCCAGAACAGGGATACTGGACCTGCTGGTCAGGCCATCACACATGGGACCCAGCCGGGGCCAGATTAAATGAGCTACATGGGACCGTTCTCCCGTGGGCCCATCACCCACAGAAGAAGCTACAAGAATCTGATGCAATGCGGCTGAGATCACAAGATGGGGCCTTTCCCTGGTTCCCAAAATAGGCTCGAGAGACATGGAATTTAACCTCTCTGGTGGGAGCCTGAGCTAATGTGGGAGGTAAAGTGATACCATCTAGATTTATTTAGGCTCCCCTCAACACAGAGCATGGGCTCCAAAACCAAACTCCCGGAGGGGAGATGGAGTTTATTCTGCTTTGGGGTTGCTCTTGAAGACTTGAGTTTACTCATAACACCCTGTTCATGTTGGAGCTCACTCTATGAACAAGAGGATAACCTCCCATTGAGTTGGGAGACGGGCTCGGACTCTTATCTGTGGTTAGAGGATCTGGGTTAGCAGAGCTGCAGATATAAGGTTGTTGGGGTCACGACACATACCCCTGACCTGAGCCCTGTGGTGGACACCAGTGGTAAATGAAGCCAATCACCCTGAAAAAGGAGGACTTCTGAGCTTGGGCAGGTTGTGGGACTCCAGAGGCAGGTAGCAGGTACGGGCAGACTAAGCAGAGTGCAAAGCAAAAGTGAAGCAACACCTTGGGTGCAGTTTGTTGGGGCCATGGGAATGACTTTTGGTCTGACTGAAAATAGAAATATTTTTATACCATCAGGGAACTTCATGGGAGTTTTACGTGCACAAAAATGTTAAGACGGAAGAAGAAAAAATGGTTCAGAGAAATAACCAATCAGATTGTAGAGGAGGTGGGTCCAAGCAACTAGCAGAGGTGGGACAAACCAATTCGACTTCTTGGTCCTACCTCCTCTAGTTTCTTGGACCCTCCTCCTCCACAATCTGACTGGTTAGCTCTCTGAACTAATCATTTTTGCTTCTGTCTTCAGAACATTTTTGTGTAAGTGGAACTCTCACAAGCCGACTCAGGAGGCAGAAGCAGGGCTGAACAGGGAATATAGTTGGGCAGTGGAATGAGTACCCACTGACATGCCTTCCTTGGAGGAAATGGAGGTGGTGGACTGGCCCATCACTAGGGCTGCTGTCACTGAGGTAGTCAAACAACTCTTCAGTAGCAGGGACTGAACTACCCTCCATTGACCAGTGGTACCTTGACCATGGTGTAAGATGGTTTAGTCTATAAATCAAGATGCTAGCCATCCCAGCCACAGACTCGTCACCCCCTGGTAGTAGGTTTTGCAGCATCAGAACACTGCCTGCTCTGTTTTTTATGATTTCATAACCCAGCAAGGCTACACGACTAAGCATTCCTGTTGCACATGGCCAATAAAGATCTTGAACACTGCTTTGGTTCCCAGACTTCTCCATGGGGGCACCCTAGCTGTTCCATGTATTTGTTAAATTTCACCACCACCTCACTTAACTAATTAACTTAATTAGTTAATTCGACGAGGTACTGATTAGCTAAACATGGTATGCTAATGGTCGAGTTAACAAATTCAGGGTATACACTGATCAGCCACAGCATTAAAACCACCAGCCTGATTTTGTGTGCTGCAGGTCCCCCTCATGCCACTAATGAAGCTCTCAGTCTGCAACACAGTTTGCATATTCACCTGTTCAAACACAGCTATTAAACCCGGTAATTAGCTGATTAAGGTGTGTTTGAGCAGGTATATATGCAAGCTGTGAGACTGGCTCTCCAAGACTGGAACCGGGGAACCCTAAATTAAAGGAGCTGCTGCTAATGTCTTGGTCTGGACTGGAATTGGGGGAACCCTGTACGTTGTGAGGTGGGATCTCAATGGATTAGATTTGTTTGTCCATCACATCCCACCGGATGCTTGAATGGATTGCGATCTGGGGGATTTGGAGACCAAATCTACACCTTGAATTTTGATTCACGTTCCTTAAACCACTGCTGAGCAATTTTTGCAGTGCAGCAGGCCGCATTATGCTGGTGAAAGAGGCCACTGCCATCAGGGAGAACCGTTGCCATGAAGAGGTGCACTTGGTCTGCAACAATGATTAGGTAGGTGGTATGTGTCAAAGTAACATCCACATGAATTAGAGGACCCAAAGATTCCCAGTCGAAAGTTGTCCAGAGCATCACACTGCCTTCTTTCCATAGTGCATCCTAGTACCATCTCCTTCCCAGGTAAACAACACACACACACACACACACCCGGCTGTCTACATGAATTAACAATGTGACTCATCAGACCAGGCCACCTTCTTCCATTGGTCCATGGTCCAGTTCTGATGCTTACATGCCCATTATAGATGCTTTCAACAGTAGATGGGGGTCAGGGGTCAGCATGGGCACTCAGACCAGTCTGTGGCTACACAATCCCAACAGCAGCGAGCTGCAATAGGATTTCACATCTTGGCACCTTTCTATCATAGCCAGCATTAACCTTTTCAGCAATTTGCGTTACTGTAGTTCTCCTGAGGGATCGGACCAAACGGGCTAGCCTTCACTTCCCATGTGTATCAGTGAGTCTTGGGTGCTCATGACCCTATCTCCGGTTTCCCAGTTGGCCTTCCTTGGACCACTTTTGGTAGCTAATGACCACTGCATACTAGGAACAGCCGACAAGACATGCCGTTTTGGAGATGACCTGGTTGACTGGCCGTCATAATCTTGCCCTGGCCAAGATCCTTACGTTTGGCCATTTTTCCTGCTTGCACATAATGGCACCTGTGGCATCCATAATGAGACAATCAATGTTATTCACTTCACCTGTCTGTGGTCTTAATGTTGTGGCTTTTGTATTTTATGATTACTGCAAATACTGGTGTACCTTTAGGAGAGATTTGGAAATGGCTAAGCTAACATACTTTTAACAGACACAATATCACCAACATAAAGATCATTTAAATATAATTTCTCTGACTGCCTTTTGCACAGTACTGTAAAGTATGCAAGGAACATAGCATAAAACTGACAGCATCAAAGAAAAAGACCGATGCAGAGTGTAGACAGGAAACACATATGTGCAGCTAGGTGATACATTATCACTGATGCTGAGCTTCTGCAACTTGACATTTTAGCTGCAAATGGTTTTTTTCCCTGTCCAGTTGCTGTTTCTGAAAATATGGCTTATCATGAAGCCTGAACACTTACTGATGGTGGCGCTAGACTCCGGTCGGGTCAGCGAGCTGATGATGACGAAGCCAAAGCCTTCATTTTCCTTGCGCTGTATGACGACCTCGCTGCTCTGTGGGCTGTGGGGTACCGATCCCTCAGGCGGGGAGGAGCCAGGCCCGGGGGGTGGGGCATTGCTGCGGTTGCCTGGCAACACGCCTGCCTCACTTTTTGGTGAGCTGTGGTGCGTGGACATGGCCCTGGGACTCCCGCCATTCTCCGGACAACGCTCACCTGAAGTCAACAAAGTGACAGAACACTAAATGGAGGCTTAAACTCAGTATTTAACAAACCATCCAGCCGTTTTTTTTATAACCCAGCGCTGTGAGCCTAGAGCTATTGCCAGAAAGCAGGGGGCAGGGGACGCCTTAGATGAGATGGCAATCTATCACAAGGCAAAATGACACACAATAATCATACAAACATGCAGACACTATGGGCATTTTAGAGTCTCCAACTCACCTAAACCACAATTCTTTGAATTGTGGATGTAAAATAGAATACCCAGACAGAACCCACGTGGAAATGGGGAGGACATAAAAATTCCACAAACAGAGCCAGAGGTAGGAATAAAACCCCCTCCTCTGGAAATAGGTGGCCACAGTGCTCGCCAATGAGCCACTGTGCACCAGTTAACTGATCAATTATTTTAACTGTATTATATTCAACTGTATTACTGTACATCATAGTATTGCATTATTGTAAATTTTCTTTTCATTAATTACAACCTAAATAACCAGAGATGATATTCAAGTCATATTTATAAATCTTAAAGTTTACTTAAAGTTTAGATTATTTTGAATTACACCTAAATTAAATGTTTTGGTAACACATTACTTGATGGGGCACAAATACTCAGTTATAACTCAGTTACTACTGAAGTACAAATCATGAACAAATAAAATCGATAAAAGATGCATCACGATTCATTAATGATGAACAAACATGACATCAGTATTTCACTTGTGTTATTCATTACTTGTTCTTTCAGTAGTTCATAAGGGCTTAAACAATTAACAGATATAACAAATACAATAATTGCTTGGGATGAAAGATGCATCATGATTCATTAATAAGGAACTAACATGAGATCAGTATTTAACTAAGACTTACTAATTAATACACAAGTAATAGCATATATATTATTTGTGCTCAGTCAAGTATCACCTAAATAATTACATAAGTGTTTTGATTAGTCTTGGAATACAAATTCAAAACTCCAAAATACAAATAAATATACATGCTGGCTAAAGCAAATTTAAAAAATTTTGCTCTGGCAAAAACTCCACAGAACATATTGCAACTACTTACAGTAATATAGAATACATTTACTATTTTAAATTTCATGATTTGGTTTATGTTTGTCAGTGAAATTCATATCCCAATTTATTTTATTCTGCTGCTGCACATCATGACTTCCCCTAAAGGAGAAGATGAGATTTGTACCAGAAAAAGAATGAAAACTCAGCAAAAATACACATGGTGTCATTGTGTCTTGGACCACCTGCTGCATGCCAACTGAAACCGGTGGTTCCTCAGAACCAGGCACTTGTCATGGATCAGGGCGGATTTGGGGCGACGGGGTGGCATGGTGCAGGCTGGGAAGGAGGTGGACGACCCGCTAGCAGCTCACAGAACAAAATGGGGTTTATTAACAATAACAGAAAACACTAAGAACACTACAAAAAACAAAAAGGACCACGAGAGGTCAAAAGCAAAAGGGGATAAACAAAGACTAATGGGTCAGGGCAACAAGGCGCGGGTGGGCAGGCAGAACATACATCATACATACAATAAACCACTGAAGGACAGAACTGAGGCAGGGACTTAAATACTGAGGGGTAACAAGACTAAGACAGGACAGGTGAGTAATTAACAAGGGTTGGGAAAACAAGCCACAGGCGAAACTAATAAACTAAAACATGAAACTCAAATTAGGAAACAGAATCTAATAATGGGGATAACATACCAGTAAAAACACAATCAAGGGCAAGAAAATACAAATCAAAACACAGGGTTAGAAATCTGACACAATTGAAACACAAGGGAACAAAATCTACAAAAACAGAGGTGGGATTTATACACACAACAAAGGGATTTGCTGATAGTTGCATACTCAACACATTGAGCCATGTGGCTGACAGGGAGCAAGGGAACACACCAGGGGTGGACAGAAGGGACAGGATGGCCATGGGGAAGGGACACAAAAGAAAGACAACAGGAGCTGACCCTGACACTTATTGGACGAAGGAAGCCTTGATAAAGGGAATGGGGTAACCCTGGGACATTGGAGTTAGAAAAAGTAGGGAACAAATAGACTGAAAGAGTGGACGAGATAGGGGGAGGATGGAATTCAATAGATTTATGCAGGATTAGACTACAAATAAGGCAAATAAACAGAGGAATGAAAATGGGTCTGCCCAAAAATCACAAAAGGGAGGGTTACCCTTTGGCTTGAGTGTGTGCAGGTCGAAGATGTGTGAAGTGCAGGATGTGCGGCCAGTGTGTAGCTCACTGGGATACAGATCAGTACTGCTGAGAATATCATGGGTTCAAATCCCATGTCAAATTGAATAACATTATAAGCAACCCAATTGCTCCAGAGACACTGGCTGACCCTGTCCTCAGCTGCACATCATTTTGGACAAGTGTATAATTCCTTGGTAAGACCCCACCTAGAATACTGTGTGCAGGTTTGGTCACCATACCTGAAGAACGACATTGCTGCCTTAGAAAAGGTGCAATGGAGGGCTATGAGAATGATTCCTGGTCTTAGAGAAATGTCTTATGAGGAGAGGTTAGCTGAGTTGAATCTGTTTAGCCTTGAGCAAAGGAGACTTAGGGGGGACATGATCCAGATATATAAGATTCTAACGGGTCTGGATGCTGTTCAGCCAAATGTCTATTTCAATATTAGTTTAAATACTAGAACTTGTGGCCATAAGTGGAAATTAGTGGGAGAACATTTTAAAACAAATTTGAGGAAGCACTTCTTTATACAGCGTGTACTGTAGTTAGAGTATGGAATAGTCTTATATTGGAATAGAAGCTAAAACCCTGGGTTCCTATAAATCAGAGCTAGATAAGATTTTAACAACTCTGAGCTATTAGTTAAGTTCTCCCCAAACGAGCTTGATGGGTCGAATGGCCCCCTCTCGTTTGTAAATTTATGTTCTTATGTTTGCTAAATAAACTGTCTGAATGACAACAATGTATTCCTCTCCCCATCTAAATCCCACTGCTCTCCCCCTGACAGTCAGGACCTCACACTAACCCAGGAAAGGCACGTTCACACGGTAGTGTCACCTCACCCACCTGTGCCCGGCACTCTCCTCCTCACAGTGAGACGGACTTCTCCATTGCGGGCAGCTGCGTGCATCAGGTCAATGACATGTCTGTGCGCTCTGCCAGCCACCGTCACGCCGTCCACGGCCACCAACTCGTCCCCTGGCCGTAACCGCCCATCCCGCTCTGCTGGGCTCTGTTCGATGACTGCTCCTATCAGAATCTGGGGGTGCAAAGGTCAAGGGTCAAGATATACCATTAGTGCCATATACAGGATAAAAGTGATATGGGACATGAGTGTGCAACTAATCAGTGCTTTAAAATTTATGAGAATTAGAATTCAGTTTCTACGACTACATTGTTTCTATGACTACAATGTCTCCTGTATTTGTATACATTGTGTGTTAATGCGACCAGCGTGTGACTGTGAATGCCATCTTTTCGTTCACAGCGAGTGACTGAATGGTGAGTCTGTCACCGGCTACAGTTCTCAGTATGACGAATTAATGAGTGTTCTCTGTCACACCCAGGAGCCATATCAGACTCACAGGCTGCACCGCCTCGTCTCCTCCCAGGATCCGAAACCCAAAGCCGTTCGCCTCTCTGTGCAGGTGAATTTCCAGCTCTTGGTAATCAGGCCCTAGGGTGGGTTGAGACCGCGAGAGCAGAAAGCATGAGTCCATCTGAAGATGAGATTCTGTTCAGCACTGTGTGAGGCCGTCTGGGGAGATGAAATGAGCTACTGTGCTCCTAAAGGGAAGCAAGTGTCTCAGGAGAGGTGGGTGGGAATCTGCCGACAAGCAGGAGTGTGAATCTGACCGCAGGCGACTTAGGAGTGACCAGGGGTCCATAACTATGGAGCTGACTTATGACCAGGCTATAGAAAGCTTGATAATTAAAGGCAACTCCATGACCTTACAAACCTAGAGGAGAACGATTACAATCTAGGGATTTGGAGGATTCACAAACACAAAGCAGTACAAGAAATGTTATGTAATATCTCTCTCTCAGTCTCCTCAAGATAGGGCTGCTGAAAACACCTTTCATCTTCTCCTCTGAGGAAGCTGACTGTTCACTTTTCACTTTATATCAAAAGTGCAAACTTCTTTCAAATGTACGTATTTATTTCACAATAACGTTAACATTTGCTGTCTTTTAATAAATAGCTTGTGACCAAAAAGGAATGTTAGTCTAAGGGGACATATTTAATTAACAAGAAGAATGTGAACACAGCATTTTAGCCCACTAATGTTGATCAAAGCTAAGCCACACAATAGAGATCAGCCACACCAATGCTCATAGGTAGATTGATGGTCTTCAGTCTTACAAACCCCTCTATCAATGCTGCATTATGGCTGCTAATTACACCCACGTGCAGACATAATGGATATCAGATACATCTACTCTCACAGAGCGTGTGATGGATGTAACTTGTGGTTAGTTTAACAGAAAGCATTATTGATAATAGGCTCATGCTCATATTATGATATGGTATTCACATCTAGTGGTTCTGGTTAATAGCATGATGAATGGTCGATAGACTTTTATAGATAGTATGACGTATATTTGATTAAGTAATACCCGAAGCCACCATAAAATGCAACTAAATTTGGTGCTGTCAAAAATGACAGCACTGAACTTCCTGGACAGCCCTATCATTTGGTCCAGCCATCTAAGCAACACTCATCCCACACTCACCAACTTGTACAATTTCTTTTCTGACTGGATGGATCACCTGGAAATGTAAAAGTTAATAAATGTGTTCTCTGAAAGTATACTTATTAATTTATTGCACATTCCACTTAAATGACAATTTATAGAATTTATCCCCACCAAATAGGTGATTACTTGTATTCCTTTATGTATGTGTTAAGTACCTTGTTTGAAAATATCAATTATATTATTTCTACGTTTAAATATTTATACTCAGTTTCTCTTACAGGACATTTCAGTTATAGTGTGTGACATACAGGGTAATCACTGGACTGATGCAAAAAAAACCTCATTTAAAAGAGTCTAAAATCTAAAAATTCTTATTTATAGTATATTCATTGGATTAGCTTACAATAAACAACATTATTTACACATCTGAATATTTTTATCTCTTGGCTCTTTCACTTACAGTATACCAATTCCTTGCCCACAAAACAACAATGAATATTGTCAACAAATGACCATGTTGCTTGATGGCTGAACTCTTGTTTTAACACAAAGTATGGGTGGAAAACTGGACCAAGACATGGTTTAAACGTGGTTAATCTCTCTCTCTCTTTCTCACACACACACACACACACTTTTTGAGTTATCATGATCAAGTGTCAAATGTCAGAAATGGCCATTTCTCTGATATCATTATGCAGCCCTGCTTCAAACTGATAATTTGTCTCAAAATTTGATCAGGTTCAGATCTTCAACCTTACACCATGTCTGCAGAACAATAACTTCCATTCCTCCCTCCCTACAATGCCTCTGCAAAGGTTGAGAAAGATCCATCAAATAGTTCTTGAGTTATTGGCCTACATAGTAACATGTCTGCGGCGCTAGTGCTTAAACCATGTAATCTGCCAAAGGCCAGGAAATACAGTAAGATAATATAACAGTATGATGAAGTCATACAAACAACTGACAGATATTAGACAGCCCTGCTCTTGCAAATAACTAGAGTAGCCTTGCTTACGTCCACTCTCGTAGATAGCCCGCGATTTCTCATATAGGTCGTAGGGGTCAGGCATGCCCAAATCCATACTGTCAGCAGAGTCTGGTACAGAACCCCCCTGGGGGTGGGGTGCAGGGCGGCCAGTGCTGTGCAGGAGGCCCGGAGCTGATAGACTGGTCTGGGGGCTTCCCTGCAGTTCCCACTGCGACATTACCTGCAAACAGAAGAATGGCTCACCTGCTTATTCTACCGGTGTAGTGCTAGCTTTACATATAACCTTCATCCAGCACAAATCAGAGCTGTCTTACTTTCCACTAGTTGCATGTGTACAGTACATATGCCCACGCACACATATGCAAGTGTAATCTCATACCAAGATTGAGAGAGCAAAAGAGAGAGAGAGAGAGAGAGAGAGAGGGAGAGTGAGAGAGAGAGGTAACATAATTATCTTGGCTCCTTAAAGCTAGAATCAAAACAGCGAGATGGAGACATTTTCGAGGCTCTGCCAATTATGTCTGCAACTGCTCCTTGGATCTTGTCCAGAACTGTTCTGTGTGTATCTACTGCTCTCCTGTGTTTGTCAAGGCATTTGGAAGTTCTCTGGCATCGTCTACCTATGTCTTGTGATTCTGGCAGAAGACCAGACTGAGCAACACTCCTGCAGTCAGAGAAACTGCATTCCAGTTATAAGTCTTTTATTGCTGATCAAGGATCAAATGTACATGAGCAGGGCCAGTGTCACAGCATCATTACTATGCTGTGAGAAAATGAAAGGAGGTTAGACTGGTTGTACTGCATGTCCCACACACACTCTCCTAGTGGATGTGCACGTTTGCAAGAAGAAATGAATAAAAACGTGAAATAAGAAAAACAAATCATTCCAGCTCAATATAAACATTCATACAGATGAATCCTGTTCAGAGAAAATGTACAGTGTAATTCTAATGCTGTTTGAGCCTATGTCATGGGTTCTCAAATGCATGAGCATTGGAGCAGACTTTACCTGTTTGGATGTTTTCCAGGGTGAACAGTGACCTGCAAATGTAAAAAAAAAAAAAAAAGAAAACATTTTTTTAAAAATTAATATGTTAAAAGAATATGTCAATTAAGACAAAAGGCAGATGTAAACTCAAAGAAAATAACTAATGCAAGAACATACACTGATAATTCCATAAGATCCTAAAAAACATTATTTGATAATACAACCAGTTTCCAAAAAAGTTGGGACGCTGGGTAAAATGTAAATAAAAACAGAATGCAATGATTTGCAAATCATATAAACCCCTATTTAATTAAGAATAGAACAAAGACAATACATCAAGTATTGAAACTGAGAAATGTTATTGTTCTATGACAAATATGTGCTACATTTGAATTTAATGCCAGCAACACATTTCAAAACAGTTGTGACAGGGGCAACAAAAGACTGGAAAAGCTGTGTAATGCTAAAACAATACACCTGGTTGAACATCTCACAACGAATTAGGTTAATTGGCAACAGGTCAGCAAGATGACTGGGTATGAAAAGAACCTCCCAGAGAGGGAGAGTCTCTGTGCAGTAAAGATTGGGAGAGATTCACCACTCTGAGAACAGCTGCATAGGCAAATAGTGAAATAATTTGAGAATAACATTCCTCAATGTACTATTGTAAAGTGTTTGGGAATTTCATAATCTATGGTAGATAATTTCATTAAAGGGTTCAGAGAATTCGGTCAAATCTCCATATGGAAGGGACAAGGCCGAAAACCAATATTGGATAGAAGTGATCTTCAGGTCCTCAGGCGGTACTGTATTAAAAACAGACACGATTCTATAGTGAAATCACTGCATGGGCTCAAGAACACTTCAGAAAACCATTGTTTGTGAAAATGGTTCAGTGCTGTATCCACAAATGCATCCAAAGAAGACACCATATCTAAACATGATCCAGAAACACCGCCAACTTCTCTGGGTCTGAGACAAAATGGAAAACTGTCCTGTGGTCTAACAAATCAAGATTGCAAATTCTTCTTCGAAATCATGAACGCTGCATCCTCTGGATTAAAGAGGAGAGGAACCATCCAGCTTATCATCAGCAGAGAGGTCAAAAGCCAGCATCTGTGATGATATGGGGATGCACTAATGTTCATGGTTTGGGTAGCTTGCATATCTGGGAACGCACTATTAATGCTGAACGATATATACAGGTTTTTGAGCAACGTATGCTGCCATCCAGACAATGTAATTTCCAGAGAAGGCCTTGTATATTTCAGCAAGACAATGCCAAACTGCATTCTGTGCATATTACAACAGCATGGCTCTGCAGCAGAAGAGTCCGGGTGCTAGATGCGCCTGCCTGCATTCCAGACAGGTCACCCACTGAAAGTATTTGGCACATCATGAAACGAAAACTACGACAAAGAAAACCCCAAATTGCTGAGCAGTTGCAATTCCATTTTGGGCAAGAATGGGACATTTCACTTTCAAAACTTCAAAAACTGGTCTCCTCAGTGCCCAAACGTGTTGTGAGTGTTGTTAAAAGAAGATATGATGCAACACAGTTCTAAATATGCCCCTGTCCCAACTTTTTTGAAAGGTGTTACTGGCATCAAATTTAACTTTATGATACATTTGTCATCAACAATAAAATTTCAACATGTTTCAACATTTGATATGTTGTCTTTGTTCTATTTTCTGTTAAATAAGGATTTATATGATTTGTAAATCATTGCAGTTTGCTTTTATTTACATTTTACACAGTATCCCAACTTTTTTTGGAACGATTGTAAACAAAGGATGGGACCAAAAGGGAATACTGAAGACATTACATGATGCAAGGAAACAAAGCAGAGCACAGACTGGAGGAAATGAACTAGATCAAGCAGAATAAATTTTCCATGGGACTTATGTTAGCCAGCAATTAACAGAAGCAAGAAGGGAAATTCATTTAACCTTCCGTTGAATCGTCTCATACAGAAATGACCTTAGACATGGTGAATATACAGAATTTATGAGGAATACCATTGTCAAGCTAACACAACTTGGTATTTCCGCCCATAAATCATCGAACTGTATTTATTTTCATTATGTTTTCATCAAACAGCTACTCTATTTCACAGTATCTTTTTAAGCAAATCCAAACTTAAATAGATATAAGCCAATGAACGCAGAAAAATGCCACGGGGATGGAAACAAACCATTTCCCATCACCATCACAATCAATCTCCAGCCTGATGCAGCTCTTCCCTCTATTAATGATGCCCGGCTGGCCTTGATATGGACAAAGAACAATTTGGGGATATACAGGGTAGCCCAGCTGTGGGGGGGTGG
>JAODJW010000001.1:29219643-29234727 GCA_026777045.1 Hyperopisus bebe
GGGATGGAGGGAGGGAGAGAGAGAGAGAAACAGAAGACAGAGAGAGAGCAAGAAACAGAAGACAGAGAGAGAGAGAGAGAGAGAGAGAGAGACAGCTCTGTGACAGAATGAGGTAAGGACCTTGTTTATACAAAGGGGTCATGTTTGCAGGATTATGCTGGATCCTTTTCAGTTCATGGTGTTTTAGTTACAAACCACTTTCCAGTTTTATATTTTGGCTGTCAGTTCAGTTCATTTTGACTCCCATCCCCCTGGCCACACAGGATAAATATTAAATCTAATCTTGTGATGATGCTAATTTATTACATTTACATCTATTTATTTAGCAGATGCTTTTATCCAAAGTGACGTACATTTGAGAGAGCAGGGTCAGACAGTCCCTTGAGCAATTATGGTAAGGGCCTTGCACATGGGCCCAATGGTGACATCACTCAGGCAGCCATGGGATTTGAAAGCACAACCTTCCAATCACGGGTAAAGCGTCCTTACTCACAGGCCACATAACACCCCATGCTGTACTTTTTTACTCCTTTATAAAATTGGTCTGAGGTTTCATTTACAAAGTAAACACTGAGTAAAAGAACCTGTACTTATGAAACAATCCCAATGTGTGACTTGTCGTTGAAGAATGACACTCAATTTCTCATAGTTACAATTAAACATTTGTGGCTTATCTTCTCTATCTAGGTAGTAATGAAGTCAGTAAAACTAGAACATATTGTTTGGTTTTGATAGGGGAAATACAGTCCCCAAGACCCCATAAGGGTAAGGCAATTTGAAAAAAGAGAGAACCTCTGTTCTTCAATACTATCAGTGCTCATATATATATATTTATATATATGTATATATATATTTATATATATGTATATATATATTTATATATATGTATATATATATTTCTTGCACTTTTCTCTCCAAAGACAGTTGCAAGTGCACTGGGGAAAAAAACAAAGCATATAATCATTCAGTGCTTTAAACAGTGCAAATTTGCCAATATAAAAAAAAAATACTCAATAGAATGGCAGTACAAAACACTGTGCAAAACATGTATGGCAATGTATGCACACACTAGCATTCAAATGTTTGGAATCACTCCAAGATTTTCACATTGATAGCATACTTTTATTTTTTAATCACAAATGAAGCACAAGTGAACATGTATGGATTTTACCCCAAATGTTCAAATTCTAGTGTAGAGATCTTGGACTAAACAGCCCTCTTTTGAGGTTCATCCTATGTTTGTAGTCCATTCTAGAGCTAGTGCTCTGATGCTAACTTGCACTTGTTACTGGTCATTCACTGGAAGCTCAGCCTAGCTGCACTTATGCCGAGTCTTCTCCTTGTGAGCTGTATGTTTGTAGTGTACTGCTTTGCTTGTACGTCACACTGGACAAAAGCGCCTGCTAAACAAATGCTAATGTAAATATATTTGCAGTCTAGCTTCCATTCGTTCTCTCACATTCCCGCACTCTCATCCGCATTCGTGGTGGATCGGCTCACTTTTCCCTGTTCCCGCCAGAGCCCAACACAGCTGTCTTTTCATATCTACACAGCCAAGAGAATAGGGATGCCACTGCCAGCTTTTCTGGAGCTATCACCAGACAGCTCAGATCAACAAAGCTGACGACATCTGACAACATCCCTGCAGTTCAAAGGGGATGGAGATAGGGTGGGCACAGGGACCCAGGGGATAGAGACAGGGCGGGCACAGGGACCAAGAAGCTAGTGAATGGCAGCAATATAGCTGCTGGAGACTGAAAAGAGCTCAGAAAGACCTCATAACACAACAGACACCATTTGGTAGGGGTTTAAAGTTCAGGTTCAAAAGTACAAAACCAGTCGAGTATAATGAGTCACATTCTTGCTTTATACCAATATTGCTTTTACAATATTGGTATAAATATTTTTTAGGGGTGCCAATAATGTTGACACGTTCTTCAGAGAACATGCACTATTCAATAAAATGTTTTACAGTTGAAAAATGAAAGTGTTAAAAAAAAATACCGCTACCTGAAATGCTTGAACAGAGCATTTGAATCATTGTGCGTTTGGTTTATTTTATACAATCTCATTTGCTTATTTTGATGAAGGGTGCCAACAAAACGCGATCATCAGACTGTAATCATTCACAAAGCCACATGCTAATATTATAATCAAGTAGCTCAGCTCTTACTAGTAAATCAGAGTGAATGGAAAATTCCACCAGAATAAACAAAATAAAGAGAATAATCTGTAGCCTAACTAAAGAATGTTTCTGTGTTATCTATCTGGGCTAATTATATACGTCGTGTATTGTTTTGTGCAGTGCTAGGTGCAGCGGCGGCTCTGGGCATTAGTTCGATGTCCTCCTTTGATGTAAATGAGTTTGTTCTGGTCAGCAGAAGCCCCCCTGGGTAGCACCACGGCTCGGTGACTAGCGCTGTTAGCTCACTCCTCGGGGACTGGATCCCGCCGTGTTCTCTGCATCTATTCTGCATGTTCTCCCCGTGCGGGATGGGTTTCCACCGACCCCTCCAGAAGCATGCAGGCTTTGTAGTACATATTGTTTGTTTGAAGTACATATTGCTTATTTGTTATTTATCTATTTGACTATATTTAAGCTGTTATATTTTTAGTTTAAAAGTTATGTTTTTTATTTAATCCAACACACAGTCTTGGGAGTGATTCAGTGTTAGATTTCACTGCATGTTGTACATGTATAACTGTGCATGTAACAAACTTCTTGAATCTTAAAAATGTAGGCAGGTAAAGGACATCCATCTCTAAATTGCCCATTGTATTTTCAGGATGAAACTCGGGCATCTAAATCGAACTGAAACCGCTGTACATTTGAGCAGATATTTAGTGATTTAAGTTCAAATATATAAATAAATGGGCAAGCAGTTCAATTTTAAGGTATGTGAGTGTTCAAGTCAATTTTGCCATAAATATGTGATGATGATATAATTATTATCAACAACAATAATAAAAATAATGCTTCAAGACAAAAGTATATAGCCAAAATTATTCAGGATTTGAAGATTTAAGCTTGGAAATTAAAGCATAACTGACTCATATCCATGTTACAGGAAGCGTTGTCATGGAGACTAGGTAACCTTTCTTTAACGGACATGCTATTGCTGAGCTCAACCAGGAGATGGCGCTGCATGCGCTCCGCAGAGACTAGCTAATTGAGTTGCCAGAAGGCTGGTGACAGGTAACCAAGGCAGCACCTGTGAAAGCAGCCTACACAGGCGTGTGTGTGGAGGCCATCGCCAAACGACAAATGCAGATTCAGCAGCTACTACTCTCACCTCCAGGTAAGGCTGCCAAGGTTCTTATTTGATGCTTTTATCCATTTATCCAGCTATACTCCAGCTTTCCCTTGAAGTCCAAAGACATTAAATTTACTTCTCCAAATTTGGTTGCATGTGCCAGTTCGTCCCATGATGGATTGGAATCCCATACAGTAAGTCCCCTGCGTCAAACTCCCCACAAACTGGGACAGGATGAAGGCTCACTTTGACTCCTCACATGGCATGTTTATGGGCAAGGAATATATATATATTTAGTGGAATATACTACCATCATGTAGCTAAGGGCTGTTTAAAGAAGGTTACTATTAAAACACATTGTATTTACAACTATAGCTAAAAGTAGACCAGTCAGGCAAAATTCAAGAAATATAAATGTAAAAAATAAAAATAAAATAAAAAGGATTTGCCAGGGCTGCGTGGAGAGCACGAAATGGAAATTGGCTCTCAGATTTTGCTTGCATTTGCTAGAAGCTGATGCCACTGTGAGTGTTAACGGGGTTGACCCCACCGGGAACCGAGCCCATTCCAACTACCAGAAACCAGAGAACCTCTCCCAGAAGAGTCATAAGATTAATTTCTTGGGCGGGAGACTCATGGAACCAACAGAGGATGGAGGCAATCAAAGTCTTGCTTAAAATGCAAAGGGTTATGTCACTGACATAGTAGGTTCTCACAGGCTTCGTAAACCTGGCTACACAGAGATCAAGTACAAATACAAGGACTAGAAGCCTTGACTCCACCAGACACTTGTAACCTGGAGTTTGGCTGGTGTCCTGCACTTTCAGGCACAGCCTGTGTCCATGTGATGTCACTGCATGTCATTGGTCTCGTCAAAATTAAGCTACATAACATAGCCTTTCAGATTTCAAATTGGCTGTTTATACACACACACACACACACACACACACACACACACACACACAAAGGATTAGGTATCTTTGTGGGAACATTACATTCATTTCTATGGGCATAACCTTAATCCCAACATGATGACCTTAACCCCTATCCAGCCCTAACATTAACCGAAAGCAACCAAACAAAATACAAGACTTTCGTCATTTTTAGTTTTTTGACTGCAATCACAGTTTTACATAAAATCGAGTTTCCCCTTGTAAGGACTGAAAAAAATGATCCTCACAACATCAAAATAACAGGTTTTTATCACACTGTGGGGACATTTGATCCCCACAATGTAATATATAGATGATCCACACACACAGACGCCCAAGTATACAAACAAAAACCAAAAACACTTGCATTTGCATTGCAAGGACGCCGACTGTCACATTAATACCATTAATATTTGAACACTGTTCTATAAACTGATAATTAATAGCCATAAAAGTTTTTTTTAAGAATATCAAGCTTAAAAAGGTGCTTGTGTTGGGTGGAACATTTTCAAAAGTATCTCTTCTCAAAATGTCTAACCACCAAGACTGAAAGGCTGGCAAACACACACACACAAATAAGTCACCATATGGCCTATTTCATGGATTGTAGAGAGGTAGCTAACTAGAGTTTCATTGAGTGTTAACTAGCTTGCCACATAGGCGGGATGGTAGAATGAGCGGCACCCATATGCCCCCTGACCTGTTCCGCCCCTCTGGATGACGATGGTGGCCTCCGCTCCCACGATGCACTCCTTCAGCAGATCCACCACCTGGGTGTGATTGAGGCCCTGCACGCTCTGCTGGTTGATCTCTAGGAGGAGGTCCCCCTCCACCAGCCCTGGGCAGCCCTGAGGCTCCAGGACCCGCTCCACACGCTGGCCCGCACTGCTGTCCACCAGGGTGAACCCAAAGCCTCCATCTCCCTTCACCATGGAGACCGTCAGCAGCTCTGCCGGGGCCACGCCTGAAGACGCCATGGAGACGTTGTCGCCATGAGGACCCGACTGTTCACCAAGCTGGGGCAGGGGGTGCTCACCATGCCCATGCATGATCCGGGCGGTCCGGGACAAATACTCCATGTAGCTGTCGTAGTTACTTCTGCCATTGACCATGAGCCCCATGGGAGCCATCACGCTCCCGGCTGGGTCCTCGGGGTCATAAGGCAGGGGGTATCCGCGGCACAGCACCAGGCTCACGCTCTGCCCGATCGGCACCGACTGGAAGAGCTTCACCACATCGGCGTGGGTGGTCCCCAGGACACAGACATCATTGATGTAGACAATTACGTCACCTAGGGAAGAAACACAAGCATTCACCTAATCTTTGCTTACATGTGACTTCTGAATGTGCTTGATTTAAGTAGATATCGGTAAATATACATACAAAGTTACATGCCGATACGTATGCTTTCTGGTCTAAGCTCTTCACATCTCACAAAAGCGTTTACAATTATGCTGAGAGCTGCACGTGCGGCTATTATAGACACTTAAAAATAGTATTTTTCCTTGGAAGCCAGTGGAGCTTGGAGCCAGTGGAGTGGATGGTGAAAGGATTTCATGGCATTCAGCAGATTATCAATATTGAGCTGAAGTGAAGGCAGCCAAAACGTCACCTCTGACCCTGACACCCATCTGCTTTGAGTAGACACCATTCAGATTGAAGGGTCAGACTATTCCCTCACGTCTCTCGACATCTGAGGAGCTGTGGGGCTTGACAGCAGTTCTGTTTGTCACAACTGAGAATTGAGAAGCCACCTCTCGAGAAGCACCGCAAACATTTGTCTTGTTCTTGTGTCAATATACGTCTCTGCGTGCAGCTTGAACAGTGACCTGGCATTTTCCACAATCACCTGCCAAAACCACAAAGACTGCATAACCTTTTAACAAACCTCCCAAAACAACACATTCATAGGCACTCACTATCTCTAAACGTTGAACAATTATGGTGTCTTTCAAACAATTATTCTCTTTTAAAAGTTGCCTTGCAAATTTCAGTAATATTCTTCACAGTCTTAGTGTTGAGGTAAGTTGGGCTAGTATCAAATATTATCTGGTAAAAGATGGATTATACACCAACGAATGCTGGCCTGCAGTTATCTTTAGACCAGGGGTCTGTACAACGAAGTGGGGTTACTGGATTATTGGGGTAACTTGTTGGATTTAAGGTAGTCTGGGCAAAATGTAAGTGAACGAAGTCCATTTAAACGGTGGTACCTTAAATCCGTCAAGTTACCCCGATAAGCCAGTAACCCTGCTTTGTAGTACAGGTCACAGGGGTAGATAACCCTGATCCTGGAGAAAACCTGCCAGCACTGCAGGATTGGGGATGCCTACCCCTGCTTTAGACCGCAAAAAAACTATTAATATGAAACAGTGACTATCCGCCTCAGTCCTATAAAAAAAGTCTTAACTTTAACCACACAAGGAGGATAAAGAACACATGCTGAGGAGTCAACCAGGTACTGATAATATAAGAAAGGCTTCACAAATACAGCAGAGAAAACATGGTGATTCCTGCTGTCATGATAAAGCTACAAAGCCTGGAACGGCTCTCTGAAGGAAGGTCTGAGGTGACCAGGTTGATTCACCCCGACTCAGAAGCTGTAGAGATATCACATATCTTCTGCTTTGAGAGCTGCGCACAGCTGTCTTTCCAAGTCTGACATGCTGCGATTTCTTCTGCAGAACCCACACTGAAGCAAGAATTACAAATAACAGTTTGACGTAAAACCGCTGCAGGCAACGGCCGCTGCAGATCAGTGGCGTGTTCCTGGCCGTGTTCAATGCGCAATTTAAATAATCAGCTTTGAATTGCCTGTTTCACGCTCTTTCTGGCTGGCAGGCCTGCTCAAGCGGGAGATCCGACCGCGTGGGGGGGAGCAAAGCTCGGTGGGAGGTCAGGGCAGGAGACCCGGAGACTTTTCACCAATGAGACGTGGGGGGAGAAGGCCGAGCGTGGGCGGCGGACTGCATGGACATGATCAGCAAGAGCCATGGCACAAATGCACTGAGCGCAAGGAAGCAAAACCATGACAACAAAACAGACCCCACAATGCTATGTTATGCTAATAACTGCTATATACCGCAGGCATCAGACAGCAGCTTTAAGGATAAAAAAATGGACTGAAATCTTTTAACCACCCCTGATCAGGGTCACAGGGTCAGGGGAAGTTTAGCGGGAGCAAGGGGGCCTGAAGTCTACCCCAGACAGCTTATGCCACATGGCTGGGGTGCTCCCCCGGATGGGATGTGCTCAGTCTGTAACACTAACAAATGAACATTGACATTTCTTCGATTTCATGGCATCTGGATCACAGCCGGGCAGCACAGTGACTCAGCGTGGCCTCACGCCTCCACGGACACTGGTACCTGCTGTGTGTGGGGGGGGGGGGGGCTTGTATGTTCTCCTTGCATTGTGAGGGCTTCCCTCCACAGTCCAAAGACCTGCAAACGCAGGGTCTTTAAACTTTACTGCACATATTCTGTAGACTCTTTGTGCTTACATACCTGCCAAAAACAAGTCTGTATGTACAGATTACATACATAGTATATTTGTATACACACACACACACACACACACACTCTGATAGCATGTCACAGATATACTCTAGACATACTTTTATGATAGTGATCCACAGATACAGGGTGTTTGAGATGTACATGACTGACATGACAGACATTACTGAGTATTGAATGAGTCTAAATGAAAACACCTTTCCATCTGGGGGTTGAGGTCTCCACCCATTTAAGGGGGTCCAGCAGGTTGCATTGGCTGGTTTTGATTTATAGTGGGGGTTACAATCCCCCCCCACCACCCCCATAATTTACACCCTTGCATCTGGGCATAGATACTACATGATACCAGCAAATTATTTTCTTGCCTGGAGAAAGTGTGTGTATCGCTTGTGTCTATCTTACAAGGGGTTGACTGTGCCTGAATCAGCATCACAGCATACCTGTGTCCATCTTCCCGTCCTGGGCGGCAGGGCCTTCTGGGATGACACTCTTCACCTGCAGGAACTCGTCGGGCTCGTCCCCCCCAATGATGGTGAAGCCGAAGCCCATGTTACTCTTGGACAGGGTGGTGGACAGGAAGGTACCCTTCAGCTGGGTGGGGTCTCGTGTGAAGGGGGGCTTCTCTGGGGTAACGAGAGGGCCACATGGAGAGGTACCGTTAATCCTGAGGAGGGAACAGGCCCCATCCTCGGGAAATGGAATAACAGCGGATCAACTGGGCAAGAACGTCTCCCGGCCATGCTTCACCGACTGTAGCTGAAAAGCTGCTGAATGAGCCAATAGCCTGGAGGAGGGGATGCTGTTGGGAACATGGAAAGGGTGCTTGTAATAATCCCTCCACCACACTAGGGGGCTTTGTCTAGAGTGGAGATTTCCCCTTTCAGATAAGGTGCTTAACGTACATTACAAGCTCCCTAATACAGACTAGTGGCTAGATAGGATCCATTGTATGATGGCTGAAAAGCTGAACTAAATAGCACACAGCGTACTACCTCAGTAGTAGAATCTGCTACATCAAGTCTGTTAGCGGTGAAACACGTGCTCTGTTGCCATGGAGACCAAAAACCAACATCTACTGTATGAATGAAGCTGGAGGCTCACCTCTTAAAGGAGCGGGAAGGGGCAGTGAAGTCAGACCTTGACCATGTATTTGCTGCTGCTGGAGTCGCTGCTTGGCCTCCAACACAGGGTTTTCAAACTGTGTCCTACGGTTTATATGGCTGCAGAAAGGGCAGAGAGCAGGAATAACAGCCTGTGCAACTAGCTTTCATATTGGATTTCTGTGCAATTAAGCATAAATCAGGGACCAGCACCACCTTATGGCAGACTTTTAACAGTGGCAGTATGTCAACTACGCACGAAGGACGTGCCGGCTGTGTGGTGACTGACAGGGACATGCAGGAAGGGGAGTACAGATGCATATTCTGAAGCAGGCAGAGATGCGTTAAAGCAGTATGAAGGAACACGATACTTACTCAACATAGTAACTGCCATAAATGGGGTCATCAATTTTCTCCCAGCCATACGGGAGCTCTGGAAAAACAAAAACGTATTAGCCTTCTTGCGAGAAAGAAAAATCAATTTTTAAAAATAATCCATTTTTATAAGTGAATGCAATCATTACCACTTTTACTGCATCATCGTTAAAGGCAGATCCAATTACAGTCGAGAGTCCTTGATTAAGGACAATGCTGCCAGCATTTGCATGCAATCCTCTGTGCGTCTTCAGCATAATCAAGTAATTAATAGCAGAGTTATAGTGGTGTGACAGTACAAAGGCTATGCCAACAGGCCCTGACAGCTTTCCTAATCGTTCGGAACTGGTGTCAATCTCCTCATGCGGGGATTCGGCCATTTCTGAGCAGGAGTGCTAAGGGAGAAGCAGAGCCAGTTCCGTTGCTCGTCCATGGTCTATCTCACATGATGTCGCCTCTCACATGCCTTAACCTTGACTACAGAAGGTGAAGGCAGGATGTATATAAATGAGGATTAACTTGTGAACTGCTCTGCCAAAGCTGTGTTTGAGAAGAGCTGAGAGATACTTTAAAACATTATTGGGCCAGTTTAATTAGTACTCACTGGACTGCCTAGCTGAAAACTCAGGCCATCAACGGCTGTCAACAATTGTGTACAATCACAAAGTAGACTGTGCATTAGTTATTATGAACCACTACATTTAACCCAAATTTTAATATAACAGGCTCTATGACAGTCTGTTCGTAAGTATGAGTCATCTGTAACTCAGATATTCTTGACCCAGGGACTGCCTGTATTCCATAATTCCATAGAAATTTTCTTGAGAAAATATTAATAAGCAGGATATGTTTGTGTGGGTAATGGAATTAGCACGTTGCTAAATTACACAGGATCGCTGGAGCATCAAAATGCACAAAAGCATGATATAAGTGCAACTGAATTCATGATGAAATTCTCATTGGACTCTTCAATCAGTTTTGGGTGCACTTTAAATAAACGTTTCCATTTCTTTATAATGGAAGGGTGCTCAGCGTGCATGTGAATAGAAAGACGTGTTTACCAGCTTCATAAATGTGAAATACATTACTCCATTAATGTTATTCAGTGCCTTAATATCAGCAGACCTAATAAAAATACATCAGAAAGCTTTTTAAATTATAGATTATGATTGTACCTGTGTGTACTCTCATGCAAGAATGACAAAGAAACCTGTCATTTTAATAATACATAAAACTCAAGTGGCACTATATATTAATCATGAACAAGCATCATTTATCCCAAACAGTAAATATGACAAACCAGTCTCACTTTTGGCACAGAATGTGAACCTGTATGGTCTCTCTACCCTGACAGAATGATATGGTATCTCACAGTATTGCAATAAATGCCAACAGCTAGCTTTTTCATGCGGCAGGAAAAAATTAGTTTGAAAGAGACAGTAAATTTACGTCCATATCCACAAAACTCAAGTTCATTTAAATTTTTTTCCCTGTTGCCATGAGATAAAAATTACAAACCAATCCTTCCCTGCTTGGAAACCTTCACCAGAGGCAGGGACTCTGGTTGGACTTTAGCCATTCCGATTTAGATTTCACACTTTCTTTTTGGTTCTCTGTGATCATACAGTAACGTTTGATCTTCCTGTTCCAAGAGATTTCACCCCTGACATACCCAGTGACATTCTCCACCCTTCCTGACACATCGACTGAGTTCACTACTGCCTGTCAGTGAATAGCCGGCCCAGTGCTGCCGGATCTCGTGTGCTGGGATGGATTTATAAACAGCTGAATGCAGAGCCCTTCTTAGTCTCCGAGACCTTCTGAGACTCCGGAAGACCAGGCAAAGCATGCAACATCCAACCTGATGTTTCCTCAGTCTTACTGAAACCGAAACAAAGCAGAACGTCCCCCAGGATCATGCTGCCCGGCCTGCACACACTCTTCTTTCAAATACCCATTCATAATGCACACAAGCAGAATACACCCCCCCCCCCCCCCCACACACACACACACACACACACACACACACACACACTTTCCCTCAAATGATCTGCACCTAAGGTCTCACGCCACACATTCCCACTACACGGACCAAGAAATGGACTTATTTGGGACCATCAAGCCTGCATCTCATGGATATAATCAATCCATTATGGAGCTTTCTGTATGGAGAGCAGCTGCAAAGCTGTCCCAGTGAACTCCTGACTGGGTTGCAGGACACCTCGGAGTAGATGTTGTTCTTTGTTCCCAGCTTTTCAATGACAGGACACACATTTAAGTGCTACCAGGAACATACCTCATCACTGATGTGAGGACTCAGACGTTGTAGCCCTCTCAGTGACTAAATAAAGGACAGGGCTTTTTTAAGCCGTCTTAAATCCATGCCATTTATCTGGAGCCACCTTAAATCACTAGATGCAAAGGAAGACAGTTTCCATGGTAACTTCAGGAGGAAGCTTTACTGCATGAACTGAAGGCTCTTTTATAGCCCCGTGTTTTAGCCACTAATTGCAGGAAAGAGAATTGCTCTCTCTTTGGTAACTGTTATGACCCTGAATCACAACTTTGCATATGAATACAATAATCAAGTAATAGAAACAGCAATTTTTGCATTACTATTACTACTATAAATGTCAATATTTCAACAAGCAACCTGTGGTTTCGACACCAATTGAAAAGGTCTAATTACGTATGTTTTGTACAACATGAAGTTACACCTGTGACTTTTAACACTATACTGACCATCCTACATTAACTGAGTTTCTATTTTATGGAGTCAAACACCTCTGAGAATCCATAAATCCATTTATACTCGTTTGTTACATAACTGAAGTTTGAGCACTGTGATTGCAATGAGTCCTAAGTGGCTTTTTTCCATCCAAATATTCAAATCACCCCAATTAATACGCAATTAAACTTGTTTTAATGTGAGACTGTAAAATAGCCAAAGATAATGTGAATCAAGGCTAATCCGATTAATCAAAATTGAGGAATACTACTTAGGGTATTATTACCTGATATTCAGATGTTTGACACACATTTCTGGTTTGTAATCAACATTAAAAAAAATCAAACGATGCTTCTTGTTCATACGACGCATTCTCAGCAAGAGGAGCTGATGTTTTAATTCACTATGGTGAATCAACACAGCATCCTGCAAATGACGGCCTGCTGCAGCATCCTGCTCTCCATTCCCATTCCTCCATCTCCTCCACTGTCCCTTCTCCTGCCAAATGCAATCTGTGGGACAACAGCCTGCGGCCATAGGGTCCTCACTGCAGCCCGTAGAAATGGGAAATCACCCTGAAAATCTGCAAGATGAAACGCAAGCTCTGCCCGCCCCAGAACGGATGCTCTCTTGAATGTCGTATCACATGCAGCACATGGAGATTTTTTTTCCATCCTGTGATTTTTGTTAGATTCCTGAGAAAACAAACTCTGACTAGACAATCAGTCTGCAAAACTCCGTACTTAGATCTGATTCTAATAATATCTAAGTAACGTTTAGTAAGGGTGATAAATGCAAGGATCACTACATCCTTAGCATACCTGTTAGCACCAGCACCAGGATTTGTACATCAGCATTATCAAAGGCCTGAAGCAGTATACTAGCACTTACATCAATATTAGCCTATTTGCTTATAGGAGCTGTGCTAATGCACTGGTTAACAGATCTATCAACACTAACACATGAGCAGCACATGCAGACACCTGTCAACCACAACAATATTAGCATACCAGGTGACAGCCAGTTAACACATACCACACCTACCACCCATAACAAATCATACTTTTATATATGGCGGTTAGCATCTTGCATTACGATACTGATTTTGGACTTTAGTTTTCATGAGTAACAGTCTTCCACTGATGGAAGCAACCACAGTTATTCTCCTGGCTCAGATACTTAACCCGAATTTCTTCAGTAAGACTGCAAGCTGCGTAAAGAAGTGAAATAGACTGGAATAAAAGAAAACGGGAAAAATACTGAGTGCTTCGCTTCATGAGGTCTTGAATGACAACTGGCTGAATTTTAGAAGCATTGTAATGGCTGCACTGTCATGAATGTTGTACCCCGAGTTCATTGGTAACGTTATTTTATTTCACTGTGTCCTGTGTTGGGATGACAATAACGCTCTACTTGACTTGAGAAGTGCTTTATAACACTGACAAAAACTAGTCAATAGTATCAGTTTAAGGTCATAACACACTGGAAACATTACACATCGTAAATGTTACATGTGAATCAGATATAATTTAAATTATAAAACAAAAACATGATTTATTTACAGGAAATAAGCAGTTGTGTAATTTTTAAGCTGAAATATATTTTTCAAGTATAATATTATTGTTAACAAATGAGAAAAAAATGACAATCTATGATGCTGACTCAGCTAATGGGGAAAACCAGTCTCAACCAAACCAGACTCATTTCAAAGAATATTCTTGTGAAAAATTAACTGGTGATTCATGGTAGGATGCCTTTCTCTGCTGGAAAACATTGTGGGGAAAAGTGGGTGAGGAGAATGACATAATTGGATAAGGTAATGTTCCACGTCATGGGACAGTATACACCGATCTCCAGTGAGCCAATGAGAAATGGTCAAGCTCTGACAGAGTAATAAGACTAACATACAGTGTATCTAAAACGTATTTCACCACAGACATGGCCGGCCCTAACAGCATGAATTCTACCATACTACCTGCCATTTTGCTGAATGAAGGGTGTTAATGAAGCTGCTTCACATGCACTTTATTACATGCATGGTAATGCATGTATCAACTGTTTATCCCACCCCATGATCCCACTGAATATAAATCTTTCCTATTTTCTGTTATTGTAGTCAGTGCACATATGCACTTTGTTGCATTGCACATTCTTTTGTCTGGAGTACGTTGTTTGTAGTATATTTTGTTTATATGGTTTATCTTTTTCTATACTTTTTTTTATTGAATTAACATTATGTTGATAGCTGCACCAAGAGAAACACCTCTTAGCTGGCAAATACTGATTCTGATACAATGAGGAGCCACAGAAGCACCTGTCAAGTGGACACTCACCATTTTCTTTGCATTCTTCTGGCGGCTTCGCTTTCTTGGCAAGACGTGGATCAAGCCAAGAAGTCGTTTTGGTGTTGTGACTAAACAGAAGAAGGATATTGTTTCAGGGTAATGGATACAAGAATAAATTCAGAAAAGTATATACAAAATCACACAAAACTACAGTCATGTAAAAGCTTCAGTTTGTAAAAGGGCTGTAACACATTTCATTTGTTTATTTCTGATAGCTCTCCCGAGTGAGAGCTGTTCAAACAACAAAGAAGAACATCTGCGCATTTGGAAACGTCATGCCAGTAGGACCTAGGTTCAAAGTGAACTGAAATCACACACGAGAGGATACAAAGACTTCAAGAGTTTACCAAATGACACACCAAGCACACAAACTAAATTCATCAGAACCAGGCTAGCACAATTACAGATTCTTATATTTCAATGTCAGTGTGGGAAGTGATTCTTCACAAAGATTAAAGCAGAGTCAAATAATTACAATAAAGAAGTCAAATGAAAAATTCATTATACTATTCTGATTTCTACAGATTCAATTACCTGGGGAGCTTAGCCTAACAAATGAGAGAACTTAAAAACAGAAACACTCAAGATGGCAAGGTTTAGGTTTTTGGCATGCATGCATGCATGACTTACTGGGACTGTATATCAAGAATCAGCTGTCAGTCTCAAAAGTAAAGCGCTATATATGATTGATTAGTCATCAATCATCATCACACATTCATTAACCCATATACACTCACCTAAAGGATTATTAGGAACAGCATACTAATACGGTGTTTGACCCCCTTTCACCTTCAGAACTGCCTTAATTCTACGTGGCATTGATTCAACAAGGTGC
>JAODJW010000001.1:29234771-29248147 GCA_026777045.1 Hyperopisus bebe
CCATGTGATTGGTTGATTAGATAATTGCATTAATGAGAAATTGAACAGGTGTTCCTAATAATCCTTTAGGTGAGTATTCCCTTTGACTTTTTCAATGCCAAAATTAAACCACAAAGCATCTCAGGTGATGACATTTTTGTATGAAAAAGTGACATGTAGAGGAGCTGAGCTGTTTTAACAATGTGCTCTGAGAGGTGTCTATTTCTTCATTCACATGGCACCAGCAAGAAAACTCTCTCTCTAGCAACCATCTCTGAACTCTTTTGTGTAACACTGCATGTAGCATACTGGATGTATACTTGTATCAGTTAGTCCAGATTCCATTATGATAATAATATTATGGGCCAAACTAATGATAAAAGACACTTAGAGGCCTGTGACAATAGACACGCCTTTAAGTCATGCATAATACAACATATCAACCATAGCTGTCCATTAATAAAGCTAAAATTCCTGCAGGCTTAATTTCATTTTGAAGAGATGGGTTTATGATACCTTCATAATGTCATCTGGTAGAAAACAACTAAAATTAACTAGAGCAGAACATAACACACACCTCTCCCTTTCAATCTGAATGATCTTCAGAAAATTGGCTGAAAAAAGCAGCTAAAAATCAGTTTATGCTGGTAGCTGGTCTAAGATGGTTTTATTTGGTCATATACCAGCTCTTGCTGCTCTTTGATGGTTTAGTTGTGTGGGTGCGGCCACCCCATTAAGCTGGGCATGCTGGCATGACCAGTCAAACCAGCTAGAATGACCATCATAACTGGTATGACCAGCTCAACCATCAAACCATTATGCAAAAACATACCTTAATCTGGTCAATTATTATAAGCTGATCAACCAGCTTAACCAGCTATTCTTTTCAGCCAGGATGCAATAGCATAAGTATGAGCAATACAGGAATAACACAGCTGTGTTAACCTTCTGCTTAAAAAGCTTGAGGCTCAAGAAAACTGGTTATTGCCTCAATCGCTACATCCTTTTGAAAACAATGATATTCTGCAAGGTTGTTTAGCATTGCAAGAACGGCCTTCCACTCCATGAAACAGCCTTAGAGGGCATTTTCTGATTTCTCAGGCAGGTTAATTGCATAGACCTCAGCTAATTCAGGCATGCTTGTCCACTGAAGTAGGTCTTTTCTACTTGAGTACAGTAATGCTTACTCAATGAAGTAGACCTCCCCCTTCTCTGTGTAAGCCATCTCCCAGTTGTCGGGTAGCGGCCCCAGGTCGTCGCTGTCGTCCTGTTTGGGTGGCGATGCCGAAGGCTGCCCCTCATCCTTGGGGGGCTCTGTAGGGGTGATGGTGGGGGTTTCGGTGGGACAGGGCTCTGGTGGAGTGTCCCCCGAAGCGTCTGTGATTTTGTCTTCCTGTTCACTTGATTCTGCAGATGGAACATCTCCAGTCAGACACAATGGCTCCACTGGCGCCCTCGTACCACAATGAAATGAAAACTATTCAAAAATGGGCATCCCTAAATACTCCACAGTGTCTGACTTTGTGTCCAGTCATGGACTGGCATCCCATGTAGGGCGCACCCTGCCATTAGCCCTGGGCTTCTTGTTATAGATCCCAAGCTGGCTGTTTGCTGAAGGCAGATGGACTGTACCATTCTGCTTTGCTCTTTATCAAGCCTTGCAAAAATTTTGAAGGGCTCATTTCATTTGATTAACTGTAGCTGACAATTTAACACAGTTTCCTCTAGTTTTTTCCCCTGTTCTATCAATTCCATCTATTAGTTTTATTATGCAGAAACACATACAGTTTAAACAGCAGCACATTATGTAGAGAAAGCAGATGCATTTTAACTGAATTTTCTGCAGTTGCCCCATAACAGTATTTTTAATGAGGAAGGGAAAAAAGTGGACCGTTAAATTAAAGTTAATTACCAACATTCAGCAGAAATCAAAATTCATTTAACCCAAGGGTGACCGCTCTGCCCTGGGCAATGCATTCAAATCAATACCTGACTGACAACGGAGCTGAAGTTGACGGATTACCTGCAGGATCATGGACGCCTACCAATCGATGTCTGGGATCACTATGGTACTTATACTCTAACAGCTTTACAACTTTTGCAACAGGTTCAAATTTTCTCATATAAAAAGCACAAAAACCCTGAGACCATTGAGATGCTTTATCTAATGTGCCGACAGAGTAGGATCGATGGGCCGATCCAGATTTTTTTAGTTCCAATCCGATTCTGATACACAGCTGCTAATACCAATACAGGTTCCGATACAACAGCTCTTTTACCTTAATTATTTAAGATATGTAATATATTATACATTATATACATTTTTAAACTATTTCAACCTTTTCATACGCAGGAACGCCTGGAGCGCATACGGAAGTGACGAAAGCTTAAAATGTCGAACAATTTTTCTCCCACGGGAAACAGCGTCACTTACACTTCGTTAAGATCGTTTGTTCATATGACACGTGTTGCCTCGCACAACTGAATTCGCTGTTTTAGTGGGATTTGCCACTAAACGCTACTATCACCTTGTTTTTTACAAAGACTGCAAATCGATGTGCTACCAATTGCTATTAAAAGCCTAAAATACTTCCAGATCGTCACCCTCTTATCTGTTCTTAAGGTCTTCGTACTGCGAAGGGTATGCTCGTGACGTCACGGCAGGCGGAAGTCACTGTACTCACACCCACTGATTGGGAAATAGACTGAGTGGCAGCATTAGCGTTCAGCCTGAATGCCACAAAAACACATTGAAACTGGGAAAGAGCTGTTGTGCGATTGACTGTAGAAAATGATTTTACACAAAACATGAGATCTTTTTAGAGACTGACAAAAACTAAATAAGTAAGTATGGGACGTGGATCGGTCACGGATACCTGATCTGTCAAATAGGTCTGGATCGGCGCCGATACCGATCCAAATATCGGATCGGTGCATCTCTAGTATAGTAAGGCTTCACATTACTGATCTGATTTACTCTCTAAATGGCAGAACTCGCATATCGGTAAATTGATTTTTTTTTTTGTAGCCGTGATAGAACGTAACAGCTGCAGACACCGCCAAGGGCAAGCTGTTCATTCCCAGCAGACTTAACACATATTACACTCCGCTCTGCGAGACTGCAGACTATACAGAGAAATGGGTCCAACCCTGTACCCATGACGCAAAAAGGTTTTCGACAAGTACTACCGGCAAAACATAAACATTGAGAGTACTTCAAAAAAAAAAACAATAATATCAAGGAAGGCAAATCAATTCTTAAAATATTATCAATATTAGGGTAAAAAATAATAAACTGAAAAAATATTGAATGCTACTTCCTGCCTGTAATAGTGTGACAGTGTAAAATCCTCTATGTTGGATCCTCTTTCTGTGGCTCAGACATGACAATGCTGTAGAATCAACGTTTTTTTTTTTTTAAATGTCCTGCTGTTGCCTAACCTGGAGTGATGGCGACGCTGTTGCCATTGACAACAGGCCTCTCCTCCTCTTCCTCTTCCTCCTCCTCCTCAAGGGGCTCGATGCTGACCTTTTCCATGTTGCTCACTGACTTGTTACGTTTCCTCTTCCCCTCAGAACTGGGTCGGGCTCCGGGCAGAATCTGGTCCGTTACATTAAGCAGCAATGGTGTGGGTTCTGCTGGGGGCTTGGGGGTGCCGTAGTAGTTATCTATAAAGTGAAAATCGGGTGTTTGTGTGCTTAGCAGCATTAGCATGAATATACACATGCAGCGGGTACCAATTATCTACACAGAAACACTTGTTCTTGAACTCCGTGTACAAGCGGCTTACTTAAGCACAGGCAGCACAGCTTCTGTCCTTTTTCATTATAAATTGCTTTAGAGCTTTCTATTAATGTTTGCCAAGTTATTTGTACTTCCTATGAATATCTATATTAGAGATGCACACTCATCAGGAGTGAACATAGCGAATGTTATTTAAAAACATGGAATTACGTAATCTCTTCATCACTGCACGCGGAAATGTACTCGTGCAATGGGATCACTGTGAAATGTCTGCCAAGTTATTTTTTAATGTCATAAACGTCAGAAAAAAATATTACTAAGAGAAAAAAAAATACCACTGTAGAATACTGAGCAGACACTTAATAAAAATTACAGCAGAATTTCTCTAATGTACAGTTTCTGCTATAGCACAGTAAATGTGCTCCTGTAAAACCTCGCTTATGGATAATATAGGGTTGGGGCAGACCGCTTAAAACATAAAGAAAGCATTAACCATTACATTCATCGTATTCTAAATGATTTATAAGATAAAGCTTTTCCTTGAAAGCTTAAGCTTTTCATTTGAGTTAAACAGCTCAAATTTCACCATCAGGCTTCTTAGACATTTTCTTGTAACCTTGTGCACTCATATTTATGGCATTGGAGTGAAAATTGGCACTTGCAGATCAAAGCAGGTGGTCTAACTGAGCTAATGAGCATCACATTTGCTGAAATAGTGCATAAGCCAGAGAGAGATGGACATTATACAGACACCAGTCCCCTATTTACCACTCCTGTTTGGACCAATTCACATTTAGGAAACTACCGCTCATTTGCTTTCAGTGAGAATCTTCCTGAAACGTAACTGCATTGCAAAAATGGCATATGAACCCACATTATTTTTCAATTTGGTAATATTATTCTCATATATAACTATGGTTTATTTTCCAGAATTATCAATCTCCTTCCTTAATATTTCAAAGGGAAACCATTTTTTTGTATTTTATTTCCTCTTTTAATTTCCTCTGGGAAATCAACAAAATGGTTTTTGACAACTTGATTAGGAAAATGCATTATACTAAAGAGTGAACTAATGAACAGATGTCGCTTACTTTATACACTATATATATCCATGGGGGTAACATTTACTATCTGTCAAACATCTATCAGTGTGCTCATCTGCTTCAGTGTGTTTGGACCTGTAAGCCAATCAGGGCTCCCGCTGAAGCCTACACAGATTGTTTACCATGGGTCTAGTAATTTGACTGTGAAAATCCAGCTAGTCTAGATTCATTATTCCAGAAAAAAATAACTAAACAGAACCATCATAATAACAGTATTAGACCACACCAAGAAAACATCTCGATGAAACTCCATTTATACATTTCGAGCAGAAACAGTACAATGGTATATTGGGTAACATCGTAGCCTCACACTTCCGTGGTTGTGGGTTCAAATCCCTTTACACATATCTGAGTGTGTCTGTGTTCTGGTTAACTCCCGCAGTTCTAAAATATGCAGACACCCGTAAAGTGTGATTTTTGTCCTTTGATGGACTCCAGAAACTTTGACCCTGTACCAGATAAGGCATGAACAATGATTGGATGAAAATAATACCAAAGAATTACCCCTTGGAAAATCAAATCAAAATACATGTTGTAATAAAGATATAATGGATATAATGGAAATTGCAAAAATGTTAGTTAATCATTATGTTTCATGCAAAGATGATAGCGACACCTCACAAAAATTGATCTAAAATATCTTTGGGGAAAATGCAAGTTTTGTTTCCACTATAAATTCAACTTTATTTATTTATTTATTTTTTTTAAAAAAAGGTATTGTTACCTTACCTTCATATGTTCCACTCTCTAACAAAGCTCCACTACTCTCCAATTCCATAAACCGATCAACAGTTACAAAGTTGTAGTCTACCCCTGGAACCTCCCCTTCCTTGGGCTGTCTCGTGGTGCCTGGGGGGGGGGGAGAGAAGAATTATCACTTACCCATCTGCAGGTTTACAAGTCAGAGGACAGGTGAGAACAGGTCAACATGTTAACAATCCCTAAACAGATCATGAATGTAGATGAAACAGAATACATTCCTATACATGCTGGTTTATTTCTGCTATTCTACACAGTACCTATAAAAGGAATCCACCTCTTGCTGATCAACACATGACCTTTTATATTAACATAGAATAGCACAAAAACACATCAAAAGAGGCCATGGTTAGTTGCATCTCATTAAAAGAATTAAAGAAATGACAAGGCAAACGAGACATGATCACCAAAATGTGCCTGTCATAGAAAGGCTGCAAAAAGGTGTTAAGTTTCACTGACACAAGATGTCAAAAAACTGACCATCCATGCAAGCAGGACATTACTTAAGGGTGCCAAAATGCCACAAGAAGTACATTTCACCACAGCTGAAGTGGGAGAATGGGCTAAACTTCATGGGAGAGGGCTAGGACTCATATCAGATCTCGCCTGCACTTTACCAGAGGGCATTTGGAAGGTTTAGAAAATAAGCAGATCTGTTGGCCAGGCAAGACAAAAATGGACTGTGTTTTTGCTCTCGGCAACTAAGCCTAAGTATTGCATTGGCAGCCTACTTCAGCTGGGAGGATTCTTCAAGTCAATGCCTGGAAGACATGGTGAGATCAATCACAATGGATGCAGAAAATTCCGCATATATCCGGGAAGAGAACATACCACAGTCTGCAAAGGACCTCAGAGTCGACTCAACTTACAGCAGAACAGAGACAAAAATGCACAGTGGCTTTAAAGACAGGAAAGTCAAGACTCCGGAGAGGCTCAGTCAAAGGCCGAGCCTCAATGAAAATCGAGATAAGGAGTGAAGGAATGGCTGTACAGCAGCTGTGTGCAAGCAGGAAAACAGGCCCGATGAGGCCTGCAGAGAGTTTATCCTAAACCATGCCTGTTACTCTGTCAAACTCCAAGGGGGTACATATTTACATACTTACCAATTATTTTATGCTTCATGAAAGCTGATGATCTTTGGTATAAAAAAAAAAAATCCATATTTTACCACAAATACTAAAATAAAAGTACAAGGATTAGATGCGGGACTTTCTATATGCATGTATTAAAAAATGGTAACTTCGTACTCACATTTATTTTAATTTCTGATATTTGTACCACAGTCATTTTAATAATGAAGAGTGATGAAGTGATAAACAATTGCTGAATATGTGGACATTGTCGAAGTATAGTGTTTTACCTACTCCCAATTCTTATTGTTAATTTCTTCACTTCATTTCTTCACGCCGATTGCATTTGGCAGGTGAATATTAGCTGTGTCAATGAAATTGGGCTGTGATCTTTAACAGCAATGACCTCAAAGTTCACCTATGGGTAAGAAGTACAATTCAAGTACTCTGTACACCTGAGTCACCAGCCTTCAGAGGCGACATTGTCCCACCTCAGTGTACCCCAAGGTCAATGTACTTTGCTTCAAAAACAAGCTGACTCCACACAGAGGTACTAAGGAGCTTAGTAAGACAGCCTGATACATCCGTAACACTTAGAAAAAGTGCCACAAATCCGATAAAGTGTGGTGTCAGAAATGGGGGGGGGATGGGACCCCTAATATTGGTGGACCACCCCACCTCCTTCCCAATTAATAAATAAACTGATAATATAGATAGATAGATAGATAGATAGATAGATAATAGCACATTCCTTATCTTTTATTATGAATCTGCACATTACTGAGGCCAATCTGCTGCGCATGTGACAAAGAAAATATCTAAGACTGTATTCATGTATCAGGCAAAATCATTTTAACATATGGATCAGTTTTTTTTTGGACCTTAAACAGGGCGATGATACATGATACTGTATCTTTATAATTCAAAGATTATTTTTAGAATTAGAATTCAGTGATCAGTGTTGACACACCACAGTACACAGTGCACAACAACAAAATGTGTCCTCTCTATTTAACCCATATGTGACAATGTGACATAGCAGGGGGCAGCTAATTCAGTACCTGGGGGCGGTACCTTGCTCAGGGTACCTCAGTGGTGCCTTGCTGGTCTGGGATTCTAACCAGCAATCTTTCAATTACAAGTGTGCTTCCCTAACCATTAAGCCTCCACTGCCCACATTTTTAAATCTTTCTAACATTGCATCCTTTCATGATGTGACAACTGCATGTGTGTCCATCACATCCCCACTACCTTGCCTCCAAAATTAGGTCCCCTCCCAAATTGTCAAACTCCTTCCAACACCAGTCGGTGTCAATGTTATGATATTCACAGTAAAATATTAAACAACTGCTACTACAAACTCTAATAAAAACATGACAGCTACGTATTCCCCAGACGGCCCTGTCACCTTCCCCCAATCTCACCCTATTCCTCCCAAACCCCCAACCTCTACTATCTTTAGCCCCCCATACACTCTCCTCACCACTAAAAGCCCGACTTTGTGTGACTACTCTCAGTGTGATCAGATTAACCAAATGTGCATGTGTGACTGTCCTTTCATGTGTCACCAATACATTATACTGCATCAGTTTTGGTGCTACTTGTCTCAATATGGAATAGGCCCCAGATCATTAGCTTTACAAAACTCAATGGAAGTTTGAAAAAGACCCATTAAATACTTTAAGAGTGACTGCATCTACAAGATTAAGACAATGTCTTCTGCAGCTGCTCCCTCCTTCCTTTGCTGCCACCTAGCACTGCTGCATCAATTTTAATGTGATTTGACTCAAAATTTGATGAATTTCAGATCACCCATGTAATGTGTCTGCAGATTTTGGAAAAGATCTGCTAAAAAGTTATCACACTAACGAGAATATTTCATAGGCTGAATTTTAAAAATGAATTGCAAATGAAAAATGAAATGAAGGGGCAAAAGGACAGCAAATTGGCATTGATCCCTTCTTAAATAGTACAAAATATGCACACCAAAAATGTAAACTGAAAATTGTAACTGAACACAACTGTAAACAAAAATGTAACTGAAAATTAATACACAAAATAGTGAATATTAATTTGTTAAAGAAGATACAAAGAAACACCATTAATTTTGTTGCCAAAAGCTTTAAAGTGGTGGTAACTTAAATGAAATTTGGATTGTGTTAGTAGCTTTCCTATCTTTTAAAAATGAGAATCTCCAAGAATGTCACACCATTTAATTCTGCTTCCAGTTATTATTAATGCTACATAATTTAATTTGGAAAGCTGAAGGTATAATTAAAATTCAAATTCAGCATGCCGGAAGGTATTTTCCACATATACATTAAGTCTCCATGTCACAAACTGATCTGAGGTCAAACCCAAAGCTTGGAGTTGCCTTCATCTTCAATCACAAACATACGCAACATCCCTCTAATATTTATAAACCTCACATGGCAGCAACTCGAATATGTCATACTTCATCTATTACCATAACAACACCAATACAAATACATGCACAATACATCAATTACAAATCTTGTACATTATTTAATTAACATCTTTTATACAATAAGACTCCACAGATCATCTAAAAGGCATGGCATATTCACACAACCTTCAGTTATGATGCCATTCACAACTTCTGGTTGGGTTGCTCATCTGCTGATTCATTTCAATGGCATTTCATCATGTACGGACTACCTTCCGGTGGGGGAGGCTGTTCCATTTGGGGATTCTGTGTAGTCATTGTAGAGCTTGTGGGAAGACAGTCAGGAAACTGGCACCAAAAAGAATCTGTAATATTCTTTCCAGAATCCTCCACTTCTTTGGTCTATAAAGACACGTTCTGATAGAAAGGCACTGGTAGGTCTCTTGGTGAAATATTCCATCCATGTAGCAGTAAGACAACTCAGAGCCAAGTAAATGCCATCATCTAAATATGTGAATATGTCTTTCAGACAAAGCACAGTTTTAAACAGACATAAACTCTTTATGTTGGCAGAAGAGGGAAGAGCCCTTTATTTATAAATTGGGATTGTCTACATGTATGAAAATTATATGCAGAAAGTATGAAATTTCAGTGAGATTCTTGCATATTGTGTTATTTCCATATATCATACAGGATTTGTTTAGCAAAGTGGTATAACAAAGATTATGATTTCCCTAATAAGGCACTTACTAGGTCTTTTACCCCAAAGCTGAAAACTTGATAACTTTAAGCCATGCTACTATTTCGACGTATAGAAATGCATTAGACATCTGTGAGCATCATCTTTCTTGGCCTCCTTATGGAGAAAACCCTACAGGAAGATGATGAGGTTTTAGCCTGAGGACACTGTGGACACGCCTTGGCAACACAAGTATGCAGCTCTCGTTTTGCCAAAAAAATGTTCCCTTCTATTCCAATAAGTTTTGCCACAATGACTATGAGTGCAGCATTATCAATGTAGATAAAATATAAATTTTACTGTCCATCCAAAATAATCAGCAAACCCATGGGATGTTAAAACAGGAAGATTCATAGCCCCCGGATTGGCCATTAATCTCAACATATGTTATATCGGGACTCAACCAGTCTAGAAATCACGTCTGCCAGGCATTCTCTGAAATCACTTTTTTTCTTAAAAAAGCATGCAATGATTTACACTGTACTACAGATATGTCTTGGAAAGTCTCTGCAGAATTCTTTTTGGTAAATGTAATTCCATAAATAAATGTCTTACTACAGCTAACGTACGTCTCCATGCAATTTTGGAATTAAATGCTAATTAGACATATTACACTAATTTCACCTCTGCATTTTGTAGTACTAAAATGAGTTAAATTGACGTAAACATTTTAAAATATGCCACCCATGCATTTAACTAATTGCACACAGGGAATTTTCCCTGCATCCTAATACTAGGAAATTTCAGGAGTATTTAATCACAGTTAGGCTCTATGTTCCTTGGCTATACAGTTCTCTGCAGATCTCATTATATGCTCCTTTCACGTAATAGACATTAACAGTAAAGTATCAAATCTATGACATTCATAATGGTGGCACAACACAGACGAATAAGATTCTAGACCAGCAACTACTGCTATCATGGGTTTCTTGCAGTGCCCCTGTGTTTTTCCTGAAAATCACAGAATAAAAAAATACATTCTTTTTGCAGTGACTGCACTAGGTTGCCAACACCATAGTAATTAACCTGCAGCCTTTCCGGAACTCTGTCGATACCATCAGCTCCTCAGTGTTCACACATCAGCACCTATGTAGCCTCACTTGCATGAGTAATTGCTGGTCTCCAGTTGCCCTCACCAGTACACCGTGGAACAAGCTATTTGTTTGACACATATAGCTAAGTGTGGGACATATGAAATAAGGGAGCAAACAGATATAAACTTGCCGTGTTCAAAAGATCAGGCAATCGATAGTAACAAAACACGCCATTGTGTATGACGGAAGTGATACTGTCTGGATTAACAACGTTACCAGACTCCAAAAAAACAAAATGTGTGATACTGCAAAGTGACGCAGACCTACCTCACGCCAGTAAGACACCACTCTCAAGACTGCTTACTTCTAATCTTGCCAGCAGTGTACAGTACTGTATATAAGTTTTATGGTGCTAAAGAAAATTATGATTAAATGATTTTTATGTTGGTCTAAAACTATGATTTATGTATGTATATGTGTGTTAGCTTCAGTATTTCAAAACCACAGTAACCATCCAATATTCGTGTGTATTTATACCTCACAAGTTATTTAACTAATGAAGTCAATTAATTAAGAGAGCTGGTGCTGAAATTTAATTGAATAGCTGGGGGGCCCTGAGGAGAGGTTTGGGAACTGAAGCTGTGTTCTTCCTACAAGATATCAGTAACTTTTTGGAGAACAAGAATAAATCACTTTTTATTGTGTTAGTTAACTTTATATATATTCAAATGTCAAATTATATGTTTTCTGAGCAAATATACACTTACTAACCAGATAAATAGCTTTAAACATTTTCTCTGACTGCCTAACACTTACTGCACCAGCATAAACACCAAGTCATAAATCTCATCCCTGCATGAAGCATCCATGAAGCATCGACCCACCCCCAGCTGTGTCCCTAGGAGGACTGAAGCTCTCCTCGGTGTGTACTGTGTGCCCCTCAAATCTAAGCATTTATCTTGCTAACGGAAAAGTTTCCCTTAGGTCTGTCGTGCAAAACTGTGGACACAGAGATATGACCTTATCTGCTATTCTTCAGGCTTTGTTTCAAATCTCTGTTAAAATGATCAATATTGTTTAAATTGCTGCCTTATTTAGCACGTCCTGGTGCATCATTTTGAACCTTTTTCTGAATGTGACACACGTAGTACTTCAACTATTGTGAAACATTTGTATGTGGCTATTGCAATCAGTGCAAACCATATAATAAAACTCTCAGAACCAGCAAAATGCTAAAATGCAAAAGTTTTCAGATTAACCATGATGACTAAATCAAAGAGTCCACATGTACAATACAGGTTTGGACAAACTGCAAAATAAATATTACAAAAAAGATGCATTTTCAAATAAGACTCCCTTTCACAGCAATTCCTTGATATTTAAAAGACATGCTTGGTTACAAGAAGCACAGTATATCTCCATATAGAAATTTGCTCCCTTCCAGTAAATATATTCTCTAACCAACAAATAATGTTCATGCAATCACTTTCATTTAATATTATAAGTATACACTCTTAAAATGCACTGTTTATATATAGCATCAGTGATTTTGATCCTGACAAAAGATGCTGCAAAATCCTCTGCATCTTCCCTTAAAACACACACCTCCCTCGTCTGATGGAAAAATTCCTAATGACAGGTGAACCCCTTGATGGATTGAAAATGATGGAATGATTTCTGCAGTGATCGATTCTGGCACATCTGACCCTGCTTTGTAAAGTCAATCATAATAATAATATACGTACAGATTCAATTTAAGCTGACAGCTAGAGAGGTGGCAGGACTGATGCTGAAGGGTCTATTAAGCAGCATAATGATAATAATCAATCAAAACAGTTGTTCTCTGATGCAGGAAGTCTATGAAGTAATTAAAAAAAATATATAGCAATAATGTGCCAATAAGAAAAGAGGGTGGGCCTTACACCCCTAGTGACAAGCAGTGCTCACACCAATTGGTCACCTTCCCATGTGACCATAGCTGAAGGTGTGGCCTCTGGAATCTAACAACCAGGGTAATTTCATGTTGGAGTCATACCAGATTCTCAACATGCTTTGCACACTGTGTCACTTTAACTGTGCTGTCAGGATCTGGATGTAATTATATAACATAAACCATACAGTTTCTCTCTGGCCTCCTGTGTTTTCTGGAAAATCAGCTATTCAACATGCCAGGTTCTGATTTCTCGCATGAGCTCATATGACCTTCATAAATGTCCTTGTAGTATTCAAAGCAAAACATGGAGAGCGCTGGTAATGTAGGGTCCTCCTGCTATTCCTTGTCACAAGCACAATGCGCAGCAGAGATACTGATCAACTGCAGTATGGGTCCCAGCTGATAAAATGAGCGTGGAGGCTCCGTTGGGATCATCAGTAGGCGAGGGCCGTGGCAGGTTCACCCGTGCGAAGCCGAGATAATGGGGCTGCAGCCTTCATGCTGTACGATGTCAGCAGCAGCCCTCTCCCAGATCTGCACCCTGCACCATGCATAAGCGCCACCTCACTCACTGCCTCCTGGCTGTAGGGGATTGGGATTGATGAGG
>JAODJW010000001.1:29258681-29283472 GCA_026777045.1 Hyperopisus bebe
AGCTTTGGTTACCTTAAGAGCTCCCTAATGCACCATGCCGGCTAGGACACCCTGTCCTTCATACACATTGAGGACAGTCCATCTCACATCCAGACTCAACGTTTGCATCCTGCTGGGTGCTAGGAAGGGATCACAGCATCTTTGCTATCCCTCTTCTCAGCCTCCAGCCATTGATTATCATATAGGCCCACAAACCACCGTAAATTTCATTCTTTTCCTCCATTGGCCTCATAGAAAATGAAAACCATACCTGAACTATGTGTTCCCACCCTCAGATTACATGGAACGATTTTCCATGCTGCCAAGAATTTACAAATTCAAGATCTATCCTATCACGGATTAAACATGTACCCTTTATGAATTCCAGGAGTATGTCTCAAAATTCCTATCCTTATCCCGTTAACCATGGCTGTGTCTTGGGTTAACCATGTACCTGATACACAATGAGCTCTTATCAAACGTGAACAGAAAGCCAAGATGCTCGTAGAGTAGCTGAAAACTGCAGATACCCCCATTGGGTCCATAGGGTGAAGGTTTCGATCAAGTTGGCAGGTCATCTTGAGACAAATCCCTCAGCTTATCTGGGGATCGCGCATAGAGCCGTGAGCCAGCGGAGCTGTGCCTCACGCCATCTACAGGAAGACAAGAACGCACAGCTCATCGTGCCAACAGGCTCAAACTCTGAACACGGACAGAGGGTAGGGCTTCCTGTTGGAAAGCCGCAATCAGAGCCTCTCAGTGTTTGAAGAGGGAAAAAAACAGGTGCTGGCAGCCCCCTTGTTATTCAGTACCGGCAGATAATGAGAGGTGCCGGTAGGCAAGAAATGTCCCTGCTACTCAAAGGGAAAAACAAAGCCATGCCGGGAATGTGTACCAGTGAGTACCAGCCCACTTAAGCAGTGGAGTGTCTTAAACCAGCAGTGGCTAGACAGAGGACCCCACTGGAGCTGTCCAAATGTCCATATGCAAATACAGCCTTTGCTATAGGCGTTCAGAAACTCCACTTAAAGAGGTATTTCACGTCTCGGCCCAGAATACCCCCAACTGTCTAAACACAACTGCTACTCCAGTGTAGAGTTTCCATAGCTGTATACACCATAAGCTATAGCAGGTGGACAAAAAGACTACTTACAGGGTACGGTCCGTAGGTACAGGTTGTCCCGGATGGTCTGCTGGAGCTCGTGGTCCACGGAACCCTTTGGGAAGCGAAGGTTGAGGTAGTGACGGAGGTCTTTGTCAATGACACCCCCTGAAGGAAGAAGACGGCAACAGCTTTTGTAAGCTTCAGTGCTGACATCCTGCAGTTCGGCTACTGGATGCCCTGGTTTTGCTGTGGACAGGGCAGCCGCCTCTTTCAAGTGTCTGGCCACTGTTGGGCTTTCAGATGGAGACCCACGTTTCTAGAGTCAACACCTGGCACTCAGAAAAGCGTTTAATCTTTTGGATGGCGACGTATTCATTTTCCATCCAAGAGACACTGGTCCTTGACATTTAACACTGGAGTTAACCGGCAGCAAAATGTTACAGGATTCGGAAAGAGGATAAAACGTGATGCATTTTAATTACCAAAAGAAAAAAAAATTAAGAATAGGCAAGTGGATAAAATGTTAAAAAAAATGACAAAGGCATGCACACACACACATACACCCACAGAAAAATACATAGACACAAATCTTGAGGATTATTTTCAAGAGAAAGAAATGGAGCCTGTGAGAAAAACAGCAGAAATATATTTTTCTCTTTTTCTTTGTGTATGTTCATATATGTATTTAATGCCAGTGCGCGTTCTTCACAATCCTATTGCATTTAGGATACAATTGAAATAAATAAATATAGATATGCTCATTCACTAATAGAAAATAAAGCAAACAGAAAATGAGCATGAAGAATTTGACATTGTGAAGGAGCAGGAAAATACATAGGCGCACACACAGAACAAAGCAGGCAGGCAGGCAGATAACAACACACACACACACACACACACACACACACACACAGACGGACAAAGGCAGTAAAAGCACCTCCGCTTGTAGCGCTGCTGCTATTCACGCACACACTGGGCTTCCCGTTAGTCCACCGGCCGCGTGTGACTGTGCCCCATCAGCACCCGTTCCTCCCGGAAGCCTTCATCCAGGCACGGAACGGAGACAATGAGCAAGGAGAAATGGAAGAGCGAAGCGCGAGAGAGAGCCAGACCGAGGGAGAGACAGAAAGAGCCAGACAGCGGGAGAGCGATCAGCCACTGGAGGCCTGAGTCACTGGCAGCCGCCTTCTGATTGGCCTGTGCGATTCAGAGGTCCTGCAGCTTCCCCTGGTGGCCATGACGGGCAGTGCATGGTGTTTTGGTGTACAAGGAAGATGCTATCTGACACACAGTGAAAGTGCCACCCTTTGGCGCTAATGGGAACCTTATTAGCATGTGAAAATCTCATTAGCATGTGAAAGGCCTCCTGTGTGCCAGCAAGCTAAAACATTAACCCACGTCGCTTGCTGACTGACTAGCGATCACTCAGTCCAGACAAAGTCAGTTATGCTGTGACCCACACACCATAGCTCGAGGTCTAACCTCTGTGCAACGTGAAGCCAGCTAGTCAAAAGCTGTTTAAATGAATAAAGAATAGGGAATAAAAATGGTGTGTAGGGACCTATGTCCACATCTGAAAGGTTGTGGGTTCAAATCCTAGTTGGCAGAGCAACCATATCACCACTGAGCCCTAGAGCAAAGCTCCTGGACCTGAGATGCTCAAAAGACTCATTGATCCTCAATTGTATGAGGCTTTGCACAAAAACATCAACTGAATATGTGAAAAGCACAATAAAAAACAATAAATTTGTTTACACATTTATTTCTCATTTTATATATTTTTTTTGTTATTTCTATGTTTTCTGGCCTCAAATCACTCCATTATAACCATTAGTCATTTTTTAAAAATATGTTATTACGGGTTACTGCAGCCTTATAACAAATTTATACATAAAAAAATCCACAAAGACACTCTGATATGTCCTAGACAGAGTTGGATCCGGGAAAGGGTGAGAAGGGTGATTGCCATTGGTGGACATGTCAGGTCCAGAGGGCAAAATCCAGACCATAATTTTGTATCAACCAACCAGTTGAACATAAAGAGTCACAGTCACAGAGTACTGAGCCGGTTGGTTGAAACAAAATCATGGTCTGGATTTTTACCTTCTGGACCTGCAATGTCGATCTCTGGGGATTGCTCAGGGAGGCTTCTTCTGAGGGGCTATTGTCTTAGTGAACTGCCTGAGCCAACCACCACCGGTTTGACAGCTTTTACCATCCACAGCCACCCCCACCTTCATGGGGGAGAGGGTAAAATTAGTGGAGGTGGGGGGTCAAAGGTGTAGCTTGCCTCAGGTGCCACGTGGGCTACAATCTCATTTAACTTCCCAATATCAAACAAACAAACAAAAAAAAACGTAATAGTTATGTAAAATGTGAACACAAATGAAGTAGACGAAAGTACAAATAAAAACACATTTGCTATGGAATTAAGGAATTAAGATTACTTTGGGAAAGTCATGTTCCTCGGTTCAAGTTAATTAGTATAATGTCATTCATTTACTATGTATGCCTTGCTTAATTACTCATTCATACATTTCACCTTGAAAAGTACCACACCCCCACCCCGCTTCCACGCCTGCCCCCGCCCCATTGCTGCAACTGTAGGGGGATTTAAATCACAAACAGGAGGTGAGAAGCAACAGTACTAAGCACTGAAGCATCACACCACCCAGGCCAAAAACACTTTTAAATTGCCCTGTTTGCGTGCGCGTCACGATCACTTAGTGTTCGGTACCACATGCCCTGAGCACCAGATTAAGCGGTTAGGGAAAATGGATGCAAGGATAGATTATCCAGTTCTCACCGGTTAGCAATGGAATCCTATTCATGCCACAAATGCCATGATCATGGACTGAAAAGTGCAACAGTCGTCATACTGGGTTATCGCCGTGCAATCATGTTGTCATAATATTGTGAACACACAGGCATTTTGTTGTTATTTGTCATCGTGTTTGTCATGTTTGTACAACTGCTTTCTTTATTTAGTTTCTAATATTTAGCAGGATTCTGTTCTCTGTAATAGTTATTCCCTTCTTTTGCAAACAGAGGCTTCCTCAGTACACCAGTGACACACCTCCTGAAAGGAACGACGCATCTAACCCACTAACGATGTGCTTTGCTGGGCGGTGACGTGACGCCCCTTAATGCCCCATGTTTATCCAGCTAGAGAGCATTCCACACACCCTCTCCTTCAGCGAAAATGTTTTGTTTTGTGAGAGATTACCTGAGTGGTCAGTTCCCAGATAAAAAAGTCACCAGCCATTGGTCAGATTATCCCTGTACCAGATAACAGATGTAATCTATGTACTTTCTGCATTTCCTGTTTATGGTTCATTCCAACATTAGAAGTTCCATTAGACACGATAATGAGGTTATGGCCCCATTTGTGGCCAAATCCAGGTAAATGTGGCACTAAGTGTAGAAAAATGCTGAGATTCCTAAGTTTTTGTATTTTTAGTTAGTGTTTGTTTAACATTTTGTGACTTTTTATAATACCCATCTTCCTATAAGGTATCGCAGATGACTTTGACCCAGCATGTAACACTGAGACCAATGTTAAATTAACACATTTGACACAGCCAGTACATTGACTCATTTGTAATTTATAGTCAGTGGCGACTTTCTTAGGGACACCTGCTTGTTAAAGCTAAGGTCCAACCTGCTTCTATCAAGAGAATCATGTGGCTGCAACTCTGGTACATAAAGCGTGTAAGCATGGCGTGTTAAAGGGAGCCAGACAGGGTGCTTCCGGTGTCTCAGAGACATCCATCTATCCTGGAGTTTCACGCAGGACGATATCCAGAGTTTACCGAGGATAATCCAGTCAGTTGTAGTTCTGTGGCAAAAACACCTTGTTAATGTTTCCCCAATGAAGCAGTGGCTGAGTGCATACTGTAGCTGGTTGCCTTTCAGACTTGAAAACACAACGTTTAAAGATCACATAATTTACCAGGCCAAAGGCTTGCATAGCAGCTCGGGCCCCAATTCCACAAGGTGACGTTACTGCGGTAAATGACACACACATCCAACGAACTCTGCAAACCCCCAAAAACAAACACAAACCTGAGCGACCGGCAGACACAAGTCTGCAGCATCAGAGGCACCACAGTAAGAGACAATCAACCCCCAGATCTGTGCAGCCAGCTGAGCTCACTGGCACACGCAGCTCATGCAGCCAGACAAACCCAGACTGTCAATGAGCTCCACTCCATTCCCACAAAAGAGAAAAACTCTGTTTTGCTACTGCAGGGCATTTCAGGCACATATGCAATTTCATTCAGAGGCATCTCTTTGTGGGAGATAGTGAATGACAAGGTGCCACCACCAATCCTGAGCTTCAGGATGCCATCAGTAAGCAATTACAACACAAGCAGAGAGCGGCTGTCGGAGCGAGCCGTCACTCTGCTGTCTGCTGGTGCGAACAGAGCACAATACTGATCACAAAAATAACTGCAGAGAGGAACCTTCAACCTTTCTATTTTTATATGGTTTTCATTTATGAGACGCCATAGATCTTTAAGCCTATGTGTCTAGAGGTTCCGCAGATCGATTCCCAACAGGTTAATCTGTAAGGGTATTATAATCTCCTCTATATTAGGGTACAGATTGGTCCAGAAAGGTCATCCTATGGAGGATGAGGAGGACTCGAGAGGGAAGAACACACACACGTGCTGGTGCATTTCTATTAGTGTGTGGACTGCCCTTTAAAACCCATTTTATTCCAATTAATCATCCTTGACATTGCTCCAGCACAATTCAACAACTTGAAAGCTGACAATTCGCCATAGAAACTTTTGGCACTTTCGTGGAGCAAAATAGTTCCTGTTTCTTAAAATTTAGTGCCCTGACGTTTTGTGATGTTACAAATGAAAAATTAATGACAGAGCCCTTAAACCACAGAGACATCCACAACATTATGATTATTAAAGAGATGATTGGCAACAATTGGTTTGTTTCTAAATGACACTGAAATTGCACTGCGCTTTAAAATTGTTTGTAAATTTACAATTCTCAGCTGACAGGCCTCGCCTATCCATATCCAGAGTTATTGGTTACTTCAAGCAGGCCTGTTGTGTCGTAATACATTCTAATTTATTTTATATTGTCTGTTGACAGGTAACTCTCCCATTCGTAAGGAAAAACATGTGCATCGAGCAGTCTACCTCCTCTCCAACATTTAGCCATCCATCCATCCATCCATCCATCCTGGTCAGGGCATGGGTGGGGCTGGCTGGAACCATTCCGGGGCAGGGCAGGGCGGAAGTCTTTAGCCATCATTTTTGATCCAATCTGATATGGCTGCCAGCTGAATCTTTACTCCCAGGCTCACAATTATGGCACTTCGCTGATTGAAAGGGTTTCTTCTACATGACTGTGTTTACATGCCATAGTCGCCTTCTGGGCATCTCCCGTGCACACAGTCAGGACCATGGAACCCAGATCATCACTCACAACACTGTTTCACAGCTTGATCAGCCCTCCAGGGTAAGAGGCTGCTGGTGGATTTGGGCACGGGGGCCAGTGGGTAGCTGGGGTGAGGGGGGATGTCAGGCCCCCAGGGATTAAGCTCCACCCACCTTAACCCACATTCTTGGCCAGGATATGTGTTCAGAAGATTTAAAACATTTACATTTTTGAATATGCAGCTCAGGATAAAAAAAATTGTGAAAGGTGGACCTCAGAGATATATGCTCAAATGTTGGGGTTGAATCAAGCTCTTCCAGTGGATTTAGCATGCAGCAGTCTTTGTTAGAGGAATAAAAAAGTACGCCGTTTATATGCAACACGGAAGAGGTTAATTAAAAACTCTTCAAAGTTAACTCACCTCATGCGCTTGCAGGTAATTTAGCCAACACAAAGAATTGCAGAGAGAGAGCCGATACAGCCCGCTCCTCTCCAGCAGGGACACAAACAGGTACGCAGACCCTTGGGAAGAATTCCATTTCATAGCTTTCAGTTTAATATGTTTCTGAGGTGGGCCTGCAGCGTTGTGACAGAAAGCACATCTGACCCGTTATTCTCCAGAGGAATCCTATGGCCTGCAGTGGTCAACAGTGCACACTTGACCTAAACTCTACCATTCATCTATACTCTCTAAGCAAAGAATTTACTTTGTTTCATGGAATGAACCATGTAAGGAAGTTCTCATGTCATTCTTTGGTCCTGACAGCATCCACCCCCCACCATGGTTCTGTATACCCTCTGCCTTACACCAGGTTCTCATGTCATTCTTTGGTCCTGACAGCATCCACCCCCCACCATGGTTCTGTATACCCTCTGCCTACACTAACAGTATCTATTGTTCCCTTATGAATCCATATATCCCCTGCCTTATATCTTCTCATTCCAAACATCTGATTCAATCCATCACAATTGTTCAGCTCCAATTGCTGTCAGTCAGAAGCAAGCATTTTAAAACACTGTTTACTTCTGCATTCCTCCTTTTATATCAGAGGTCAGGGAATCATTTTCAGTTTTCTGCAATGGCAGCATTTAAGATATTTTATTTCCAGATTTTTGATGAATTTGTTGCATGGTATTTTCTGAAGGATTATCTGCATGTCTCCAGGGGCTTAATAAAATCGGCTCCTGAAAATCATCAAAATTAGCAATGACAGGCAAGTGTCACTTCTGTCTTTTATTTTAAGTGTAAGAGGCATTTAAAGTTCTTAAAAAGCAAATTAAAGTGGAACTGCAAGGCTAAAATGCTTAATTACAAGAATGAGCCCAGTAAAACCATTTCGCATGATCATCCCAGCTGTGATCTTCAAGGTAAGTATGCAGTTAGAGGCCCTGTATCCCTGTCTAGCATTCTCTCTCTCTTTCTCTCTCTCTCTCTCACACACACACACACACACACAAGGAAATGCTTTGTACTTATCCATAGGGACATGCAGTGCAAACAGTACAAGTAGAAAATGTTTTAGTGTGAATATTTTCTGTCTTGGGGTTTATCTAGATTGGCTCAAAACTGTCTACATTTGAAATACAAATGATTTCAAGAAAATGCAGAAGATGTGCAAATCTCAAAAGCTTTTTGTGAATGAATAAACAAATTGCGCCATAGTACATATTTCTGAAAGGACACATGTCACTTTTTTGTTACTAAGGATGTTTTGGGTGCCCTTTGTGTTATTATCTTACAGGTTTGCTCAACAGCCATTAAAAACCCCTCCTGTAGATATTTTTTACTAAGAGCATAAGGCAAATAGGTCACAAATGTAACCTTGTTTTTAGAGCCAGTTTCTGCTTTAATCATGCCTCTTAACATTAATATCGCTGCCAAAGTGCAGGTTGATTTTCTTACCATAAGCGACATCACATTACTTGGGGAGAGAGGAGTGTCTGGCAACCCACATATAAGAACTGAGAAAGTATGGTAGTATAGTATAGTAGTATAGTTTGAGCTCCCCGTCAAATTCTCTGTCGCTGTCAGGAACAGAGGATCACAGGTACATCAGCTCTCGGTTTACAGATGAAACGCAGGACAGCAACTGAGTGAGAACAGGGAGGATACAAGGTACACATGCTGTACCTCCTTGCTGTCTGTCTGAGAAATAAAATACTCATCCCTCACTGGACATTTATAAATGAGTAACAAAGTACAAATGAGTTTACAGTCTCAAATGGGTTAAGGGACAGGAAAATAAAAAGCAGGCAGGCAATTTAGAACTATCTGATCAATAAGTATCGAGACTTGACTTACCACTTCTATGTAGACTATTGTAGCCTAAATGCTAAAATTTACCATACGGCCCACTGGATACCTCTGGTGCATGAGATATGAGAATGAGTACAATGAGCATCTTGTCACAGTACGGCGCCTTGTTGGGACAAGGAGGCCCATGTGCGTCAGGGATGCTAAGTGCTCTGTTGCTGGTGGTGGATCATCACAGTGGTGACTGTATTTCAAACTGTGCAGAATAAAGCGACGGTAAATCACTCTGGTACCAAGCCCAGAAAACCCTATGGATACATGCATCAGAATATCATTAGTGCTGGAAGTTCAAGAAAGATCGAGAAAGATTTCCTAAAAGGATTGAAACAAAAATTCCAGAAAGAAATGTGGAAAGGCCAATATTACAACCACATCTGGAAAATCACTGACAGATGTCAATGGGCAAATATACCAACAACTTGGACAGCAAAGACTTCAGCAACCAGGACATTTAACAGGGTGTCAAAGAAGAACCTTCAGTGAAATTAAATATTACTTGATGACACTCATAAGGATGTGCTACATGGTAATTTTGAAGAAAAGAGCTTTTGAGGACTTTTTAAGAATATCATAATACAGAAAAAACAAACAGTTGCAATACTTAACCTTCAAATAATTAACATTATTGTACCCCATCAATGTAGAATTTTTCAATGAATATATTACAACCTTTTCTATAAATCAACACAGATAGACGAGCCAAGAAATGCAAATACATTCATTGCATGACAATGAAAATAAGGTGGACAAAACACCTGGTACCTTATAAAGGGCTTTTGTACTTAGAATCCAGTGCTGCCCCAGAGAATGATACCAATTTTTCTTTAAAAGAGAAATATAATATTGAATGTATACTGTAACTGTATTCTTTTGACTTATAATATAGAATTGTGGTTGTATAATAGTGCAGTGGGCATCCCCATGGGTTGTAGTTTCACATCCCATCCTTGCTGTGTATGTAGAGTTGGCATGTGTGGGTTCAACGCTCATTCCTGCTAGGTGCATGTGTGGTCTAGATGTTCACTCTGCATTGCTGATTTGCCCTGGAGTCCGAAGGCTTATAGTTGGACTAATGGGTACTGTATGTCGAAATTTTTTGTGTGCATGTGTGTGTGCGCGTGGGTTTGTGTGTGTGTGTGTGTGTGTGTGTGCGTGTGTGTGTGTGCCCTGCAACGGACTGGAGTCCACCAAGGGTGATCCACTGCATTACATCATTCGTTTCCTAGGACAGACTTTGACCCTGTACTAAGCAGTTGATAGATGATTGGCTATGTATACCTGTTATTACGCTTTTTCTTAAATTAAATATTATGACTTGATACCTCTTGGGAACATTTTTCATCTGATCACTGATTAGCCCTTCAGTCACTTCCCTGTGCAGCCACAAAAAAAGCTAAATATATCACCAGACTTAATCAGAAAACTGATAGTAAACTAAATGAATCAAAACACAACAAGCAAAATGAAGATGGTTTGGTCCAGTCCTCAACATCTGACAGAATACTACAGAGAACTATCGCTGCTATGCTTGAGGTAGGATCCAAAGTTTGTTGGCAGATTCTTATGGCAACAAACCTACAGGTCTACACTGCTTCTTCTCATGCTTAGCATTGAGCAAGTTGTTTTGAAGAACAAGTTAACTGGTTACTAGTTACAAGTTTGTGACCATGGGCCATGTCAAATACCACAAATTTCATGGCTATAAAGCTAATGGAGCAGTGTGTGTCAGTAATTGGGGGAAATTGATGTTTGATATTCAGAGGATAATTATAATTATGTGTCCAAGTCTCTTAAGACGTTGTAATCAAGCACCTACTCAAGAAGTCTAATATGGATCCACATGTAACACAGCCTCGGATAATAAAGAGACGGCTTTCACATAGACTGCACTTTTTTGAAATTTAGAGAGATCCATTTCCTGGTAGTGCTTGGCCTTCTTACAACCCAGCCGTGCATGAACCTTTATCGAAACGCCACCGCAGCACTGAAGCAGCATCTGTTGACGTAATGTATAGCATGCCTCTCTCCTCCGACTATGGTTTTGTCTCTGTTCTACTGCCTTAGTCACCACGTTCTCTTGCACAGAGTTCTCTGAGAGAACTGATCCTTTCATACTTTAAGCGAAATCTGTCGGATTGTTACAGGTTTGTTCAAATAAAGTATGAATCATTGAACTGTTCCACAGTAGAGTATGAGACGAGCTCCATTGAACTTCCATCTATACATACTACCTCCTGAGAATATTACTCACAAGCTAATTATCACTGCTATGCTGAGGACACATAACCCCATGTATCTGTCAGAGTGAAGAACCTCTGTAAGCCTGAAACCTGCATAAAAGACATGAAGAACCAGGTGACAAATGACTTCCTCCTAGTCTAATAAAACAGAAGTTATGTTAGTGGTGATGTAAAGTACTACTTCACAGCCTTCAAGCCTAAAATAAAATTTCCCTTTCTTCCCAAAATCAAAGATCGAAGATTTTTCTGGTTTTTCATTCCCTGAGGAAAAATTATGGTGAGCCATTGGGAAAAGCAGTAATCCGGATCCTGAAATCCCAGACTGTGCCGGGAAACAGTCTATGCGCCCTAGAAAGAGTCAACAACAATAGCTGTCATCAAGATCATGGAAGGAACTCATCACGATGAAAACGGTTAACTCTTCTCATTCCACACACATAGGAAACAAAGAGTAGAATTTCACTATTCTAACACTACTTTACCCTAACTGAGGAAGTTTATTGACTCCTACAGTTCAGTGGGTAAGTAAGGGGTTGTGAAATTTTCCTCTGTGCCAGTTTCTTTATTTATATTCAGTGAACCTTTTAAATAAAGTACCAAGTAACAACCAGCCCCATACGAGTATCATTGCTTCACCTTGTGCAACAGAAGGCAATGTGTTTCGGTTACGGCACAACACTGCCCCCTGTAGGATAAAAACACACATCCGAATTAATTACTGTTAACCACTATGCATGATGAATGAAAACATGATTTGTGCTCAGTCAGTGAGCCACTTTGCTGCCATTGTGCACTCAAGCTGTCCATATGATTTGTTGCCAAGGGATGTTCAGCCAGAACAGGGACCTGTGGACACCGATGGTGCCCCCTGAATAGGTGGGGCTTCTAAGACAAGGTAAGAATCCACCCACAGAGAGTTCCAGTAGCAGAAATAACAGTGAGATCCTGGATGCTTCTAAACCTAATACAGGCGCACACACACTCTTTTTTCCCTCACATATCAGCTGATATCAGACCACACACCCAGACCGGCTCCCTGACTCAGAGATGACACAATGAGAGAGTGGGCCAATGTTCTCCAGACCTGACGAGCAGATGGGTAAGCGGTCTGGTGTTCAGCAAGCCCGGTAGACCAATCACAATGCATTGTAAAGTTCTAGAAACATGACAAGCCACCGGAACATCAAAACTCCTTCAACAAGGGCCAGTAGTAATCATCTCCAGGCCAATGTTACACCGCCCAAACAAATTGAAAGCGACAGACCGAGTGGAGTGCAGGACAGGGCTCCGCAGACCACAGATACCAACAAAAGAAGCAGACAAGCAAACTGCAGCAGGCCAAGCTGTGGGTTAGCAAAGCTTCAGCACTGGGTTCTGGATGGAACAAAAATACCAAGAGACAGTAGCACTCATAAATTAAACCTCTGCAGTCTGCAGAGACAATATAATTAACTGATATAATACTCTTGGGGCATACAGATCATATTGTAGATCATATACCCTGTAAGGCACATAATAATGTAATTATTTCACTGGACCAAAGGGGCTGTTTTAGGACATTTATCATGATAATGTTTGTTTTATCCATACTGTTAACTGCAGGGTTAGCAGTATACATTGAAAGAGAAGCCATAGGCAAGGCAGGAGTATGAGGGGATTCAGAGTGTTTGCACTATTGAGTCGTCTTTGTTCTGCTTATATTAAGTTTATATTGGGAAACCCATGAATAAACTGGATATGCTGCCAAATGAGGAGACCTGTCTTGAGGTGGAAGGCAATGTGTAGCACAGTCTATGTTGGTTCGTCGTAGCCCGAGTCAGGTAGTTAGTCCAACACCACGCGGTTTTTCCCTTTGCTAAACTGTATAGCAGACAAGCAGGGGTCTCCCTCTATGAATCTATGGCTGGTCTATATTCCCCCTGTCTGAATAGAGGGAGACCTAAAGTTCTTGTGGGAGTCTCAGACACAGGGCTCTGTCTGAAACACCTTAGGTCAGTAGTCACCAACTACCCCCCCGGCTTCTCTGTACTGCATTGATGGCCACAACCCTGTCACTTTATACTATCCTTTATCCAAATGAGTGTTAAGCTCCAAAAACACTGAACATCTTAATCATTACTGACACACAAGACTTGATAAAAAAAAATTATGAGTCTCTGTCCTGTGACGTCAATATAATCTGACATAACACCTCTGAAAATCTCCACCAGAGGGACACTGCAATATGAACGGTAAGGGACTCTCTATACTACCAGATAAATGATGGGCAACTCTTATTCACAGTGCCAGAGAAAACGGTAAGGGTCTCTCTTTCACACTGCCAAACAAATGGTAACTGACTCTTCACACTGCCAAACAAACAGTAAACACTCTCCTTTACACTGCCAGAGAAATGGTATGTGGCTTTTCTTACACAGCTCAACATACAGCCCAGCTAACATGGAACATGTCCAAGACTTTAGCCAATGTCATGTAAAGATCTTCATAAAGACTGCAGAGAACGTTCTTATGTTCAATGTTAATGGAACTTTATTTCCACGTTCTGCATTTCATCAAAAGTTCTGTCAATGTTAGCATGATAACTTTATTACTTCAACATCCTCTTAATGTAACCAGTGTTGAAAAATATTGTTTTATAATAAAAATATTATTTCATAATAGTGATATATGCAAACGTGGCATCCAGCTTTGAACCCACAACGATAGATGCAAAAAGTGACTGAGTTACTTGCTGCTGTACCAGGCCATCTGTTTGTTTTTACATTATCAGTCTTAGTTGTAGCAGTGGTTTTAGTAGTGGGATAATGTTTTGGGAACATCAGGAAAACTCGACACTCTGAACATTTCAATACTTTAATTGTAATGGTCAGTACAGTTCAGTACTGAACAGTACAGAAAAGTTAAGAATGAAAAATTGTTAGCTGGGTGTAAGGGACTCTTTAGGGTGCCAGACAAATGGTAAAGGATTGTCCTTCACGCTGGCAAATAAATGGTACAGGACTCTCCTTCACAATGCCAGACAAATAGCAAGCGACTCTTCTTTATGCTGTCAACAGAAATATTTTTGTGTCTTTTCCACTAAAATGCACACAGAAGCATTTGAGCGTATTTTCTCTCAATCAATAAGTGAGAACGATGTTTTATGGCACATAAATAAAGCAAAATGTCCATTCAGTGTTCCATACAATAGGTTTTTACAATAGTCTCTTCACATCATATTCACTTTCAGCATATGACCTATAAACGCTTGTGTGAACTCAAATAAACACACATCGTATTACTCAGAGTTTCATGATGCCAAGTGATTCCATTTCCAATCAGAAACTTTTATCTAAGGTTCCATGTCTTTTTTAAAGAATATTTTCAAATTTATAAGACTGATATTTCAATGAAGCAATCTTATGCTCTCCAGTATTCACCATCAATGATTATTTCTTGTTCTGCTGTATTGAAAATTACTTGCCAATTTTGTGTTAACAATCTGTGCTGGCCCAGGTGCATTATATTTCCAAATCTCACTAATACACAAACAAAATTTTACTTTGTGAAATTGGAGTCCATGTTGTGTTCAACACAAGAATGGATCATTTACGGTAAAAATACACTAGATGGACAAATGTATTGGGACACCTGGCCATTACACCAACAGAAACTTTTATGACACCCAATTCTAAATCCATAGGCATCGATATGGAGTCAGTCCCCTCTTTGCAGCTATAACAGCCGCCACTCTTCTGGAAAGGCTTTCCGCAGGATACTGGAGTGTCTGTGGGAATTTTTGCCCATTCATCCAGAAGAGCATTTGTGATGTCAGGCACTGTGTTGGACGTGAAGGCCTGGCTCACAATCTCTGTTCTAGTTCATCCCAAAGCTGTTTTCAAAGGTTTGAGGTCAGGACTCTGTGAGGGCCAGTTAAGTAGTTCTACACTGAACTCACCCAACCATGTCTTTATGGACCTTGCATTGTGCACTGGGGCATGGTCATGCTGGAACAGAAAATGGCCTTCCCCAAACTCTTCCTACAAAGATGGAAGCATAGAATTGGTATGCTGAAGCATTAAGCCCAACTCCAGAAAAACAACCCCATACCATTATCCCTCCTCCACCAAAACTTACAGTAGGAACATCGCAGTCAGGCATGTAACGTTCTCCTGGCATCCACCAAACCAAGATTCACCAATCAGACTGCTAGACAAAGAAACATGATTTGTCACGCTAGAGAACACATTTCCACTACTCCAGAGTCCAGTGGCAGCATGCTTTACACCACTCCATCTGAAGTTTGGCATTGCGCTGGATGATGTGAGCCTTGCATGCAGCTGCTCGGCCATGGAAGCCCATTCCATGAAGTGCATGTCGCACAATCTTTGTGCTGGAGTTAATGCCAGAGGAAGTTTGGAGCTGCAGTTATTGAGTCAAAAAAGCGTTGGCGACATTTAAGCACTATGTGCCTCAGCACTTGACGATCCCACTCTGTTACTTCATGTATTCTGCCACTTCATGGCTGAGTTTCTGTTGTTTCTAAACGCTTCTACATTGCAATAATATCACTTATGGTTGACCATGGAATATCTAGCAGGGAAAAAATTTCACTAACGGATTTATTGCAAAGGTGGCATCCTATGACAGCACCACGCTCAAATTCACTGAATGACACATTCTTTCAGAAATGTTTGTAAACCTGACTGCATGCGTAGGTGCTTGCCTATATACACTTGTGGCAATGGGTCTGAATGAAACACCTGAATTCAATTAAAAAGATGTGTATCCCAGTACTTTTGTCCATAGTGTATATAACACTGACTTACATATTACACTGGGTACAATAGGTCATGCCAAAGATCCACAATGAAAAATAATAATACAGCTTTCAGGAGAAGTTGGTCTAGGTTATAAAAATTAACAAAGCCATTTTCAAGGGGCATGAGAATTCCATTTCAACAACATGGAAATAGGCACAACCCAGAAGCTACCACTATGATCATGTTGTAAAACACATGACAAACACTACAAAGGGATGGATGAAAAACAAGAGGATCAGTATTTTGAAACGACCCAATCAAACACCATTGAAAGTCTATGGTGACCTAAAAATTGTTGTCCACTAACACTAACTTGGCAGAGATGGAACAAATTTGCATAGAGGATTGGGCAAAAATTCCAAAATCAAAATGTGCAAAGACATACCCACAAAGACCGAGAGCCTATTTATAATGTATTGACTTGGAGGGTTGGTGATTACTTTTCTAAATGTGATGTGAAAGACTAGGGAAAAAAAAAGAAAAAAATGATTGAAATACATTTTCCATCACAAAAGTGTTGAATGTACACTGTGTGCTAGTGGAGAAGCCTGCACTAACTCCTGGTCTGTAACCAGAGGTAATTTGCAGTATATTCCTAGGTGCAGAGAAGAATCAGTTACCTGCTGCACAGTCTCTGTGGGGCGCCCATAACTAAGCAGCCTATAACTCAACCAACACTCCAATTAAACGGAGAAAACTTATTTTTCCCAGCAGAAATGAGCCAAAACCAAAAGCAGATCCAAAAGCATGTTTATAGTCATGTCTGAAGTGCGGAGTTTTATAGGGTGAAAACAATCTTATTTGCCCAAGACGGATTGGATGCTTAACAGATGCTGAAACCGGCAAAGTGATATTTCTGACGTATAACAAATATTTAAAAATACCTCCTCGGCATAAATTTCTATGACATATAACAAATATATAACAAATATATGTTCCTGGTGTTTTAGTCTTTCTGGCTTTACTAAATACAAACAAACCCAAAGATGCACAACCAAAACATTCATGCTCAGGTCTTCAAACATTCAGAAAAGCATGAATACAAATGTAATCTTTCATATCAGGCTGGTGTTGATGGGCTTACATTCAGGTGTCAGTTGAACATTTCAGCAGTCCTGAACTGCAAATTTTAACCTAAATGCCATTACAAGGAATGGGATGCACACACAAACCTGGTAACTCAATCAGAATTGAGCCCCACTAAAAGCACGGTTAATGAATAAACATAACGTGGAATGACCTGGCTTCCCAGATGGTGTGTCTTAAACATGATAATGACATTACTGATCCTTATCCACATCAGTGGTTCTGTCTGTACATAATGGTCACTGCTACTTTTGGGGGGTTAAAAACAATACAGATTTTTTTCACCATTACAAATAAGAGCAATGAAACTGATATATTAAAGAAAATAGACAAATTTCAAGAAACAACACAAGGGTTGCTGACAATCTGATGCAGTACCACTGCTAGTCACTAGAGGCAGAGTTGTTTTGGAGTCTTTGCAAGGTCTATCCCCAAATCCCCCAATTTTTTCTCCTTGCAATTCTTCTCTTTCACCTTGATATCTTATGCCAGTATTATTGGTGAGGTGAGAATCCTTTTAAGCATTGGGATTCAGCCATCTCGCCAAGGTCTTTGTTTTGTTACATGAACAAAAGCTACTGATTCCTTCACAGAAAAACTACAAAGCAGCAGTTATTGTGGTTTATGCAGCCAAATCTGGGATTTCTACACAGGATTTTACTGTTTTAATCCAAGGCCAAGAAACAGAACACCAAGGACACAATGACCATTGTGAATGTCAAAATCACCTTCCATTCAATTAATATTTTTTCACACTTATAAAATGTGTATACTAACAGTACCGATTAACTAGTGGGATACCACAGATGTAAAAAAAAATCCATATTCATGCACAGAAAACATATATGAACATATTTATGATTTATGATTATGAACAATATCTTTCCAAAAATCTCTGCCTGTTTGTCTTTTTCCAAAATAACCAGGAGAAAACTAAGTGATTCTCAGTAAAGTGTTCACATCTGTGAGAGTGAGATTCTGCGCAGTTAAGTGACATGCTTACTTGTCAGACACAAGGCTTTGAGAGCCTCACTCCGATCTGCTGCAGCTGCCAGTGCTAATGCTTCAGCATTCATGACAACATGGGGCAGAAATCTGACTGACTCCGTCACCATGAATTTGCACAAGGACACAGGCAAACGATAATACTATTAATTAATGGGAAAGGTTTCCCATATTTCAGGGCTGCAGCTGCATCTTCTTTCTTAAAATAGTTTGCTAATAATTTCACATAAACTAACATAAAAGGTACTTTTACACAGTACAGAGCAAAATAAGTCGCTGGGATAAGCAGGACATTTTCCATCTGACAGGCTTTTAACACATGCACAGATTTTAAAACGTATAGTTTGTCACAATCTTGAGGAAGGGCTGTGTGATATATCAAAAAATGAGCCAATATTTACCACCGATAATTCCCTGTAAAATGGTGACCCATATTGCTTTGCACAGCCGCGTACTAAACAGTCAGAAAAATGTCTGCTGGGTGGAATTTTTTTAACGTCGTTAGAAATGCATTTTCCAAACATCGCTCTGCTAAAATTTCATGAGGAGGATCTACTAATATACATTTCAACACAACAGATTTGCTCGGCTTACAGCGAGACAGTACAGCACGCGTTTGTTTGCAGAAATGAAATGTGGTCGTGAATTTTACTCCATACATGTAAGTTTTGAGCAACCTGGCTGTTAAATACTTGAAATCCTTTTTTATCAACATTTCAGTTTTTCCAACTATCAGTTCTCTTCCCCTCCATCTCCCTTCCAGGGTTCCATACATATTCAGTAAATTATTATTATTATTATTGTTGTTGTTGTTGTAGTTGTTATTACTTCAGTTCATGTGAAATAGTTCAGCAGAGGAACAAAACAGCACTGAAATGTTATACAAAGTCTTATCTATTTGTTTAATACTTGAAAGGCTTGTTTACATTCCAGGTCCTTGGATAATGAGTCAATTTTCATTTTTTCTAAGAAGACTTTTTCTTTTTTTTACATCTTAAGTGATATTGTATGTTCAGCAGCGATGCAGTTTTTGTGTTTTCCAGATGTGGAACATTGATGTGAATAAATAAAACCATGGTTAATTTCTGTCCTGACTTTTAAAAAGTATTTTAGAGAAACATTAATAATGTCAGTATATATCAAATATCAATATGGTGACCTAAGATATCGAGGTTTTGTTTTTCAGTCATACTGCCCAACTCTATTGTGAGGTACAGAGTACGACCCGCAAAGAACAATCCGGAAGCACTGTGGTAATTGAGGTTTCTCTTTTCTCAGTACCACATGTAGGCTGTCAACGCTGCTCAGATCCCAGCCTGCCGCATTGGGCCAGTTGAAGATGGAAAGTGTCCAAGTGCTAAGAGAGGCTGTGAGCACTTGTCCCTGTGCCCCACCGGGTCCTGCAGTCCTCCCTCCCTGGCATGATCCCCACCCACCCCAAAGACCTCTGTACGGACACACGTGGATGAAAAGATGCAGTTTATGCAAGGCTCCAGAAACGTCTGGGTGACGACATCTGGACTCCGCTAGCCGCGAGGGGAGACCTCTATCAGTAACCTGATGTCGCAGCCACAGAGAGACCCTCTCCGTGCTTCATCTAAATTACTCCTGTAAGAATATCAAACTGCATAAACAGCAAGTAAAAATAGAGCATCAGTTTTCATATAAGCGTGGATAAAACCCATTATAAGGGTCAGTATTGCAGTCATAGCATATCTAATGTTAGTCCTCGGCAAACTACAGTAAAAGAGACCCATTTCTGCTCTGTCCATTTAGACAATGGTGGACTAATGCAAATTAAGGTGAGTGGGCTTTGAGAAAGTTCCAATTAAGTGATTCTGCCTTGCTAGATGACAGGCTCTCAGACAGCATGTGCTTTTTTTCTGGTTTGAGTCCAGTGAGACCAGGCTGACAGGACCGCACAGGAAATAGGATCATAAACAGGGACACTGTGCACAGTGTGATGTGATTTCCTTTTAACATTCATTTAACCCTCCCCCCATCGTCATCACTATAGATTTAATCCCTGCACACATGCCCTTCCTGCACAGTGGGAACAATTACACGGGTTTATCAATAGATACTGATCATATTCAATCTGACACATAACAAAAAAATATAAGTACCATGAGGAATGGGGTTGGTGCTGTTAGACATTGCGGGGGAGGGGGAGGAGGGACAGGTTCGGGCAGCTCTGCTCCTTGCCACCCAGCTCTCGAGATGAGAATGAGATCTGTCACATAAGTATATAGCTGCTAAAGTCAGAACAAGCTTTCACTGTGACCGTGTCTGAACACGGGCAGAGAATGACCTCTCATAATGCCCAATAAAGTGTAGCTACATGCTTAAATTATGGAGAACCCATGTACCCCCAGAAGTGCTATATTTATGCCAAGGAGGTATTTATAAGGTTTTTTTTTTTAAGGAGATGTGGGCATTATACAAGGACTTTTCATGTTCTCGCCAGGCTCCAGCAGTACTAAGTGCTTCTTCACACAGTTCAAAGACTTGCAGTTAGGCTAATTGTCATCTCTGAATTGACTGTATGTGTATGCGCTCTGGACGGACCAGCATCTGGACCATGGTGTACCCCAAGCTCTTTGCCCCCACTGGAACATCGACTAGGATAGGACGAGATTACAAGATGGATAGAGAACATTATAAGAACTCAATATTTTATTTTACTTTCGTTTCAATTGACTTTTTTCAGATAGGATTAAAAAATGTGTCAAAACCCCAAAGAGTGCAGGGAGCCCCAACAGCAGAATGCCTCACACCTCCTCTGCCTTTAACAAACAGCTGTGCATCAGAATATTTATTACTCACAGCTGGCGGGCAGAGCGATGCAGGATTCAAAGACGAAACACACAACAGCTTCACATTCACAATGACATGCAGGCGTATGCATTATGGGGCATTTCAATCAAAGCCGCAAAATCATCAGGCTTTGTTTGTTAGAATAATCGACAGCCATTAAACACATTAAACCTACATCTGTCAGTGATCAGCTCTCAATTCAGCTGAAAATCAAATTCAGTCTACATGTTTGCAATAAGAGAGACATTACTGTCTTTTGAAAAATGTTTTGTGCATCAAAATATTGACTATATTCATCTCACAGATCCACACCTATAAAACAAGACAACCATAAAACAGTGAGATAGTAAGAGACTGCAAGAAATCACTTCCAAGGCTTCCAAGACCCATAATAATAGACTTACCCCTGCACAATATTTGGTATTGTCGTCACAGATGAAAAATTTCCATATACGGACACCTTACGGTATACTCTTCCTTTCTTAATATTTAGAAATTCATAACCCTCCCATCATTTTATCTGCTCAGGGAGGGCTTCACTCTCCATTATATGGGAATTATGAAGTCATATACCACATTTTAACATTTTTGGCACCTTTCTTGTTTTTCTGGGAGGAGATGAGTTGGCTTTTTCTAGCACCCACTGTAGCATTAGCTCAAACATTTCATAGTACATTTATCTATGCAATTTCTACCAAAAGCGCACATTTCATAAATAGCATTTGAAGTACAGTATATCTGTGTAAGATTCTGAAAAGGATGTGATAAGAAAATGGATGGATGGATGGATGGATGGGAAATTTTAATGCCTTTTCTGGAAAGTGTGTGGTAGAAATTTTGAGCAGTAGACTAACACATTTGAAGATAAATCTTCAAGACCTTGGGATTTCAGTATGACTAGTATGAAAAAATGTTTTTTTCAAATTACTCTCTAAAGCTTAAAAGTTGAGATTAGAATGATATAGGAGTCAATGGGAACCACTTCCAAAGAGAGAACCTTCTGCAATTTTCTAGTAATTTAATTTATAGAAAGAAAATATAAGGTCTTTTTTTTGACAAACTCCAAGCTACTAAAATATCCCTTAATATTCCAACAGGAAAAAAAACAGGTCAAACTTGTTTCCAAGCAAAGTGAGCCTGACAAAGTAAAAATGCTTACTGCCAGTGAAGGCTGTGACAGGGAGAACATGACTACAGTCCCTCCCCAGTCTGACGTGATCACACGTCTCCGCCGGGGAAAACACGCATCACTCTTCCCACAGAAATCACTCCCAAATCATCACCTCAGCCAGGGACACAGCCGTGCCAAAACATCTGAGCTGCTCCAATTCTCCCCTTCCATGCTAGTCTTTAATCTCCATGCTGCCCGGTGGCAGAGTCTCCACTCTATCGAGCTCCAATCTCATCCCACACTCTGCCTCTCTGCTCTCCCACCGTCCACAAGATGAAAGTGCACAGTACTGATGACACTCAAGTGCGTTTCCTGTCAACAGTGCACAGATCACAAGGAGGACAAAAAACAATCAAGCACTAACTAACAGAGTTGGGAAAATCAGGTCCAGAGAGTAAAAGTCCAGATCACGATTTTGCTTCAACCAACCAGTTGACCATAAAGAGTTACAGTCCCAGAGTACTCAACTGGTTGGTTGAAACAAAATCCTGGTCTGGATCCGACCTTTACTCTCTGGACCTCTGCTAACTAATATAATCAATACTATATGTATTAGAAGATTAGGGCAGTTTTAAGGTTCTTCTAGGGTTTTAGTGAAAATCTGTGAAAGAGCAGAATACACAAACATATGTACCATTTATCTTCCATGTTGTAGGAAATACAGCCCATGCACTCAGAGGTGAATGTTTCAGGTTCAGAAAGTAAACGTCCAGACCAAGATTTTGTTTCAACCAACCAATTAAGTACTCTATGACTGTGACTCTTTACACTCAACTGGTTGGTTAAAAAAAAATTCCTGGTTTGGACTTTTACTTTTTATGCCTGAAATGTCCAACTCTGCAATTTCTGAAATGAAATTCTCTTAGGTTGCCTCCCAACATCCAGTGGGAGCCCTGCTGTTATCAAGCACAGAAACGGATCTCCTGTCGCTGGAGCTGCACAGCAGGCAGCCCATAAGCAGGGTAACTTGCGGGTCTGCCAAGGACCCACCCAGCCACATGCACACTGCCCAGCATTTCCCTGTGTCACATGACCCTTCCTGTCACATGACTAAGCCCCTATCCCATTCCACAAACATTCCTGCCCCCACCCCAATAAATTTCCACGCCGCATGACACAGGGCCTCTTTTGCTCGAAAAAAAAAAAAAATACTGAATGAAATGTAAAATAAGCGGGGGAGGGGGAACTGATCCTTCATGAAATTCCAGAGGAGCTGAATCATCACGCTACAGTAATACTCAAGGCAGAAGCGTCCCATCCTGAAGAGGTAAACGGGAACAGTGACAGGAGAAAGCGAGAGGACAGGCAGCCCTCACTGGGGAAAGAAGCCACAAACGAAGAGCCACAGTTATTAAGACATCGAGCAGCCAATCATTCGCACAGTGAGGCCTTCTTGTTTACACAGTGAGTACGCAGTCATTAAGGAAGCCTGAGCAGTGAGACATTAACATCTGTGCTTGCTGTGTGTCTGCAGCCCGCTCGCATCACGAGCAAAACTCGCTCCGCCACAGCTGGACAAATTCCTGCGTTTCATCTTGGCCTCCGCCTCACGCTGCTGCTTTCACCACGTCCCACAAGGAGCTTCTAGGGAACGTCACAGTAGAAGCGGCTTCATCTCACCGTTAATCCTTTCTTTTGAGAGTTTGTAGCCCTGCCTTCAGCAATGACACCTCACAGTGGACACAGTCAGCTGGACAGAGTGCGCAGGCCAACCCCGCAGCAGCCCAGGGGGCATCGCACAGCACTTTGCCACAATCAGACCCTTCGTCTCTATGAGAAGTGTGAAACAGAGGCTACCTTCCCTTCGCTGGTTTTCACACCAGTGCAGCAAGACAGGAGACAAGGAGGACAAGAACCAAACAATCAAGCACTAACTAATATTATAAATATAATATGTATCAGAATATTAGGGCATTTTTTAAATGATAGTTTTAGGATTCTTCTAGGTTTCTGCTCACTGAAAACCTGTGCTGAAAGAGCAGAACAGAAAAACACGTGTACCGTTTATCTTCCACGTCGCAAGAAACACACTCCATGCACCTTTTCATTCCTGAAATTCTCTAGGGTGACTCGCAACATTGATTGATAAGCATGATTGTTGTTGACTGCACTTTAATCATTATTCGTTCTACACTTAAAATTCTAATAAATGAAGTTTTTTGTGTGAGATATATTTTCTGGTCTTTAAATTGCTAATACAGGGGTGAGTGAAATCATGGCAATTACTTTGGAGCACATATATTTAATTGTTCAGATGATAAACCATGAATTAAACTAAATGAGTATCTAATTAAGATCAATACCATTTTACACTCTTAAGGGAGGAAATGAATTATGCAGTTTTATTTTAACAAACATACTCAATACACTTTTCACGTAATTATGGAACTGGCAGCAGTTACAAAATCAAGATCACAATCCAGGCAAAGATCAAAGAGCTTTCTGAAATGAAAACCAACACAGAGGTCTGCCAAGAGAAAAGTGCTCTAAAACATACACACATTAACATACTGACTATGGACACTATATAGTCAGAGGAACAACAGCAGCAGCCTCTATACGCACAGGAAATGGTTTTCTCTTTTTTTTTTTTTTAACCCTAATAGGATTAGTTGTTGGAAGCCAAGAATGGATTTAAAACTCATTTTTTCGAGAAGCAGTTATGTATAGTTGGACAAATATATATATAGTAGTGCTGTCAAACGATTAAAATTTTTATTCAGATTAAACACAGGGTTGCTGTGGATTAATTTAGATTAATCACGATTAAATATCATTCATTTTTAATGTATATTAATCACAATTCATTTTGCATGAGCAAACAGACTCAAGAAAAAAGGGAATATATATGCACTTAACATGTTTA
>JAODJW010000001.1:29283569-29297475 GCA_026777045.1 Hyperopisus bebe
TAAAAATTTTAATCAGATTAATCATGATGATGGATTAATCTGCGTTAACCCGTTAATTTTGACAGCCCTAATATATAGTACAGCACAAAGAAGATGCTTAACCTCAGACACACGAGATGCATCAGAGAGAGCAAACATCCACAGTACTGTATCACAACCCTGCATGTTCTGTTTTTGCTTCAAACATTAATGAGATTCTCCTTCTCTTATTGATTCACCAGCTGGTTCAGGATCTACTGCTCTGGTTCCATACAATGTAGGTTTCTTTGCTAAAGTGAGGTTCTGCCCATTTGGCTCATTACTCGTAGAGTTTACTGATGTAGCCTTATCGTTCATACTAGCTGAAGAAGACTGACCGACCTTGGATCATTACAGCTTATTGAGGTTCTCCTCTACTCATTTATCACAGGTGGTTTCCTTCAGGAGGATTTGGCTCCCAGCTTTCTTTTATTTGTGCATGTCATACAGGGTGATTAGATGGATGAACTCACTGCAGGGTTCAGCGTAATACTATCCTAATAGACATACACAGTAAAATATGTGTTAAGGGAGATGGACAGGTGTGGTTTGGAGAAGTGACATACAAATATTCATTCATTATCAGTCAGTGGGGGAGGACACGGTGGCTTTACAACTCCAGGCATGTGGATGTTTTCACCAAGTTTTGCAGGTTTCATCCAGATATTTCACTTTCCTTCTGCTTTACAAAAATCATGTAGGCAGGCTAACTGGTGTTTCTACATTACTGTCTGATTGTGAATGTGCCCTGTAATGGGCTGGTATACCACGCCATCCGGAGTGTACCCCGCTCTGGGTTGCATGGCGTAGTCTCCGGACCCCCCAAACCTTGGATAAGGCTTGATGGATAGATGGATGGATGGATGGATGAATGGATGGATGGATGGAAGTTAGTGGAGAAGGACAATCAGACGACCACTTGTAACATATACATTCATTCAAAACTCACATGTACACAAAACATTCCATTATGCACAACCAAACACATAAACTACACTAATACACACACACACACACACACACACACATTCCCTGCTCCATTGCCTAGGCACATCAAGTATGACATCACATGACCTTGACAGGCCTACGGACATAAACAGTGCTTCCCCAGATGGTGAGATGGTGGAAGGCTTTTGTACAGAGGGCACAGAAGGAACATAGCAGTGCACTGCTTATGACATCTACTGATGCAAGGTGGAAGGTAAATGGTATCTGAGGCAGTCACTGGTGACACACACACCACAAGTCCAGCGCTCGTTTCACCTGTACCCCCTTGGCTTAGCTGGTGGAAAACGATGCTCTTCCCCCACCCAGGGGCGATTCTAGGTTTTTACCCTTGGGGGGCTAAGCTCCCTGAATAAATACAGAACGTCACCTCCTTCCCCCCACGTGATTAAACATCCCCAACATACAGTTTGCCGAGTTAGGACTATGAAATGTATATGAAAATATGAGATAAATCACTTAATGATTTCAGAAAAAAAATATTTTTATGGGGGGCTGAGACAAAAAATAGGGGGCTGAAGCCCCCCTAAATAGGGCTTAGATCGACCTATGCCTCCAGCCAACATACTCTTAGCAACTCCTGAGGTACAACTGGCCATCAGGCCTGTCAGTCCACTCCACTGAGTTTCCGTGGCCCTAATACGGCCACACTAACAGACCCCTCTGATCTAACCTGAAAATGTCACCTTGTCCCCAAAGCCCGCGGCTCTTCAAGGAAACCTCATTTCCACCATCTGCCGACGCCTGCTGAGGGAGCAACACGGCACCGTCTAACCCCACACGTCCCAAGCAGCAGCCCTCCTCCTCGCCGCCGCCTATGTGGAGCAAAATTTGCATCGGAAATCAGAGCAAAAGGGCTGCCGGCTCGGTCTAAGAGTAACTGGTTTTAATGGCCTACAGCAGGAAAAAAATGGAGGAAGTGAGATCAGGCATGTAAAGGAAGGAGAGAAAAAAAGAGGGTGGGACACTGAGGTAGACAGCCACATAAACACATCACAGTCACTCAATAGGGATAACCCTGACCTCTCGCCACAACCTACGTCTTCATTAACAATGACAATCATTCAAATAGCATTGCTACCGTGATGCTTTGGGAACATGAAGGGAAGAAGCTCCTGCTGAAGAAAGCAGCTTCCTCACCTGCCTGTCTGGACATCATAATTCCACTGGAGCTTCTACATTTACACCTATATACAATTTTACTTCATAAATTGAGACTTTGTTATTTTGGATTTCCTCTGCCGGCACCTGGAAGATGGGCTCCCCTTTTGAGTCTGTTTCCTCCCAAGGTTTCTTCCTCCTAGGGAGGTTTTCCTTGCTACTGTTGCCTCTGGCTCATCGGGTAGGGATAATGTAAAGTGCTTTGAGACAATGTAATGTTGTGAAAATGCGCCATAGAAAAGAGACTGAATTGAACTGAAAAGAAAATGATGCTCTGCATGCAGCACCCCAGCGTCAGACGTTATGTTATGGAGGTGACCTGGTCAAATGGTTTTACTTTACACCCTGCCAATGCAGCCCCAGCAATGCAGTTCAGTGCATCAGAATTCTTCTTCTCTCTCTCTCTCTCTCTCTCTCTCTCTCACACACACACACACACACACATACACACACTTCTGCTTTTTCTCAATTACTGCCACTGGTTGCAAGTGGGGGGTTTGCAAGCAGTGAAATGCTTGGAGATCGCCATGGCAATACTGTCGACACTGCCACATACCCAAACTCTGCCATTGTAAAACATGCAAAAAATTTCACAATTTTAAAATCAGTTTTTCATCCAGGGAAGGATTAACGCTTCCTAAATCCATCCAAATGAGGTGCACTTATTCACTCAATGGGAATTATATCATTGCAGCAAAATAACAGATGTTGCCAGAGCATGCATGAAATCAACAGTTTAGGGAGCTTGGACAAAAACAGACTATAACTAAGCCAAAACAGGAAGCAGATGAGTAGGTGTCTCTGTGCTAATGGGCTTGTATTTCTTTAATATGAGGCTCACTGAAGGTAGTTTTCCATACCCTGAGACCTCAGTTACCATCCTTTCTCACACTGCAAGCCAGACTGACACTGATGATGTGTCATTCTTGTGTCACTGCATCAAGCATTTACAATTTAGATATGTTTATCCAGAATGACATGGCTTGCAGATCTGGGTTTAGATATGCTCACTGGCTGAAACCTGACTCCTTACCCACTCTCATCTTATAGCTTAGTCGTATTTACACTACAAACTGTACCTTTGTGACATCACAATCAAGAAGTGCACCTTATTGACATCATAATCGTTTGTAAAGTAAGCCCTGTCTTCCTCATAGTATAAGCTATACTCACAATAGCACCACAGTTCCTCAGAGCGTAAGGTACGACTCCTCCTAAGCTCAGATATTTGTATATATCCCACGTCAGATTGCTTAGTGTCCGCACAACATCAAGAACGTAAGCCTAATTAGGACATAACCCTTGCAAACACAGAGCTGCACATTTCCTGCAAACCATTGGCTTACACCACAACTCCCAAGGGATTTTTTTTAATTAACAACCATTTACACAGTTTATAATTTCAGCCCAGGTATTTAGTATTTAGCGGTGTGAGTTGCCAATGGATACTTGAAGAACGTCCTGCAACCATTCACCCAGAATCTCTGAAGCACCGTGTACGACCAGCAAAAGCTGAATCCTTCTGAAATTTCCCTTGACACACTTTAGCAAGTGATCAGAAGTACATGCAAGCATCAATATGAGGTGGTCACCCAGAAGATGAGTCTCACTGAAAGAATGGCACCAAACTGTTACTCACAGTCAACCACCATAAACAGCCTGAAAAACCCTGGCCAGACTGGGGAGGGTAGGAGGCGAATGTCACAGCGTTTATTCATAGCCAGATTCACTGACTGTCAAGCAGGGGGCTGGGATATGTGTTCCTCTGGCATGGATGCTGGGCATCTGGTCCTATACCTCAGTGTGGTGTATGGACAAAACGGTTCATTTTCACTCAACAACATAAGAATCAAAGCAGTGATGCTTGTAGCCACACAAAACATTATAAGGATAAATAATGAATGTCTTGTTAAAAAGTATAACCAAGAATACCCAGACTGGTTCCTTCTTAGTTTGGTAATAAAGGTTTAACTGAAGAAAAAAAAAACAAGAATTAAAAATATAAATGCAATATTGCCTAGAGTCTTACAGCAATCCTTGGCTGTGCAGCAATCCGTTGTTGATGATCATTAGTGCACAGTCTCTTGCAGTGATTAAATTATCATCCCACATGCACGAAATTGTTTAATGAAACAATTAGATGGATGAAACGCCACACCCGCCAACATTTTCTAGACAAACCAACGAAAAATTAGAATGCATTCAAGGAAATCAACAACACAAACAGTACAAAAGAGAAAACAAGATTACACAGTAAGGACGCGATTCTCAGCATCGACAACATGTCCGGAATTTCCGATGTCTCCATGGTTCCAATTAGACGACAGATAATTCCCTGTATTCCCCTTACTTAAGACCACCACTCCACCAACAACGAACAACTCGATGGCAATGAATAACTTCAAAATCTGAGTTGAATCAAAATTTTGGGGGGTGTCATTAAACAAAGGTAATAACTTCGAAACACATCTACGCCACAGATCAATAATCGCATGTGTAGAACGCGTAAAAAACATCAAAGTTACCCACTCATAAATTCACTGTTCCCCTGCGCAATGCCCAGCCTGGAAACAGGGAGACTCATGGATAAGATCGCGGCGGCGCGGACGGATGAACGCGGACGCGCAACGGCTCCGCACACGGGCCGAAGCGACGCTGCCCTGGTCCAGCCCTTACCCTGCTTGACACACTTGAGCCGGATCGGGTCTTTGCAGTGCTTGACAACGGCCAGCACGTCCCTGGTGGTGAGCCCGGCCACTGGCGTGTCATTGACCTCCAGAAGCAGCTCGTCCTGGGACAGCTTGCCGCTCTGACAGGCTACCTTGCCCTGCTTCACCTCCCCGAGGTGGGGGAACTGGCCGTTCTCCGCACAGCCCTTTAGCTCGAAGCCCAGCTCGCCGTCTTTATTCCTGCCGAGGACGATCTCATGGACTTTGTTGGTCCAGTGGTTTTTCTTCTTCAGGCTCTTGGACATGGCTGGCAGGCACGGCGACGCGGTGAAATGTCAGCCCGATCTCCGCTTTGGGGGTTTTGCGCTGCGACCCCCCACCCCCTGGTGCAGCACCCCGGTTAGGATGCCAGGTGATCTCAGCAGCAGCAGCAGTAGCAGCAGCAGCGTACGACACAAGCGGCCGCATCCATGGCAGGTCCGCTTCTTTACCTGGAGCCCGCTGGCTTGTGAAGGGGAGGGGGGCGGCGGCGGCTGCGTTACAATGTAACCGAGGAGGAGCAGCCTGACACTCGCAAGGCAGCCCACTGACCCGGATGTGAAGTCTGTAAGGAAGAGAGAAGCGGGGCTCCCGGTCTCCCCGCCGAAGATGAAAACGGGGAGGGAGTATGGAAGAAATGTCAGGTTGGGGGGGGGGGGGGTATTTTCACTACGGCATCTAACCGTGTCTAGACTGCATATCAGCAGGGTGCGCTGTGCGTCTAGCGGCCGCCGGGGAGCGTCCCGGCCGTGCGGCGCTTGGATGGGCGATCTCCCCTTTATCTCGTCCTCACTGCTGGGCTGCTGCCGCTGTGAAAGCGGCTGCAGAAATCGGGGGGTGAGAAGGGGGAAATGAAGCTGTGTCACCCCCGAGATTGCGAATCGCCCCTCAAATTGCCGACATTTTTTATCCGGCTGCGGTGTGTCCGCTGTCCGGGCGACGGGCACAGACCGAGTCATTAACACGCTGTTAGTCGTTATGGCGTTTCTATGCAGACTGTAAACTGCACCTTAAATAATAAGGATCGTGTACTCTGAGAATATGGATAAACACGAGTCGGACCTCCAGAGAGTCTTCATAGCAAAAGCTGAAATTGAATATGAGATTCTATTTTTCTTTATTCTGCTGCTATGCTGATTTCTCACTGTCAAAGCACGATGCAGCAGTAAATAAGTACGCATTAATGCAACGCAACTCATCGTGTATATAAGTGCGTATTCTTTTTACAGGATTTTTTTTTATTTAAAAAAGCCACCCTTTCAGATAAAACCATTTGAAATGCGACTACTCTCTTCTCTTTAGTATGCAGTAATATATTTATTATTATTATTGTTGTCGTCGTCGTTATTATTATTATTGTTGTTGTTGTTTTGTTGTTTAGCTTGCCCCAGTCATGGTAGCCGTAACACTCAGGTGTGTCTCACATGGGTCAGTTTGCTCTGTCTGCCCTCCACTTCAACATCCCGCTGCACCAACATTCCTCCCAGACGGTGGGCTGAGAAAAGGAACACATAACAGCCGTGTATAAATAGAGAGAGCCGGGTCAAGGCCGTCATTGTTGTTGTGATGGAAATAATATTGAATAAAAGTGAGTGTGAAATATAAATATGTGATAAAGTAATCCCGGTGGATTAGATGGCTCACCAAACCCATGGAGACACTAACATAACAAAAGCTACAGTACTTATAAAACCAAAAGTCTCAGCTGAAGTCCTTCTCCTTCTCATGTTTACCTGATACACATATAAAATCTTTTATTTTAAAATTCTATTTCTACTTATTATGGAAATTCTGGATGTATATAGATACTTCTTGAATAACCCATTAATAACACATGTAAGGCTCAGTGCTAGCCTTAAATATTTCTATAACTCTGTCCATCTTCCAGCTGTTTATCTAGTGCAAGCTTGAAATCATCCTTATAAGATGACATTGCAGAATGGTGTGTGAGTGTGCCCCGTGATGGGTTGGCTCCCTGTCCTGGGTTGTTCCCTGCATGCCTTGTGCCCGTAGCTTCCAGGATAGGCTCTGGACCCCCGCAACCCTGAATAGGACAAGATGTTTCAGAAAATGGATGGATGGATGACATTGCATTAAGTTATGAAAATATCTCATATTCTACAGCCAGTGACTTCATCCTGTTCCTCACCTTGATTGACCAGTTAGTCTAGCTGGATATTTCACTGGAGCAGTTCAGGTACATAGCTGAAGGCACATTTGCTGGTCCTGCTGGGACGCTATATGTCAGGAGTGTTTGCCCTTAGCCACTAGGCTACCTGCTGTCTGCTAGCCCCAGGCAGCTGATGCCCAGTCCACCCAAACAGAGCAGCAATCCTTGGCTGATAATTGGTCAGCAAACCTTAAACAATGCCCTGTAAGGACCTTCTGCTGTGACTGCCATTTCTTATTGCTGAGACGCAGTGGTTAGACTTTAATGCAGTGGAGAGTGACTGCCTTTTCTTATTGCTGAGACGCAGTGGATAGACTTTAATGCAGTGGAGACTTTTGGGAGAATGTTGTGTCACATGGCAGCTTCCTCGCGGTGATTATGGTGAAAATTGGTGCAGCTCTGGGCCCACATCCAGGGTGCCCTGCTTCTGGTTTGCTGCATTAAAATGAAGCCTTATCACCGTGTCTTTAAATCAGGCCAGGCATTTTCATCAGTCACGCCAGGGTGGCCTCTCCTCTCAGCACCCTCAGGTTGTGAAGCCCCACCCTGTTTGTTAAAGTATTCTAAAACCTGCTGACAATATAATGGAAATCAGATGAGAATAGAGGGTGACTTTATTACACTTTATTAATATTAATCTTCTCTATCCAGTTTATGAATAATTCACCAGGAAATACATTTCTGCAATAAAGCTTAAACACTGGTTATCTGTTTTCTTCTGATTTTAGTTAGAATCATATACATAGGTTTCATGGGACACTGGTAAGGACATTGCTGCTTTACCTTCAATCCTGCACTGATCACTGACAGGGGACATGAATCCCAGACCTAAATCTGAGTCCATGGTAAGAATAAGCATCTTAGAATTACGAGGTATGTAAAGACCCCAAAGTCCAGGGTTAGTCACTCAGACAGGAGAACCTTCACCCACTGTGTCATTAACTCTTCCATACTGTCATTCCTCCATTATACTGTTATGCATGTTAACCACAATAACTCACTGCTGTACAAGGCGAGTCATTAATATAGGAAGTACCTAAAATAATTCCATTTACAAGGTCTGGGAAAATGACCCATACTTAATACTTTTACTGTAATACCGTATAATGAAATGTTTTGGCGTACACTGGAAACAGTGGGGGTTTTAGTGGTAAATGAGGCAAGAGCATGTGCTTTGTGTCCTTTTGGGAGTTTTTGTAATCACTGCTACTGCAGAAACAGAACGATGCTCTTCCAAACAGCCTCGCTTTAGCCTCTCGTACTTTTGGGTCCTGGAGATGATCAAAAGGTTGCTCAGGTGAGCTTCAATGGGTCTCACACAGCAGAGAAGAAAACAAAAGCCAAAATCCAAGTGCTACAGCAGACTGAACAAGGAATTGGGCACTCGGTTACTTTGTGAACTGGTCAAAGTATACATTCTCAATGCAGAAGGACTGTGGCATCTAGCAGCACAACAGAAAATGTGCTAAAAATCTATTATTTCAGAAGCGTGAAAAACACATCTTCCTAGAAACTACTTTACAAAATAAAAACAAAACAATGTAATGAGACCCCTATGATACCACAAATAGAAAGCTGTCTTAGCATAGCCATCAGTGAATGATCTAATGTTTTAAATGGACTTACATGGATTGTTGTCAGCGAGGCAAATGGGTCAGTGTCTACAAGATATGAAATAATCTTGATTTATATTCACAATTAACAATAATGTTAGCTGGATATCTCGATATCAATGTTAGGTTGTTAAAATTAGCGTATAAAGTATTCCATACAAATGACCATCATGAATACAAATGGTAATAAGTACAAACATAAATACAAAATGACTTCATAAAACATCTTTTCAATGGTAAATATTTTGTCAAACACTATCAGTAGACTGAGGAGAACAGGCATAATTAATCTATTGTAAATCCTCAAAATTACAAAAGCATGCAGTTTTCTGTTACAGATAGGCATGATGAAGGGCAGATGATCCATTTGGTGAATGGTGGATGACCATAATCACACAGATTCAGGCTCACAGTAGAAAAAGTCACACAGAGGCCAGATGCACAGCAGTTGGAGATCAGTTAGCTCAGGGAATAGAGGAAGTTACAAGAAGACAGCAGCTAGACTACATAGTGATGCAGAGGTCAGCCTCACAGCGGTGTTAAGCACATGGTGACAGGACTCACAGTGATGATAATCACATCAAAACTTAGGCCAGGTACAAAAGGTTAAAAGCAACTCTTCAGTCAATCATTGACACTTTGTATTGGCCCTTGCAGTAGAGGATATTTTTTGCAGAAAACTTTAAAAAAATGCAAGTCAGAAGGATTACAAAAAAAAAACAAGCTGGGCTGGAGAAGAGCAAGAATTCAGTTTCATGCTTAGAAGCAAGTCTTAGCTGTCTTAGTCAATCAGAAAAAGTCACAGAGGCCACTGTCCCCACTGCTAACCAAACAGAAAAAGGTACTGGGAATGAGCAAAACCCCATTGAAGGCAGCACATTGTTTGTTAACTGATTAAACATTGGGGAGCACGGGAAAATGGGGAGATTCAGGCGAGATGATTTAATAACTGACAAGAACCTAATAGTCCCTAATGGTTCTATTTTCCACCTGCGCAAAGTGTGACACGAAGTGGTTTTGCTAGTTTCTTACCAGCGCCTTACTCATTTTCATGCCATGCGTTCACATCGTCAAAATAGTAAATGGTTTTGTGCCTGCTTTCTGCTCGACGGAACAGTGTTGCCAGGTCCAGCAAATTTTAGGTTTATAATGTAATAATATATACACTGCTCAAAAAAATGAAAGGAACAGTTTTTAATCAGAGTATAGCGTCAAGTCAATTAAACGTCAGAACACAGATATGACGTCAGTGATGTAACTGGTATACATACGGCACTTGTACAGTATACAGCTGCGGAACAAAATGAGACCACAGCACAACTTTTTGTTTCACTAATTTCTCAATTTATGAGTGTGCTGTGAATAAAATCTGTCTGAGAATAAAATCTGAGAATAAAATACTTTTTTTTTTTTTTGCAAACTGCAGCCTAGATCTCGCTTTCTCATTAATGAAGGGCTTCTTTTTTGCTTTATGGAACTTCAGTCCTGCTTGTAGGAGCCTGATATGAACTGTCCTAGCAGTGCACCTTACACCTGCACTTAATGTTTCCCATTCCTTTGGAAGGTCACTTGATGCCATCCTATGATTCATGAGAAACTATCGGATAAGTTAACGTCATCTCTGGCATTATAAAGTTACTTCTGCCCTTTACCTGGCTGGTTTCTGGTCATACCCAGTGTCTCCTGCTTCACTTTATTCTTGTACTGCGGTCTTAGAAATTTTGAGCCTGGAAGCAGCCTGCCTCACAGTGTAGCCTTCTGCCAGCAGAACCAGGATTAACCCAGGATTTAAAAATGCAGATTTATTTAAAAATATAGAGTGGTCTCTTAATTTTTTCCACAACTATATATGAACCAAACCTGGAAAGAAAGGATCAGGTAGGCTGTTCATATTGGGTAGCAACAAACATTTTACCAAGCATTGTGGGAAAACTGTGGAATCACTTTGGTCTATGGCAGAGGAAATTTGGATGGACAAGAGTATCCAATAACAAGCACATGCAACATAGAAAAACTCTGAGATATTTAGTAAAATATGAGACTATACATGCAGCATGATAAAATGAAAATGTCAAGCACAATGTCAGCACGGGCATACTCATAGTTGGCCCACTGGATGCGAACCATGCCTCAGTCCAATTGAACCATGCCCAGGTGCTACGGAGTGATCACACTAGTCAACAAACTAGACTTTGGGGTTAAACATGCTCGGGCACGGTATGAATTGACTAGTCTGAGTCATAATTACAAATATATCTACAAAGGTGAATTATATTATGTTGAAAGCCAATTAGTAGTTAGCATGTGTCAGATATTGAAGATGTCTAACAATCATTTCATTAATATGTGAATTGTCAGATAACTGGATGCATTCCAAAGAAGCCAAATATGTGATACCTATATTCCAGGTACATCACTCACCAAAAAACTGCAAAATCATTAAGTTTACCAAGGAGAAGTCTTATAAATATGACAGCATATGCTAAAAGTGCACATACTGCATCAGCAAAGGGAACAGAGGTCACAGAGCTCACAGATAGGGATAACAGGATTACTGCTAAACAGTCTCAAAAATGATCAAAGAAATGAATCAGCATCTTTGTCAACAGAAACTGTTTATCATGTGCTTCACGAGACCAGATTTAGTGTCTGGACTCCTGTTCACAATGTACTTTTATTTAAGTCATCTTTCATTATGTTTTCCTACTTAAAGAAGGGTTTAGATTTGAAGAAAGTCAAAGGATGCCTTTAACCCACAATGCCTGTTGGCAGCTGTTAAAGATGCGTAGGAATCCTTAATCGTTTGGGCAGCAATTTTGTGGGAGTTTGCATATAATGGTAAAGGAAATTAGGCTATTTTGCAGGACCCAGTGAGCACTATGTTGCAAATAGTGTTCCCTCATGATGTTGCAATATTCCAGGATAATAATTTCCAGTTACACATAGCTAAACAAATTCAAGACTGGTTTCATCAACACAAATGGCGCTTTTCCATTGGCATACAGGAACCAAGCCATACTCAAGCCATACTGCGAAGAGAGGATAGTTACAGCCCAGTTCCAGCTCGTTTTGGTTTTCCACTGCAGAAGGATCAACTTGGTAAAGGCATTGCTAGGTTTGGAGAGAGACAGCGACATAAAAACTGAAGAGAAGTTTATTTACCGTTCACACAATGTACATCATGATTGTCTATGTGCTAAATTCCACCATCAAGTCTGTGAGAATCGTTGTCTTATGTTGGCATCAAATGCTAGTGGAATTAGCATTTGCTGGCTTAAATTTGCATTACAAATCCATTCCATTATAATGTTTGTAAGTAGGTGGTTGGAAGTTTTCAAGGTCCGAGTTCCGAGTAATACATTGTGATGTGTGATACTGCTAATAATGAATAATGTAACGTCCTGGTCCTCTCTCCTCCCTAATGTGGCCCTGATGAGTCGCTCCTGTTGCTTGTTACCCCTCATTCGTCTTTGTCTCATCATCACCAATCTGGTCATTGAAGTCAGTCCTCTTGTTGCCTGTGCTCTCCCCATGCCAGCCTTCTTGTTTACACCCCTCTCGGTCCTGTTTATTTCCTTCTTCCTGTTTTTGACCCCAATAAAACCCCCTTTTAGATCTCTGAACTCCTCCCCTTGAGTCCTTTATTTTTAAAGACATAACAAATAATATATAGAATATGTCCTTTTTTACCTTCAGAAAATCCATGCATATCAATGCAAAACAGTAGTACCTCCATGCATTTTCACCAGTCATATGATGGTCATGCAACCTACTCGGTTTGGTCATGCTTTCAGGCCTGCTAGTAAGCAGGGCCATGTCACCACGGCCACTGCTCAGGGATGGCTTGGGTAATTTACAGTGGAAAATTGACAGTTTATGGTATGGGTTGATTCTTGGTGGCAGTGGAAGAGCTGCAAAAGATGAAGTCTGAAGCCTTCCTTGAAGCCTTCCATGATGCCCCCAATGTAAATTTCATTGAACTATTGTGGCAAGCTCTGTATCACAAAGTTCAATGTAGTTTTCCACATCTTTCAGCCCTCAATAACCTGCAGGCTTTTCTTCTTGAAGAACTATTCAATATCCCTTGTTATGCAGTTCAGGATTTAAATGAAAATATTTAAGAAGGATTTTTCTTGATGTCCATGATATTAATATATAGTTTGCTGTCTCCATTGTTTTGTCCATGCGCTCTATATCCTTGAAGACATTACTGTATGAAATTGGGTAACCTACTATAGTTTTAAAAGAGATGAGGGATATTATTAGCCAACCTTTAACTTTACTATTCCACAAATCCTTATCTGCTGGTGTGGTACCTTCTGATTGGAAGCATTCTAATATAATGCCCATATTCAAAAAAGGTGATAGAAGTAAGCCAGCAAACTATAAGCCAATCAGTTTAACTTGCATAACTGGAAAAGTAATGGAAGCCATAATCCAAGTGAAAATGGTAGATTACCTGGATTTGAATAACATTCTGAGGGATAGCAACATGGATTTAGGAGAGGTACATCCTGTTTAACTAATCTACTTGAGTTCTTTGAGGAAGCTACAAGAGAAATTGATCACAAAAAGGTCTACTGTGTGATCTACTTAGATTTCCAGAAGGCATTTGATGTTGTCCCCCACAGACAGCTCTTTCTTAAGCTCAAAGCTGCAGAATTTTTTGGAACTGTAGCAGCTTGGATCGAAAACTGGTTAACTGACAGGAAGCAGCAGGTAGTTATTAGAGGCACAATGTCACAGTGGGCCTGCATTCATAGTGGGGTACTGCAGGGTTCAATTTTAGGACCACTATTGTTTCTAATATACATTAATGATATTGCAGTAAACTGGTTAAATTTGCAGACAACACCAAGGTGGGTGGTGTAGCAGATACTTAACTAGCAGCGCAGAGGCTACAACGGGATCTTGATTGAATTAGCGACTGGGCTGACACCTGGCAGATGAAATTTAATGTAGATAAATGTAAGGTAATGCATTCAGGGAGCAGAAATATAAAGTACAGATATTTTATGGGTTCCACTGAAATAAATGTAGCTAATTATGAGAAAGACCTCGGTGTGTGTGTTGATGCTTCCATGTCCCACTCTTGCCAGTGTGAGGAAGCAATAAAAAAGGCCAAAAGGATGTTGGGTTACATCTCTAGGTGTATGGAGTTTAAGTCAAGGGAGGTGATGCTACAATTATACAATTCCTTGGTAAGACCCCACCTAGAATATTGTGTGCAG
>JAODJW010000001.1:29298038-29309902 GCA_026777045.1 Hyperopisus bebe
GTGTCTGTCTTCAATTCCTGCCAGAATATCAGCTTTGTGTTCATCCAAACAGGCTCAGGTTTCACACTGAGCGAGTAGAAAAAAATTAAGACTATTTTGTCATTACTAGGCTACAGAGTGTCATTTTGTAACATTTTCGGTTGGTGCTGTGCTGTGGGATTTTTTAAGTGTAAAAAATGTGCCGTGGCTCAAAAAAGGTTGAAAAACACTGAGTTAGAGTATGGAATAGTCTTCCTGTTAGTGTAGCACAAGCTAAAACCCTGGGCTCCTTTAAATCAGAGCTAGATAAGATTTTAACAACTCTGAGCTATTAGTTATGTTCTCTCCAAACAAGCTTGATGGGCTGAATGGCCTCCTCTCATTTGTAAATTCCTTATGTTCTTATTGCAATGTTGAGATTCAAAAAGACAGTGTAAATCAATGTAAGCACAAGCAGCTCTCATTTCTCAAACCACAAAGGAAAGCGATATTATGAATATCAGCAGGGAAACTAAAGAAACAAACAAATAAAATCGCTATGTGAGACTCCAAAACTGATTCTGCTCGAAGAAGAGCAAAATAAGAATTATTCCACCAGAATGCAATAGGATATCAGTGCTGAAAGTGGGAAGTACTGACACTACCTTTTACAGTTTTAGCACATCAAGCAACTAAAAGCCTGTCTGTTGACATGTAAAGAAAATAAACATAAGAGTCACAGACTCCCCGCCGGTCGTCTGTAGAAACACAGACCAGTCAGTGGCTCAATAGCCCATTCAGAGCCTGAACAGCAAAATGAAATACCAAACTGTCTTTGTAAATGTCATTTTCTCTGTGGTGCACATTCAATATATTGCACAGGAGAGGGAGAAAGCATGATGGTGTAGGAAACAGAGATGAGACCGCAGGGAGATTCTTTTTGCTTGTATAAACACTAGTTCGATGAGAGGCAATGAAAGGTAAAAAGTCTAATTTCTCAAGATGGAAGGAGACAGGACAGAAGCCACATTCAGATATACTTAAAAAAAAAAAAAATAAACTACAGTATGTGTCCGCTCAAAAATAAGAAAATAAAAGATATAAAATGTGCACTATATGGTGGCTTTTGATTAATAATCACTGTCATATTCACTTGTACTCTGATGATGTTTACTCCACTGAACACTGTAATTTTGACTACAGAGGTGTTGAACAAAGTGCACATCTGACGTAATGTCATTATGATTGTAGAGGGCAAAGTATCAACTAAAGTTAACAAAGAGCATAAAGTACCCAACCCAGTTATGATTAAAAGGATAAAGTATCAAAACTAATATTACAGTGAAATCCCTACTAGAGTAATAGTGATTAGAAAGATTAAGTATTATATCGGTACGTGGGAAAGGCTATTTAAGGTGAAGGATCTGATGATCATCATCATATTTTGATTGATATTGTAATGGACAATAAAAAGCAACTTTCAACTGCACTGGACTTCAAGGAACATGGTGTATGGCAGTTGAACCAGTTGACCTTTGTTAGTGATTAATCAATGTTGAATGATATATTAATTGAATTTGCTGCACAAATCATGCAACACAAGTGAATCGAGGACTTGTTTGAACACTATATTTTTCATTTTAAGCGGTAAAAACCTCTAGCCTTTTATTTTTTCATGATTAAATTATTCTGAACAATTCTTCAGCCGATGCTCTTGATTTAACTGGATTTTAATTGAAAAAATTAACATTTAAAATTATTCATGAGTGATTAATTCAGGACTTCATCAAGCTGGACCAAAAAGCAGTGTACATGGTTTGCCGCAAGGACAGAGGATGTAAAATATCACATTAAAGGATATTAGCATTTCATATTCACTTTCATTTTATTTCATTATACACTCTGTGGCCAGTTTATTAGGTATACCTGCATGTTAATGCAAATGGCCTCCTCCCCTATGCAGTGAATCAGGTGGCTGCAGTTGAATACATATTGCACACAGATACAGAGGTTCCAGAATCTCAGAAGCAAAGTACAGTGTCCAGAGTTTACAAACAACGGTGTGGTAAACAAGACAATATCCAGTCAGGGGCAGATCTGTGGCAAAAACACCTTATTAATGGGAGAGGCCAGAGTAGGATATACAGACTCGTTAAAACCAAGAGGAAGGCCAGAGGGGCAAAAATAATAGCCTATACTACAGTGTAATACAGTGGTGCACAGAAAGACTACCCCTGAAGCAATTCTGGAGGCAAAAGTAGGCCCAAGCAAGTTCCTAATAAGTGGCCACTAAGTGCATTTCAATGTTAATATTTCAATAATATTTAGTATTCTCCTGCAGATACATCAGATAGCAACAGAATGGGATGAACAGAACATGACTGAGAAAATAAAGGAATTATTGTCTATCTGCTACAAACAACATAGTCTATTGTTCGAATATCCAGACGTTATGTAACTGCTGCATTGTACAACGGGATAAACCACACAAGACAGGGGAAAACTTATAAAGACATAAACTATTAAAGCCCCCAGATTTATAGGAATGAAATATAGCTGTGTATCTGTAAGCATCTCCTTTTTTTGCCAAATACACTATTGCATAATACCTAATTTTCCTGGACACTGCAGATTTCCCTCCACTTAGGAATGACTGTCAGTAGACTCATGGTGTGTATATACAATGACAATGCAGTTTTTTCTGATGATATTTTCTAGGGAACACACATACATTATATATTTTTTAAGGTTTTGGCTGGAATAAAAATTGGAATCACTATAAGTAAAATAATGGCAGCCCTACTGGTATGAAAGTCTGGATGGGACTCCAGCTTATTGCAGAACACATACCCACACAAGTGCACACAAACAGACACTACAGACACCTTAGAAGCCGGTTAATCTAACTGCAGGTCTTTGGACTGTGGGAGGAAACTGACCTATGGCACAGAAATTTTAACTATCAATGGTGGTGATGTGAAGCTCTATGCTGCTCAGTGAGGAAAATAGTAATTAAAAAAATGTTGCACACTGCCCTCTTGTGGATCCCTGCTGGTCATGTCCAAAATAGTTGAAAAAAAATCCTCAAATCAAAAAACACCAATCTTTCTGTTCATTATGAGCTTAGTAATTTCTAAATAGGTTATTTAACTGAGAACAGAGAAACTTGCTATTCACAAGATTGAAAAAGTCAATACACTGCACAAATATGTAAGTGAAAAATGTTGAGAGTGTAGGCATAGTGACACTTGTGTGGAGGACAAGTGATACATGAGTGATGTGTGAAGAGTTTAGAGAGAGTGTGGTTCATATGCAGCATTCTTACTCATCATCTACACATTTTATATTAAATAAACACAATTTTCTTTTGCGATATAGACATAAAGGAGCAATATCCAGGTTTTATTTGACTCCTGAGCAGTAATTTCTAACTGGTAGTAGAACAGAGTAAGATACGGACACGCTGGTGATGTTCAAGCCAAGGGCGGAGAAACACTAATCATGCAGTTATTTTGAACTGGGTAGGTTTTCAAACTCATTTAAATTAATTTTCAAACTCATTTAAATTAAAACAGGGTTTTCAATTAGCCCGATTAAAACCACCTGCTTGAAATTGTGTAGGTTGCTCTTGTGCCACCAAAACAGCTCTGACCGATCAAGGCATGGACTCCACAAGACCTCTGAAGGTGTCTGGCACCAAGATGTTCGCAGTAGATGCTTTAAGTCCTCTAAGTTGCAAGGTAGGGCCTCCATAGATTAGACTTTTTTGTCCAGCACATCCCACAGATGCTCAATTGGATTTAGATCTGCTGGATTTGGAGGCCAAGTCAACACCTTGAACTCTTTTTCATGTTCCTTAAACTATTCCTGAACAATTTTTGCAGTGCGGCAGAGCACATTACCCTGCTGGAAGAGACCACTGCCATCAAGGAATACCACTGCCATGAAGGGCTGTACTTGGTCTGCAAAAATGCTTATGTAGGTGGTATGTGTTAAAGTAACATCCACATCGCTGCAAGGACCCAAGGTTTCCCAGCAGAACGTTGCCCAGAGCATCACGCTGCCTCCAGCGGCTTGCCTTAATCCCATAGCGCATCCTGATTCCTTCTTGCCCCCAGGTAAACACTCATGCACAAACCATCCATACGATGCAACAGAAAATGTGACTCATGAGACCAGGCCGCCTTCTTCAATTGCTCCATGGCCCAGTTCTGGTGCTCCAATGCCAAATGTTGGCATATTGCCGGTGGACAGGGGTCAGCATGGGACCTCTGACTGGTTTGCAGCTATGCAGCCCCATACACAGCAAGCGGGGAGAACTGTGTGTTCTGACACCTTTCTATCATAACCAGCATAAACCTTTTCAGCACATTTTCTGTGCTACAGTAGCTCTCCTTCAATTCCATTCAATTTAATTCTTCAATTCCTGCTGCTATATTATTTTCAATCATATGATTTATGCTGCTTCAAGGCATCCACTTCTTTACATATATGTGTATCACATATCTTACCTTACCTTACCATACACTGCTTTAATATCTGGTCTCCCAAAGGCCATGGAACACCATAGTGTACTGAAGTGTCTGTGTGTGAGTGATTCAGTCATTTGTAGGAAGCATGCTTTGCTTGTGTCTTCTCATTACTGTGGGACAGACGATCATTAGTTACATGCAAGTGTGTGACAGATTCTCTGTGCGACACAAACAGGGACAACAAAAAAATCTGGAAAGGCAGTGCCCTTTAACCAGGCAAGATAAATGAGAGATGCCTGTATCTGTCCTGCTGAGAGTTAATGAATTTTGAGGGAAGGATTAGATGATGAGTTCCAGACATTCTAAGATTTTGCAGTAAATGCACAGACATACATATAAAACAGTACTATAGATTTTAATTCCCCATCAATGGAAACAAATGGAATTTGACTAAAAATAGTAAAAAGTGGATGCTGGCAGCTGCAAGAACATAAACTAGACAACTGTAACCATCATTGGAGCCTTTGTGGGCAATGCCTTGGGTAGGGCTTGTGGGTGACATGGTGGGTAGGGTTTGTGGATGACGAGGCAGGAAGGGCTTGTCGGTGATGTGGCAGGTAGGGTTTGTCGGTGACGTGGTGGGTAGGGCTCATGGGTGATGTGGCAGGTAGGGCTCATGGGTGATTTGGCGGGTGGAGCTCGTGGGTGATGTGGCAGGTAGGGCTCATGGGTGATGTGGCAGGTAGGGCATGTTGGTGACGTGCTGTGTAGGGCTGGTTGGTGACGAAATGGGTAAGACTTGTGGGTGACACAGGGCTTGGTAGGTGACAAGGTGGGAACCCCTTTGGTGACAAAGACACCCAGCTGAATTCCAGCTGTTAATCCTAAGTACACTCAGGACAAACTCTGCCATTGCCTTTCCCAAGCCCGGATGAAAAAGGGGGAGGGTTGGGCTTGGGAAACCTCAACCGCTACAGAAATGCCAAAAAGAGAAACAGAGACTAACTTGCTGGAAGATGAAGGATCTCCAACAACTAGGAGACGCATGACACTAGATGGTGAAAGCCGAAAGGAAGCCACCGAGCTGACCACCCTTCTTTTGACCAGGAGAACCCACATCGCCACATGGAATGTCAGGACCATGTACAAGACAGGCAAGACGGCACAGGTAGCTGCCGCCATGAAAAAAAACAACCTGACCATTCTGGGCATCAGTGAAACCAGATGGACACAAGTCGGACAGAGAAAACTGACAACAGGAGAGCTGTTACTGTACTCCGGGCATGAAGAGAGTAACGCATCCCATATGCAGGGAGTAGGCTTCATGTTGTCCAAACAAGCACAGAGGGCACTGATTGGATGGGAGGTGCATGGCCCCAGAATCATCACAGCATCCTTCAGAACCAAACACAAGAAGATAAAACTCAACATCATCCAGAGTTACGCTCCAACCAACGACTCTGATGAAGAGACAAGGACCAGTTCTACAACAGACTGCAGAAAAACATAGAGACACTGTGAGCCAGAGACATCGTCATCCTTATCGGAGACTTCAACGCCAGGATTGGACCCGACAACACAGGATATGAACAAGTCCTGGGGATACACGGGCTGGGAGTGATGAACGATAATGGAGAGAGATTTACGGAACTGTGTGCGCTCAATAAACTGGTCATCGGAGGCAGCATCTTTCCTCACAAGCGGATCCACAAAAACACCTGGGTATCACCGGACAGCTTGACAGAGAACCAGATTGACCACATCTCCATTAGCAAGAAGTTTAGAAGATCCCTTCAGGACGTTAGAGTTAGAAAAGGAGCAGATGTGGCTTCTGACCACCACCTAGTAGTAGCTAGCATGCAGCTGAAGTTGAAGAAGAACTGGAAGAAAACAACACAGTGTAGAGTGAAGTATGATGTCAGCCATCTAAAGATCTCCAGTGTCAGGGAAGAGTTTGGACTTCAGCTGAAGAACAAGTTTGAGGTGCTACAAGAACTGCACATGGAAAGGAAAGGGGAAGGAAGTAAAAGAGAAACTGAGAACAGCCTGTAAAGAAGTGGTAGGAATGAAGAAACATCATCACAAAGAGTGGATCACAGCTGTGACCTTGGGAAAGATAGAAGAGAGGAAAAAGAAGAAAGTGGCAGTCAACAACAGCAGGACAAGGGCATCAAAAGCTAAGGCAACATGAAACAGCTATATGATACAACTAAGAAACTATCTGGAAAGTACAATAGGTCAGAGCGACCCGTCAAAGACAAGGAGGGAAAGGCCATCACAGGACTAGAGCAGCAGATGAATAGATGGTCTGAACATTTCGAGGAGCTTCTGAACAAACCAGTACCATCAAACCCTCCAGACATCAACTCAGCCAACAAAGATCTCCCCATGAACTGTGGCAAGCCGACCAGAGAAGATATCAGGAAGGCCATCACCCTGATGAAGAACAGGAAGGCAGCTGGACCTGAAGACATACCAGCAGAAGCCCTGAAAGCAGACCTGGAAGCATCGGTGGAGATGCTGTACCCCCTTTTTGAAAAGATTTGGGAGGAGGAAGAGATACCGACTGACTGGAAGAAGGGTTACCTAGTCAAGCTTCCAAAAAACGGGGACCTCAGTAACTGTAACAACTACAGAGGCATCACACTCCTGTCAGTGCCAGGCAAGGTCTTCAACTGGATCCTCCTAGAGCGGATAAAGGACGTCGTCGATCCACAACTACGAGACGAGCAAGCAGGTTTCTGGCAGAATCGATCATGCACGGACCAGATTGCAACGCTGTGCATCATAGTCGAGCAGTCCTTGGAGTGGAACGCACCGTTGTACATCAACCTTGTCGGCTATGAGAAGGCGTTTGACAGTCTGGATCGAGGAACCCTGTGGAAGCTCATCCGGCACCACGGCATCCCAGCCAAGGTGGTCAAATTGATCAAGAGCTCATAGGAGGGAATAACCTGCTGAGTGATCCACGGAGGGCAGCTCACCAACAGCTTCCAGGTCAAGACGGGAGCCTGACAGGGATGTTTGTTATCCCCATTCCTCTTCCTCATTGCTATCGACTGGATTATAAAGACATCCACAAATGAACGCAGGAATGGAATCCAGTGGACCTTGTGGAGCCAGTTGGAAGACTTAGACTTTGCCGACAATCTCGCACTTCTCTCCCACAGTCAGCAGCAGATGCAAGAAAAGACCAGTGTGCTAGCAGCCACATCATCACAGGTTAGACTCAACATCCACACGGAGAAGACCAAGATTCTTAACATCAACTCCAGCAGCAACAACCCAGTTATCCTGAATGGAAGCTCCCTGGAGGAGGTACTGTCCTTCACCTACCTGGGCAGCATCATCGACCAGCAGGGTGGAACAGATACAGACGTCAAGGCAAGGATTGGCAAAGCAAGAGCCGCCTTCATCCAGCTCAAGAACATCTGGGCTTCCAGAGAACTGACTTTGACCACCAAGATTTGTCTGTTCAACGCCAATGTGAAATCAGTATTGTTGTACGGGGTTGAAACCTGGAGGACAACCAAAACCACCACCCGAAGAATCCAGACATTCATCAACACCTGTCTCAGAAAGATTCTCCACATTCGCTGGCCAGACACCATCAGTAACACCAACCTATGGGGAAGGACCTGCCAACCTTCAGTGGAAGCAGAAATCTGGTAGAGAAGATGGGGATGGATAGGGAACATCCTACGCAAGCCGCAAACCAGCATTACCAGACAGGCTCTCAGATGGAACCCCCAAGGCAAGCAGAAGAGAGGCCGTCCAAGAAACACCTGGCGACATGACCTCGAGGCAGACATCACAAGGATGGGCTACACCTGGAGTCAACTAGAAAGAATGGCCCAGGACAGAAACCTCTGGAGATCTACCTTTGGCGGCCTATACCCTGGAAGGGGTGGAGGGCAAAAGTAAGTAAGTAACACTCGGGACAAAAGTGTGAAACGTAGATCAGCTTATTAGGAAAAGATGACAGACTTATTGAGGTGTGATGAATACTTTCTCAGCAGCTCATCACAGCATGCGGGGCTGTTCATTTACCGCAGTCAGCTCTGTGTTCAGTAGCGGCCTCCTCCAAGGAGAAATGTGGGCAGCATTCTTATCATCATTGTTTTTAAAACAAGCAGATTTATAAGTGCCATGTGGCAGTTCAACGACTTTCTTAGAAATGTGGTGCTTGGTTGCAAATTTTGACCTTGTTCTTTGAATAAGGGTATTACGTGTGTTATCACAGATTTAACACTTTTATCTACACCAATCAAGTGAAAGCACAGTCTGAAAACAGCAAAACATGCACTGTGATCTGGTCTTAACTGAAACCAGTAGAAACTTAGGCAGCAGCTTCATCAAATTAATGTTTTATGTGTTTTACCTACAGGACCAGACTAACTTCTCTGGGGCCCCTACACTGACATGGGTAAGGGCCTCCCTAAGTCATTCATTGGACATATAAAACACACTATACAACAATGGAACATCAATGATATTCTAGTTGAAGCGTGGAGTGCCAGTGGTAAAACTTACTGATCAGGGTGGGGGTGGGAATGCTGTCAGTTAAATTTACTGATGGGGTGGAGGGGGGTATCGCACCAGAGGATTGACCAGTCAAGTTTAAGAAGTTTAATCATTCCCTCTTTTGCTATTGTTAGTCTTGAATTTTTGAATACATTCATTTAATTGTGTTCTTTCCACTTCTGTTCACAAGTTGGCTACCACTCTAGTGAGACAGTATCAGACAAGGGAGATCTAATGTTAGTCTTGTATCTGTGTGCCAGTCACTTGCCAGTGAACAGCCGGTAAACTCCAGTGGTAAAAGAAAGCTGGGCAACGCAAAGCCTCAAAGCCTCAAAACTTTGTCTATCCTGAAAACTGACACTAAAAATACAAGTCAAATACATGTTATATCATTTGTATAATCATTTTATGTTAGATCTTTAAAAGTAACTTGTGGAAATTCTTTCTTCATGGGGCCCCTAGTTTTCTGGGGCCTCAGGCGGCTCTCTACTCCTGCCTTATGGTAAGTCCGCCCCTGAACTTAGTTATCTTAAGAAAAACATAATCGTGAAAATGGTGACTGTAGTACAGCTAGTTCAAATAAAGGGCCAATATTAGTGAATGCATGGCATTATCACTGTTGCTGCCATTTTCAGTTCAGTTCAAATGAAGCTAGTGGTTAATGCACTACAACAAAAAATAAAAAAGATATACAGCCATAGCACATGTACAAAATATGTTTGACAGTCAGCCATAGAACAGATCCTCTACAGCTCCTTTCACAGACTTACGGGAAATCATCTGATATTAGTTTTGCCTCAACCATATTGATTTAATACTTAAGATTGATAATAATTAGAGATGCACTTGCTGTAGTAAATGAAGCTGCTTTCAAGCTCTTATGTTACTGCTGAACTTGGCATTTTGTTCAAACTGCATTAATTGTTTGCAGTTTAACTTAAATGAGCTACACTGTCATACCATAAGAGGGCGCCAGCAAAGCACCATTCCTCTGCGGAGAATGCAGAAGGCACATACAGACGTCAATAAATGAGCATATTCGCTTCTTATGAAGTCTGCATGGATGTTGGTGAAAATATGGTGTAATGTGTGTACAGTCTGATTGTAGAACATTCTTATGCAATAGAGCATTAGGCAGGGAAACTAAAGCATAGCTAGAATCAAAATCAGAATTAATGTGCAATTGCAAATAATAACATCAGTATAAATAGATAGCAGTGTGACAGTGGGGGGCAGGAAGGATGCAGATGTCCAGGAGGCTTGTTTGAACAGAAAGGAAAAAAAAAGCTGTTAGACTGCTGGGCAGATTTACTTCTGACAGACTGGTAGCATGTCCCTGAGGTGAGTTTATTAAACAGATGGCAGCCTGGGGGGGGGTCAGCAACAATCTTTTCTGCCTGCTTTTTCACTCTGAGTTGTGTGTGTTTTCAAAGGAGGTCACATTGCAGCCAATTGCCCCAGAATGGGAGGTACATTGCTGAGCTATACAGCAATGGAAGATGTGAGGATGCTCTCCACCTTAAACACCTGCATACGGATGGACTGGACACAAAATAACCACTCTCCAGTACATGGTGCTCATTCCTATTAGCCAGGAGACTCAGAAGGATTGTGACATCATCCAGCATTCTGTATAATGCATCAAATAAGAACTTTAAGAAAAGAGACAGCCCTGACAACCCTCTTTTTACTGATTATCTAATTCACGCAAACTTATTTCTGTCACTTAGTTCAATGAACAAAAAGTTGCACCCAGGAACAAATATGGCAGCAATAAATTGGATTGTTTGATAAAATCATAACAACCAGATATTAATATATTTGCTGGGCCCACATAGTAATCAGGTCCTTGTTCTCATTGCAGACAGGTGATGTCACTGCCATGAGATTGATTGCCCTCCTCTACAGAATTCTGTTCTCATACAGAGTGGATCTCATGAAACACAGCTCATGTATGGAGTGGACATTGTTCACAGAATGGTGCTCTTATGTTAAGTGGATCCCACTTCCCAACATTGAAATTTTACAAGAAAGGTTCTTTGGAACTCAGGAAGTTAAATGTAACATATTGCTGCTGACCAGCCTAAATGTGGGCTTAGTGAAGGGGCTCTGGGCGGACCTGGGCACAAGTCTGCAGGGAACATAATGCGAAAGTAATGACATTATGGGCTTGAAATGTAAATTAAAAAATGGATCCAATAGTTTTTTTAAGGTTTTGAAAGCCCCCTGGACAACACAGGGTGAAATGTTTAACAAAGTTCGATTCATTCATTTGAAGAATAAAAAAAAACTACTTTAAAAGCTGTGTTTTGTAGGTGCTGTAGGTTTTATTTCTTTTAAAGAACAACGATGATGTCCATGTAATGTGATGTTGAGGATTTTATCCTGTTCCAAAGAGAGAAACATCAGGAGCTATTTATAACATTCTCCCATGAAGACTGTGCCAGTCTAGAAGAATATCGCCCTGTTGCCATGGCACCAGGAGTAGATGACATCATAAAGCAAATAGGAGGATGAAAGGCATTCTGGGACAGAATCTCGACACACAAACACCGCATCTGAATGTCTGATATTACTCCCCTGCACAGGAGCCAGACAACCACTGCTTTATGAGCCCAGCAGTGTAATGTGTGAGCATGAATGGGAATATGTGAATGAGTCTAGTTTAAACAGGTACTGTGATAGCAGGAAAAGAAAATAACACAGACTGCCTCCAGGAACAGCTAGCAGACAGGCGCCCTTTGGCTGCACCTCCATGTAATAATTCAGGGGCCTTTTTCTCATCTAGGATTACAGGCTTTATTAGGCTTTAAGTAGAGAGACTGGGGATTAAGAAATCAACTGAATAAGGGAAACTATTAATTCAGTTGAGTGCTTAAAAATAAGGACAGCCATATCTCCTGATGAACC
>JAODJW010000001.1:29322760-29339664 GCA_026777045.1 Hyperopisus bebe
ATGTGATTGGTTGATTAGATAATTGCATTAATGAGAAATTGAACAGGTGTTCCTAATAATCCTTTAGGTGAGTGTAAATCAGTGGTGAGTAGAAGCTAGTGCTTGTCTCTATCCTGTCCTCTGAGATGGTCTGGTGTCCCATCAAGGGTGTTCCCTGTGCTTCTGGGAACAGACTCCAAGTTCACTGTGATACCACACTAGATAAAGGATTAGGGAAGATGGAAGGATTTCTGCATATCAGGATGTTTCAGGAAAACTGTAATGACAAAGATAATGCCCTAAAATGGCATTATAAACAGAGTGCACAAGCGAGTGATAATTATGAACATGCAGCACATGTAAGCAGATCCAGTTCAGACCCAAAGGACTGCTGTACAAGTGAGTGATGAGTGAACCAGGGCTGCACTCAACATCATTCCACTCACAGCAGCTTCCCTTTGAGCTTTAAGCCTGTAAGATTAACACTGAACCAGCCTGATGGCATCAACATCTTTCTTTTACTGCTGTATCAGCTCTCAAGAGCCAAATCACTGCAGGACACGTGCTGTACAAGTTAAAGATGCAAGGTGAATACACAAAAAAAGTTTTACTCACTGTAAATAATGCAATTCCTTCAGAGTATGCAGTTATGTATTATGTATACTAACATTTTACAGTACAATAAAACTATGAAGTATCTTTTTTCCTTTCTTTCCTAGAAAACATCTGCAAAAATGTCACCCAGCTCTCAAAGTAAACAGGACGCCAGTACGTACTGGAAGAAAAAAAATCGACACACAGGACCAGCGACAGAGAACCGGCAAGTATCAGGGTGAGCAAACAAAACAAAACGAAAAATATTAACTAATAACGAACAGGCACAAGCAAGCTTATTCACGTGTTTTTTTCTGAAGCCCGTAACTCAGTTTCCGACCACGATCAACAGGTTTAACACTTTCAGCAGACGTCTGAAATGTTCCGGCTGGGTTTTTCAACGAGAAAATAAACATAAAACACGTTTCCTGGTAACTGAAACCTCATCTTCTATGGACATCGCAAATCTGACCTGGATGACAAGCGGGGCACCATACACTTCATACCCAGGCCACGTGTGAGGATCGGGGGTAAATGAACAAGCGATAAGGGCCGATCGTACGGTTCGTAATGCCGGGCCTTTCCGGTCAGTTCCAGAGTGCCGCCTGTCAGCAACCGGATCGCAGACATGCGGACACCACCACCCCGCATTTCGTCCCACCACCGCGGCTCGGATTGTCCAAACGGGCTGCGCTTCGTAGGATTACTCTGCCGCTCAGCAGTACGGCACCGAGATGCTCGTTTAATCCAACTTACCGTTGGATCATTTAACCGTTTTCAGTACGGGTCTGTATACTTACACGTTATGTGCACATCGGATCTGCCTGCTAAAAAACAAGTTACGCAATTCATCAGTTACATCTGATTACTTAAACTGTTCCGTATGCCGTACCGAATCTGGCATTAAGTATCACGAATCCTACTTTGACGCTGTGTGGTTGTAACCAAAAGCACCTACGTGTGCAGCGGAGAAAACTTCCCCTTACCTAGAAGTAAGAGCTTGACTTCTCGGGCGGCTTTCTCGCCGTCGTCCCGCAGGTTCCTGTCGATCATCTTGCTGCGCTCCACCGCCGCCTTGTCCTCCGTGCTAAGGGTGCACCCCATCCTTAAAACGGATGCTCTAGGCAGCTTGAAAGTAAAGGATCGGGAGACGCAGGCAGGCTACGGCGCGGACATGCAAGAGCTGAAAGGGACTGGGGAGCCAAACACGCCCTTATGTAGGATATCCCTGAACGAAGGTATTAAGTCACTTTGCTTCTCGCCAAAGGTCAACACTTTGCACGTCAGTCTAAGTTGATGATATGATTATATATATTCCCCCGTTTTGTGATCGCAGAGCAGAAAAAAACAATACGAGCTTTATGCCGCTGGCTCTCCCACCCAACACGTCGATTCCCCACAGTCAATCACTGAAGGCGCGCGGTTTCCTGTTTGTGGGGGCGCGCACGAGTACGCGCAACCCCCCCCCCCTTGCGGATCTCGCCCCTTTCTGTCTCCGTTACCAGCGCTCGCCACCTAAAATAATCTGTCGGAGAATTAACCGTTCACCTACAACTACATAGTTTTTATATCAGATTTGGAAGTCTGATTCGCAAACTTGCTCAAATAAGATCGGGGTCTAATAAATTACAAAATACTTACGCAGCCGTGGTTGTAGTTGTGCAAAAAAGAGTGCCAACGTAGTACTGTGTTAATGTGCGCTCGCCATCCGCTCTATGCAATATCTGGAGCCACCACACATATACTAGAACTTAAAAGCATGATAATTCACCATCTATTCCATGCAGTAACACATCATAACGTACTAACAGCACCTACCTTGAGGAGAGGTGAAAATGAACACTTTGTTAAGGGTATATTCGTACTGAATATCAGGATTTCCCAGTTCTGATTCATACCCCATTGTATGCGCTGACATTTACTCCAACTGAGGCAATAGACAACTAGCCCAGAAAAACGTCTGTTTTGATCTATAAGTTAAAGCATATGTTTTATTTTAATTAAAACAGTTTCATTCCTTCATCTAGTCTAGTTAAGGTATTCGGTGTATAGAGCATGCAATAATTACCTATCGAAGGGATGTTAATGATAAAAAAAGAGTGAGAATGTGTGTGAAATCACCTAGCATTTATCTGAATATGCAAAAGAGCATGGCACAGGTTTGGGCGCCATAGCAACAAGAGGCAGGCTTTGAATTTAACTTAAACTAGTGGTTTCAGTTATAGAAATATTTAAGGCCAGACTCAAACCCTAGTATAGGATATTTAGCTTAAATGCGTAAAATATCGATGAAATAACTGCTTCTTTCGAGCTTAAATGCGTAAAATATCGATGAAATAACTGCTTCTTTCGATTGTAGATAAAGAAGGATATGCACTTCAAAGGCATAGATTTGGGTGTGGAGGATAGGGAGATATTTCTACAAATATTGTGAGAGTAGGCCTACCATGTCTGTTTAGGGGACGGGGGGTTCGACTCCAATTTTGTTCCTACTAATGCTGAAACCAAACCTACACGCTTGATGCTCTTCATATGTACATGAATTAGGTCCATAATAATAGTTGTATAATCAGCTAAAGCATAGAATAAGTGTGCATCAGCTCTTATTTCAGCATAAATGTTGTACTAGCAGAATCCCTGTAGATGTACCTGCATCCTTTGCATATTGTATCTTTGTCCAGAGTCTCACTATTGGCTGTTAGCATACAGTGCAATCTGGCTTGCTGTCCAGTTGTGTAATTGATTAATTTGGCGTGTATTAGATCAGTGTTTCCCAACCTGGTCCTGAGGGAATCACAGACAGTCCACGTTTTTGCTCCCTCCCAGCTTCCTCCCAGACAGTCCACGTTTTTGCTCCCTCCCAGCTTCCTCCCAGGCAGTCTGGACTGGATTTGGAAACACTCCTTAGATAATTGAATATAATGTATGAATTTGAATTGTATAACAGAATATGCTGCTTTGGGAACTGAATTTTAATTAACTAAACCATATATGTATGTGTGTGTGTATTTGTAGTAATAAAGTAATAACAGTTTTAAAAAATGTTACATTGGCTATTTTAATCAACTCATTTTTTGGTTAAGGGCTACACAAAATTACTAATTAATAATGAATGAATGCTGTAGGGGCTAAAACAAAATGTGTCCTGGCCTGGTTGTCCCTCTATCTCAGCCAAAAAAGGACTCATGTGAAATATTTCCTCACATCGGTGTTGCTGCCCAAATAACAACAAGGGTGTCAGAGTTTTCTCCTCTAAAAAGTCACCATTCCTTGCCATAGCTCTGGGACCGTTTTCAAATTTTCTCTTGCCGTAAACCCCCATACATGGTCTGGCATCAGTGGAAATTTACAGTGAATGGCCCGTGTAGATTTTTCGTCAGACTCCCCTGTAGGACAGCAGAGGGCAACATTGGGACCAAATTCTTTTTTCTCTGTCATCGGTCTAGGACGTTACAGGGAAATAATTTAATGATTCTCTGATTATCTTTTTAGATATTAAACATGTAGCATTAAAACTATAAATAGTTTTTGTGTTTTAGAGTAAAACAGAAACATGTATTAAGCAAGTGGTGGCAAACAGATCCTGTTACTGATGAGGTTAAGTGGTTGGAAATTAATGGATGATAAGCTAATTTATTGAACACTTCATTTAGTAATTGTATTTTAAGGCCACCATTGTCATCGATATAGGACTAGAGAACTTGTCTCTTTGTACACCCTGAAATATGCAATTGTGTGATCATTTTCACCTCTAGAAGTGTCAAAGCATCTCTGTAGGGAAGAATAAAGAGTAATCTGTTATGAATGTTAATGAACCAGCTCTCAAGGAGTTCTGTTGTAAGGTAAACTCCAAATACAAGGCATGGTTTAATCCCTTTAAAACTTTGAAATATGTAATTTTATATGTTATCATATGTACTTATGATCACAATTTTAAAGATGATGTTTAGCTGTCATGTTGTTTTACCACTCTAAAACAATACAAAATTAAAAATTGTGAATTATTTTTATTAGATATGGGTATTGTACTGTTTGTATCGTATGGTTAAACAGTGCTTGTTTTTATGAAACATGACATGTAAATGAAACTTAAAAATGCAGAGACCTTTGCTATGACACTTTAAAGAAACATGCACAGATATTCAGTGTAGATGCTGTTGTCTGCCATTTCACACTTTACGTTGTTACTCTTTATGAGGAAGCTTGGTCGGCAGTGCAGAGCTCAGCTACCCAGCTTCCATGCACACACGAGTTTTGAAGACACTGTTTCCTCATAGCGATGAGACATGCGTCACATGTTCACGCCAGAGGATGATGCTTCATCATTGGATGTATCTGCGCCTCTGTTCACACACGGAAGCATGACCATTTGGGGGCCTTAGCTGACCCCGGCGGCTGTGGGCAGTAACTAACTAGGCATGCCTGCTGCACTGAGCTAAAAGCACCGTTCTGTGATCGAGAACACATGCATGCTAAGGATCAGTGCAGCCATTTGTCAAAGAAGGAAGAGGAGATAACTCTGCCGATGTTTTACATACTGGGATTTTCTTACAGATCTTTCTGTACTTGTAAGATAATACTTATGTTGCCCCCTCATGGAGACATTGGGTATGTTCAGCTGATAAACTTTTTGTAAACCAGCCTGATGATTCCAGTATGACAGCGTACTGCTGCCATTATGAGAAAAATTAAATTAACCCAGTTTCCCATTATAATGAGATCTATTTCATGTTTTAATGCAAAAGTATAACGTTAAAAGACAAAAATTATGTAACTATAAGGAGATACTCAGCGAGAATCCAACATTAGAATATACAGTACGTTAGGAAAAAGAACATTAATATTTTAGTTTGTCATCATACCTTTGATTTTAATATTCAAGCATGAATCACCACCATCAGGTTGTATTACAGCACATCAAAAATGAAATTTATGTCATGTCAATAAAAAAAAAAACTTTGCTTATGCTATGAGTAAATGTTTGTCCTGCTTCCCTGCTTGTCCTGAAACATAGTTCAGCTAAATCAATGTTTACATTGCAAAGAGTGAAGGCTCCAACGCTAAGAGCAGGGTCTCCCAGCCGATTGTCGGGGACCCCTAGCAGTCCATGTTTTTGCTCCTACCAGGAGTTGGGAGGGAGCGGAAACGTGGACTGTCCGGGGGTCCCCGACGACCGGGTTGGGAAACATTGGCGTAGAGGATCGGCCTCAAGATTCATATTAATTGCAGTTTTGCAGATGTTGAGTGTTTTCCAGTAAACACAAACTATAAACAATTCAGGTGCATGTGTATTATATCCCATGCCCATGCCTTTTTTAAAAGGAAAGAAAATGTAAACAACAGGAGATGCAAATTTCTGCATTTTTTAATATTAACATTAGCATTTTTATCCAAACAAATAATCCGGATATTTTCGTTGATTCCATCGGGGGTCTCAGTGCCGCCAAACTTGGATCCCTGCCTAGCGGTGCCCTACATCCTCAGCATCGCGCAGCCACTTTCATCACACACCAGCCGTGGGAGGAACCAGGGCAGATACCAGCTGACAGGACTTTCAGCACAGTGGACAGAGAAGTGAGATGTGAGCACGTCTGGCTTTACACTGCCTCTGAACAAAAGAAGCAAAAGTGTGCAGTAGGACGATCAGGAGATGGATGAATGTGAAGCCAGAGCTCCAGATCGAGCCCCTCACACCACTCACAGTCAGTGCATCTCACTCAAAAGCTCCTCTCGGTTCAACCCCTACTTCCCATAATAATTGGATAATTTGCTGTGGAGATATGGTCGCAAGTAGGCACTTGATATCTCCCTTTACCGGTTTAAGGCTGCATTGAGAGCCAAGGAACAATACTCAATATACTCAATATAACCCTGTGCATTATTGATATTCAGTGCAACCCTGATATGTTCACATTTCATCGTTTGTTAGTTACCCATTAGGGCACTGATTTGGCTATATGGAGTCTTCACAATCTGGGCTAAACTGGATCAGATGGCTTAGTGAAAAATATTTGTTCATTCATTCATCCATCCATTTGTTCATCCATTCATTCATCCATCCATCTATTCATTCAGTCATGGAAATGGTAGAAGCAAGACTCTGTCTTTGCTGCACTCCAACTGACAGTTAGTCCAAGGCTCAGAGACACATTTTTCCTAAAATTCATCATCTATCAACAATGTAGCACAAACCAAATTCATTTCAATTATAAAAACACACTAACTGCACCATTATTGTTCTTTTAGAAGAAAGAGTAAAATGTTTTAAATCATTATTACAGCCAAAAAGAATGTGCATTTCCACATGGAACTGAGAGTCCAGGTAGGTGCTTCAGCCTCTCAGCCTTTGGCACGTTTTTTTGAGAAAATTCATCAAGTCACTTAACAACTACTAAAAACCAGAACATGTCAGAGCAACCCCCCCTCCTCCCCATGCAAAAAATAAGAAGCATAACCATTGAACTAGACAAGACAGGATGTGGACAAACAGCCGGGGATGGTCTGCCAGCCCGTCTCACTTGAGGAGAGCTTTGATAGCATCACTCTCTGCGGCTTCGAAGGCGCTGAGTCCATCAGGTCCTTTCTGCTCTTTGTCGGCTCCCTGCAGCGAGGACAAGCGGGTCTATGAGCCCTCAATACACAGACCACCAAACAGGAGACGTGACAGGACAGGCATCTGCAGGCAGGTGAGCCTCACACAGCCATCTCACAGATACAGAATGAAGTGAAGGGATCCCAGCCTGAGGCATGAAGTAGGCTGTGTGAAGAAATCAAGAGGCCTACAGCACGAGATAAGCAAAGGGCCAGAACACCTGACATCAAGCCGGAAAACGACACTTGCGTCCCCTGAGCATTTCAATTACTTTATCAATGCAACTCAGGGTAATAAACAAGAGACAGATGAACTCATATCAAAAGTTGCACAACTAAATGCAGTGGTCAAGAACACGACAACTGTCACGCAAAAAGAGAACAGCAAAAAAGGATATACTTCGTATGGTGTAATAGTGAAACAGGAAATCAGTGGTTTGTGAAAATTACCACAGAAGAATGCATTTCTTGGAGGGGTTAAACTACAGATCTGTTGTCCCTCCCCCAAGTTACTCGCAGATCAAACAGTTTACTTTTTTTTTTTTGGGGGGGGGGGAGGAGGGAGGGGAGCATCTGTCCTTACTGTACTCTGCACAAATACATCAAATTTAAATAATGGAAATCCTCCATTTGCAGAAAAAAAAATTATTTTTATACAACAACAATAATTAAAAGGCATAGGAAGTTGTAAAAAAAAAAGCAGAAAGGTTATATCTGAATAACTTAACTCAAAGATTTTCAAAGGCATCCAGACGAAAAGTTAACCGACACAGATTCTGCTTAAGGTCTACTGGTGTACTTATGAGATAAAGATGGAATGAACTGCACTTCATGGAATGAACTCATTCATATTTTACTTTGTAGTTTTTTTCCAGCAATTTTTGTGTTTGTGAAACAATAAATGCTAAAAATTAAACATCAGAAACAATTTCTTAAAAAAATATTTGTCCTCTGCTGTACAATGGAGTAAATTAATATTGAAATTGGCTTAGATTCATGAAAATTTTATCTAATTTTGCTAGCTACTGCAAGAGCAACAGAAACAGGACTGAATCAATGCATACTGCTTAACCTGATGTGAACACTTTCACCCAACAGCTGAATTAGCACCAATCAATGAAGAGCTTGGCTGGAATAGGCAGTGGGCCACCAGGACCAGAACAAGGAATAATCCACCAGCATCCTAGAAACAACATCTAATGCTGCATATCATTTCATAACTAAGGTTCTTGCCACAATAATTATGAGCATTACTGAACATGTGTATGACAATGACACTCTCCTTGGAAATACAGCTAAGGCTGGCCTACCTTCTCAAGCAGGATTCTGACACAGGAGACGTGGCCCTCGTATGTGGCAGAAAGCAGAGGGGTGATGCCATGTTTGTCAGGAGCCTGAGGGAGGGAAGGAGAGAGAGTGGGAGTGTTCATCATAGACCTGCAGGAGTCCCACTTTCTTCAACATCTAAAGGGAATAACTCACAAAAAAAGCTGAATTTCCTGTCAGGACATGCACTGCACACTCAACAGTCATCATTCCCACTGTGGAGTGAGAGCCACTACACAGTACTGATCCTCAGAAGCACTGCCATCACCAAAGAAGAAAAACAGACATGTAATGCCAAAATTGGGGGTAAAAATGTATTTAGGGGGCAGATTAAATCCTTAGCCAAGCTCTAATACCCTTCATTTTTACCAAATATTTAAAAAATAATCTGAGCCCAGTGAAGTCACCTGTTATGACATACAGACTGGTTCTGTTGGCCAACTACCACATGATAAAATTTATGCCTGGAAAAGAATGTGAAAAATCTAGGTCCTATGGAGTCACCTAGTCCTAACTTACATAAACTAACCTTGTTAAAATGACAGTTATTCTCCCAGTAATAAATGAGGATATTACCATTTAATTGCCTACAGGTTTTCCCCTTGATATACAATTAGAACCTGCAGTAGCTGACACCACAATTACTTGAAGAACTTCTTTTTAAATATGTAGTTCATAGCACAGTTTCTAATTTTACTGGCACTTATCCATTTAACGGAAGCTAAGCACAGCTCAGCCAGGCTATATGGGTTGAAAACTGGGTTATGAGGACCTAACAAGGACCACAGTACCATGTCCTGCGTTACACAAAATTAGTATAGTAGGACAACCATGGGGACAGCCCCTTACAACCAAACAGAACTTCACCTCACAAAATAATGAAAAACAAAATCAGACAAGCTAAATTTAATGATCACATATACTTCCGTAATAAATGTTACATTATGATTATCCAACTGAAGCCTTTGAAGGGTTTTTACAACCTTATTTATACTATGATTTGAAATATATTTATCACCCTGCTCTTTGAACCCAAGCTTTCCTGATTTGTATAGATCTTTGGACAAAAGTCTCTGCTAAATAAATAAAAGTAAGGTTTGGTAGATAGAACTACATTCTCAGAAAAAAGGGCAAAAAATGTGTACTTTTGCTTGTCACTGCGGCTGTACCCTTGTAATTGCACCTTTTAAGGTACAGAACGGGATGTTCCTCAGAGTCTATAAGGTACAAATAGCATTAATGTACCATAAATGGTACAGAAATGTTCCTCAGAGTCCATTTCTGTACCGTAAAAGGCAAAACTACCTACAGCTAAGGGTACAACTGACAGACCCTTGAGGGTACAGCCCCAGTGACAAGTAAGGATACTAATTTTAACCCTTTTTCTGAGAGTGTAGTCATACAAACTGGACCGTGACATAGCCTTGCTGCACCACACTACAGGGGTCTCACATTGACATCTGCCCCCCGGGACAGAAGGAAGGTCACCATCTCATCCTGTCCACAGTCGGTAGCATAGTGCAGGGGCTTCCGCCCCCCTTCAAGGGTTCGGTTGATGTCCTCATCCTGCCAGAAGATACACAGGGGGTTTGGTACTTCCAAAAATACACACCTGGAGCACAGGTTAGAAAGTCCTGGACCAGACAACATTGGAAACAGGAAATATTGTCATGTGTGGAGAAAAAGTTTAGCTACCATTAATTGAAAAACTGATTCATTGCACAAGAAGACAGCAACAACACAGGAGATGAATTGTAGTTGACAGTAAAAAGTGAAAGTGACAATATCACCAAAGAATGAGAGCAAGTCGTGACAGGACTCAGAGATGGCAAGTTGTGCCACCTGACAGCATAAATGTGAGAACACAAGGCCTCCTCAGGGCAGAATGTGGTGTGGATGCTTCTGTTTAAATAAGGGACAGATAAGCAAGATGAACTTTAATAATCCCACAAAGCAAGATTTTGGCAGCAGTTATAAATGGGATCAGACAATACACACAACATAACAGCACAATCCCACAATGGTCAATGGTCCCACAATCCTCAGTATAAGACTTGGGTGTTGTATGCAAGATCAGAGATGTAGTGATCACACCAGTACTGAAAGCAACACTTTCATCATCATATACTAAAAACAGAAGTTAGAGTAATCATGCAAACAGATCATAAAATCCGAAATTTCAGAAACTTCCTTTGTTTGTGCAAGTCATGCAGACAATGTCCAAGCGTTCAACTTCCTTCTTAAACTGGACGAACTGTGCAGCAGGGTGAAGAGTGTGAAGCAGGAACAGAACATGGTAGAAATGTACTTACTTCACTTTTGACTGTGGTGCAATGGAATCACACATAATATTCGGACTTCAGCTTGCAATAACTGGTGGTTTATTACCATTTGTGTTTCCATTACACTTTATGTGACGTATCTGGAAGGTTCCTAGCCTTGGTACATACCAGAAAACATAAACACTGCCTTCAACCAGGTGCTTTGCATTGACATTGTGTTTAATGGGGGCATTATTTTCATACGACTGAAGCGAATCCGGTGGAACGACACTACACATGTCAAAGTACAGATATATATTTTTTGTTGGCCTTTAGGGACTGTATGGCTTTGCCAATGGTCCATGGCTCACACGTACTTGCATGCCAATCCAAGCCATTTCATCTTGCATGCTTCATTGACAAATGCAAGGCACAGCATATACTTGGGCTATTTAGGATAATGCTCTCGATTTGCTTCTGTGATACTTCTTCATTACAGATGGCCAGGCTTCCTATGTACATTTAGGAATCCAAGACTGCTCGCTAATCAGCAGTGTAAAATGCAAAAAAAAAACTCTTAAACCGTCTCAATTAAATCAATCAACTTGTGCTTTGATAGTCAACAAAAAGCCGCCACTTAAAAAAATATGCACAACGCATTAATCGCTTGAGAACAATTAGAGATGGACATGCTGAATTCAGACAAGGGCGTGTCACATTTGCTGGTTAGTAGCCACAATTGTCAGTGATACAGCAGATAACCATTTTAGATGCTCGTTTTCAATGGCCATCTTAAAAAAAACCTCTACCTTCATATTCACATTCACGGCGTCGTCTTACCTTCACAAGTAACTTCTTTACTTCCTCCAGGTCACCGTTTTTCAAAGCCCACATCAGGTCTTTATCCCCCATTTCCAGGTCGAATTGCAGGTCGCTGCAGCAACTTCTTTCAACAATTATATTTGTGCAGCGTTACAGCCGCTCGGCGAACTTTTCACCTAAAATGGTCCTTTTCTGTATCATCTGGTGCCACGCCTTTCACGCATCTACATCCCCCCCAGAAAAGTCAGATGTTTATGCTAATACGGTCTTCATTAACGGAGACATATACATGACACAGCATAGAAAGTTTACGTCCTTAAAACAAAGTTTTAGAGAATGCACTGAGGGGGATCCGCCTTGCGGAGACGCAGCGTTTCCGACGCCGCGAACCCGGAAGACGATTCCGGCCAGTGGCCGCTGACGTGCCGCAGTGTGTGCGGTGGTCTCTCAGTGCAGGATTAGCTGTGTCCGTAATTACAAATTGGATCGATGTTTACAAACTGCATACTGTTGTTTTATATTTCAAGGTTCAAAATTTAAAATTTTAAAATGCCTACCGATTGTACGCTTCTCACTACACCCCGTTAAGAAAACGGCCGTACCGCTGACACACCATGATGAATTTTAAAGCGCCAAACACAAAACCTCATGTATTCCTATTGCTTTACATTTGTGACGGTTTAATCATCACAGTGATTAATTATAGGGCATGTCTGAAACAAAGCACATAAACATGGCAATAATATTTTAGCTCTTGGACTATGAATTCTGTTTTTATTCGTGGCGAAGAGTTTCAGTATGAAAACGTTTGGAAAGCAGAAATACTGGTAATGCAGACATGTTAATTGCTATTAGTTAAAAGATGAATTTTCAAATAATTCATACTCCTCTTCATCTAGTGTGTTTCTATTTAGTGCTGTCATTTTTTTTTTACACGGGTTTATATTTCAGTCCAACTCAACGAATGCAGCTATGGCTGCCAGCTCTCACGCATCTGGCGTGACACTTCAGCTTTCAGATTCTCACGCAATATATTATTATTTGCCATACTGTATTTTTTCCACTATAAACCTAAAATTAGCTGCATCAATAGCGTTTAAGTAGTTTGCAAACCCTACAGAGTATGTACACGGTAATAAAACTTACATACGTGTAAATGCGTGTGCATGTGTGTGTGGACTTGTCTCGAATTTAAAATGTTACGCCAGCTACCTGACCGAAGTTAGCAATCCTGATGAATAGCCGAGTATAATATAGAAAATAAAATGTCTTTTATCTTTTTCCCCAGAGACAAAGATGTCAGCAGCTAATCAGGCTCTGATGACCATGGTCCTGATGCCCAACGACCTGCAATAGCTCTCAGCAGTTTTGGCACCACTCGAAATTCCTAAAATATTCGCCAAGTTCCCTATTGGCGTCGGACAGACAAGGGTATAGCAGAGAGCTTGACATATGGGGGGCACACAACTTAATAATGTAAAGGTTTTTCTTCCTTTCTTTCTGGCTAGGGGTCACCTTTTACAATGCCCACCCCCCCCCACCTACCTAATAACCATCCACCCCCCATCAAAAACTGTCCAGGACTTCTGAAACAATTCAAACAATAGCGTCCACTCAGCATACTAGTTGTCCTCCAGCATATAACAAGTAAGTGTCATCAGAGGATGAATTTTTATTGTCCCATTCATTTGTAACCTCATATTTGACACAGAGGAAATCTAGATACACACATTACCACAGAGAAGTATTTTACCTGCGTCTCTTCTGGCAGTCTGTTGGACCTCCTGTTGACCATCAAGAGGACTATCACTGAGGACTATGACTTTGGTGTTAAGCTGTTTATTGCCGTTGAAAGGTAATTGGACAGACAGACACATCAAAATTGGTTTAAACTATCAGGGCTCTGTAGATTTTGCCAAGCAGGCAATGATAGAGTTCCGAGCCCCTGAATCTGCTCCGATATCCATACCCCTCAGAAGCCCCTGGTGGTGTACTGGATATGTTTTAGCCTCTAGCCAAAAAGAGAAAAACACCAAGTCAATATAGCTGTGAAATTAGTCTAGAATGTCCATACCTCTATACAGCTAATGCAGCTATAAACCATTGAAAAAGGCTTTTTGGTTGTTGGTATGGTAAACTTGGAAGATTAAATAGTCGTTCAGATTTTTTGGTGATTAATTGGATTTTTTGGATGATTGTGGCCTTAAACAAGCCTGTAGGTGGCAGTGAAAAACAGTGTCATGCATAAGATTGCGCTGCTGAAGACTAAAACAGAGATTGGGTTTGAACCAGTCTGGTTTTGACCAGGAATATGCAGTGACTTTCTGAGTTGCATGGAACTACATACAGTTTTGTATTGCAACACCAATGGGAAGTATTGTTATCAAGCTACTATACTTTTATTTGTTTAGGGGGGTCTTTTATCAAAACCAACATACATTTGCGAGAGCAGCAGAGGCACCTTAACGTGGTCAGAGGCCTCAGATATTCTTACATGCGATTTTCCTTTTGTCTTTCTTACAAGGTTTGACCAAATAACACTATCTAAAATCTCTGAAAGTGCGGCTCATGTTTTAAAGATAAAGATAGTATGAGAACATAAGCTTTAGAGGATCAGCAGTACAAAGACCTGGATACATAAATATACATTTAGCTTTAACCATGATTTGGTGGAACGGCCTAGTGGAAAACTTTAAACGAGCCTCTTTTTTCTTCAAAGACAATGATGAACATACTGAACAGCTGGAGTCACCGGCCATATGTTAGGATTTCATTAATTAAGCCTGTGTTTTTCTGAATGTCATCCAGAACTGAACTGAAAGATGGACTGGCTCATTATATTTTAATCCAGGAAATGGCCTTTGCATCACCATTTTTGATAAAATTTGGCATGTGAATTACACATAGCATCCAGTACTCAGAAATCTTTTTTGTTAGACTTTTGCTTGAGTCTAGGGTGCTTATTTCAAGGTCAAAGTTCTTGCAAACTGCACTTTTCACTACTTTTAGGTATTAAACAAATAGCAAAAGGGCATTAACAAATCATTTAATTTTTTTTAAAATAATACAGAAAAGGCAAAAGTAATATGGAAAAAGTAAAAGAAAAAACATTTATTTTGATATTCTTGTATTTGTATTTATTTTAGTTTCCTACTCAACATTTACGTCCTTATTCCTTTACAGATTCATTTTTTATGGCACTTCTATGACTCCATAATAAGTTCTCCATACCTGCCTTTAAACAAAAAAGAAGTGTTATTCCAAAGGGTGTAAGAATTGTGAGGCTCAAAAAATCTTTGAAACACATGAATCTCACTCTCTTTTAATCTGCTTCTTTCAAAAAATAGCCTAAAGTGTATCTGACGTATAGCCTAAAATGTGCAAAATGTTTTGGGTAACTCTGTAAAGAATTTCTCCTTTGTCTTGCAAGACAAAGTCTCAGCATACCATTGGTCAAAGTTGCTGGACAAGAAAACTCCAGTACTCTTTCTGAGCTTTCCAATGAGCTATAGCCAAGGCATGTAATTGTAATAGTAAACAAGTAAGTAACAGCTCAGGAGAAAACACAGTGAATTTTTTTTTTTTTTTGCTGTCCATGGTGTATAAAAGGTGCTATATCTCGAAGGAAATTGTTTTTAAAAAGTAAACTCCGCACTGTAATTCACACACCAAACTTCATCAAAATCAAAAATGGTGATGCCAAAACTCTTTAGAAATCTGTGAATGACCCGATTATTAACAGCAATGCGTAATGGAAAATGACTCTGGTTCTCCGGTTATTTCTGGTCAATAGGCAATGGCATTAGCCTGAACTGCACCAGGAAACAATATTTATTGTTATAATATTAATATGTGGGCGTTAGGGATGCATGAAAGAAGAAGGATCAGACAGACACCCCTTGAGGAGTGAGGATTATTTGAGGAATAGGAGAAAGTATACAAAAAGGCCTTTAGCAAAGATAGGCCAGTTCAGGGGGGAAGCATGTCTTCTCCCAAGCAAGCACAGGTCTTTCACAGCAGCTGGGGTCTCGCAGCAGACTCTCAGTGCAGAGGGAGCATGCTCTGCTGACTCACCTTTTCTGTTTTCTCCTGACCCTCTCTGCAGTACAGGCATAAAATAATAATAATAATAACAATAATAATTTCAGCTTGACATTAACTGAAAGTGTTGACAAACTGAAATGTGAAGCAACATAATTGACTAAAAATACAGTGTAGGGGCTGATCTCAAGCTGTGTGAGGAATTAGGAGTCTCATTAGCACTCAACCTGTAGGAACACATGTGAACACTTGCCAAAAGAATGCAAGCCCCCTCCCAGACATGATAGAACAGGATGCTTCTTAAATGAAATAAGCGTAATTATCCAGTAACTACAGTCATATGGATATATTTCTCACACAATCAGTGGTAACGGGACGAGTTCAGACCGTAACGCATTAAGGCATTATTGGGAAACATGGGAAGCCTGTATTTTATCACATATTTTTCTTGCTGATCTTGGCAAAACCTTCTTCTTTAACAAATGATAACAGGCAGTCGTTAAGTTTTATGTGCAGGTAAGCGAGTGGTTGATTCTCCTCAAGGCTGATGTTAATATATTAAAAACAGTACAGTAAAATATGGTTTTAAATGAGCTACTAAAGAAAGTGTGTCTCAGTGACTTGGTGGGCAGCACTATCCCCTCACACTATCAGGGCTCGAATCCCCCCTCCGTTATGGCCATGATATGCAACAGAGGTCGATTCTGCCAACTCCAGTCAAAAAACCTGCTAATTGTGAACTTTAAGTTACCAGTAAGGTGCATATGTGATGCGCTGGGATCCTCTGTCTCGCAACTCTGGCATGGACAAATGGTTATGTTACGCCTCTACTCATATTCTGAAAATCAAATGAGACTTTAACACATTCAATATTAAGTATTATATGGCCACATCATTTACACCCCTTTCTAGGTTGACTGCATTATCATATGAATGAGTTTGGGTAATTAATAGTTGTATAAATACATAGGAAATTATACAGGCGACTTATAATGTGTATAGCAGTATAATAGTTTTTGATTAGTTCTGTATGACTAGCTCACTAGCACCCCACAGTGACTGTATTTCTTAATTCCCTGACTCCTGGCAGCTTTGTTCCTCAGCTCCCTAATTCCTCCTGGTACCTCTGTTCCCTCGTTTCTGTAGCGCCTGTGTTTCCTAGCTTCCTAACCGCTCCTGGTACCCCTGTTCCCTTGTTTCTGTAGCTTCTGAATTTCCTAGCTTCCCAATTGCTCCTGGTACCCCTGTTCCCTTGTTTCTGTAGCTCCTGCGTTTCCTAGCTTCCCAATT
>JAODJW010000001.1:29349141-29370602 GCA_026777045.1 Hyperopisus bebe
AGGCAGTTCTGAAGGCGAAAGGGGGTCAAACACCGTATTAGTATGGTGTTCCTAATAATCCTTTAGGTGAGTGTAAGGTGATCCTGGACTGGGACTGATACCCAGTGTAACTGACTGTTTTACTATGCATATGATAAAAACTTCTTAATTTTAATCTAAAGAAGTGCACATTTCAGCCACAGAGCATCTCTGCATCTTGTTCTTCATGGTCCTGCCAGTTTTTGGCATGTCAGTAGAACTCACTTCACAACTTGTGTTCTTGGATACATTCCGATACGTGTCAGACTTTAAAGTGAAGCGTTGCTCTCAGATAGTCTTTTAGCAGCAATTAATAAACTGGATGCAAAAAATGGTGAGAATGTTTATGCCTGTTATCATTTTTTAGCTTTTATCTTTGTGATAGACAGCATGGCAAAACATTTAATTTCATGTTTTTTTTCTTCTTGAGTAGAGTTTGATTCAAAAATAGTATACTGTATAATCCGAAAGATATTATAGGAATAAAGATTTCAAAAGGGAAACAACGCAGTTACTATTTGAACATTAACCTATAATAAATAGAGCAAAGAAAAATCTGGCGACCTGTAAGCCTCTGAACCAGAGCGAAGGGATTTGCTGGTTTGTAACTGAGTACCACAAGTCAAATGCAATTTAGAAATAGGCAGTTGAAATTTCTGATTTCTCTGGAGTGAGAACTTGATGCTAAGTCACTTATCAAGTGGAATTGCCAGCTCAGTAAAATGAGTTATTCATTGCCATCCCTAAATAATCAGGATGATTCTAAGGGCCCAGAGTGACAGGGGCCCTAAAAAATTTGGAAAATAACTGAATTGGTCTGGTTTGGGGGCCCAATATAATATGCTCTCATGGTGCCCAAAATCTTTAGCGCCACCCCCGTCTACAGCGCTCACAGAAAGTCCTAGGGTGCTTGTTAAAATCAGTAACGATATTGCAGATTTATTGGCTTTATAACAAGAATCATTACTCATTTTTATTTTTACAAAAATATATATCACATTAGAAACAACCAGTAGTTCTAAGTAAAACATTCATTTGAAGTAGTGAAAAATTTAAACCCAAATTATAGTTCTAAAAGAGCTGTTCTGAGTTAGAAAGTTCGTTGACAAGCAGTCTCACTGGGGGCTTTTTGATTAGTAACACCTTTGCAGTAACATAAAGGGCCAAACAATCTGTGTTTAGAATCCCTTTGGGAGCCATTGACTACAGTTGCAATTAATTGCAAAATGGCAAGAACAGAACTGAATGAGCCAGTCAGAAAAATTATGACACTTAATAAAGAGAAAATGCCTATGCAAAAGATATATGCAGATACATTAAACATTACTTGGACTAATGGGAATGTTTTATGAAACCAATAAATTTGCAACATTTTTGCTGAATCGTCGCAAGGCTTTCTCTGAGCACTGTATATATATATATTGTAAGTAGGGTGTGTACCTTCTGGAAAGACAGACATGATTTTCATATAAATCAGGATAGTTAAAATTGTAAACCAGTTGTTTGAACATTTTTTTGCTACGTTTTTTTTAATGAAGGCATCGGAAGGTGGTGAGGTCGCACAGTGGTTAACGTTGTTGCCTCACACCTCCGGGACCAGGGTTCCCATCTCCAGCATTTTTCTCAGTTCACAGGTTCTCCCTGTGTTGTCATGGGGTTTCCTCTGAACACTCCGATTTCCCCTCGCACTTCAAAAACATGCTGGAGTTAGTTGGAGTTACTAAATTACCAAAGTCAATTAAATTCAATTTATTTTCATATAGGACCTTTTACAACAGAGTTAAAATAAAAGATAAGAGAGATAAAAATGGCATGTGCAGCAACATCAGCAGCCCTAGTTACAGTGTGTTATGTGTATAACTTGTGGGGGGAGATAAACTGAAGTAATAGGTCTTCAGTCGAGTGTTAAGAACTGACACTGAAGGTGTGTGATTGTGCCCTGTGATGGGCTGGTGTCCTGTCCTGGGTTGTTCCCTGCCTTGTGCCCATAGGCTTTGGACCCCCCCATGGCCCTAAGCAGGACAAGTGGTTACAGAAAAGGGATGGATGGAAGATGTTTAGCATCTCCGCTATGGCTAATAAGAGACATAGACGCAGGCAGTCCGTGTGAGGCTTAAGTGTTGGCGGGCAGAGGTGGACACACAACCAACAAATAAAATTTTGGGGTCTTTTGTCTGATAGAATCCACAAAGGGATTTTTACATTTTATTTACATAAAAGAAAATTAATACAAAATATCCATAGCTAGTGCTCTCTGTTATACCCAAAATTGTAGAGGTATAAGGCTAACGGAAACATAAATTTTTCATCCAAATAAAATCAAACGTATGACCGTACAGACTACAGGTCAAAGAAACACATATTCACATTAACCGGAAAAGGTAACCAAACCCATAAATTCAACAAAAACAGTAGCGGTGATACCACAAATCACATCTGTTACGGCTCTGGCACGAGTCCTCGGCACCAGGCCTGTACTCGTGGCCGAAGATTAAATCTGATTCCCGTAGACACCTGCCTCAGGTCTCCCACAGTCTCACCATTAGCCTCAATATGCCCAGAATGCAGTACGGTTTGCAACTACCGATCACCCAACAGTATCGCGGTAGTTTGAGGGCTCTTAAAGGAGACATCACCCACTAATGCTACCGCTTAACCATGCAGCATTACAACCATGCCCCGGTTACATAAGTAAAAAAGAAACATTAAAAAAATATCTAATCACGCTTATATGAAGCTTCAGCAAAGTTTCTTGGAGGGTTCATTGTTTTTGGCCTTATGCTTGTATAGCCCACATTGCCATTAATGCACTAACAGCTCAAACTTTCAGCATTTTCCTGATGTTCAGTTACTGTGGTAACTCGGACAAAGAACACTTGTAAGATAACTCAGTTTCTGAGATACAGAAAGCCCAGACATCCCTTTTAAAACAGAATGATATAGTGACACACTTGCATTCAAACAGAAACTGGGAGAATGCTCTGTGTAGAAAGTATTGCATTACATTTAATGTTGACATACTGGTAGCATCTAGCAGCTCTTAATTTATGACCTTGGAACTGACTCACCTGTTATTCTCAAATTGTTACATTAAAGGTGCTTTACATCTGTTTGTGCTGACATGTATTGAAAATGCATATATGTACTGTACATAGCACATTAAAACACGATTTTAACTTTCATTTTCATTATGTGTTCTTCATATTTAACAGGGTGGTACAGTGGTTAGCACAGTTACGTCACCCCTCTGGGACCAGGGTTTGAGTCTCCACATTAAAGTAAATGCAGTATGGTGTACTGTCTATGCAATCTTCACCCATTCTTCCAGCTTTCCCATAATCCTATAGCTGTTTGATATAGAGCACTGACCAACCGTGAGATCCATCCCTCAATTATTTTTAGTCAGTACAGGACCACACCACTTAGAGGATGGTGTGTGGCTCTGTGGGTTGAGTCTACACACTTGTCTTAATGGTTGAATCCTGCGATACTCCAGGGCCATCACTGTTGGGCCCCTGAGCAAGGCCCTTAACCCCAAAAACAGCTCTAGCGGTGATGGAAAACTGGCCGGCTCTGCACTCTGATCCGTAATACATGTGACATTTATATGTATTTCTATAGCCGTGAGACACAATACATGATTATTTTGGCATGAAAGCTTTAGTGTATCTTTCTGTCTCTCTTTGCCAGATACTTTGTTTTGATTCATTCTAATGCAAGAAACACATTACAGACCCATAATGATTAAGCCTTGTGTGCTTCCCCTGCTTGCTGGATCGCTGTGTAGCTTGGTGGGTTGAGTGTGCGTCTCAGAGGCCAGTAATCCTTTGGTCATGGGTTTGTACTGTCTGTTTTATTAGAGGCTTTCTGTTCCCCTGTGTTTATTTTTTATCTCTGTCTCCCTGTGAAGGATCGCCCTGCTTGTGTTCTGTTCTGGTTCTGTTTTGTACTTCTGTTCCGTGCTTATCATCTTAGCATTGTTTTCCCACTTAATGCTTATCTTCCCTAGTTTCAGTGTCTGTTTAGTTCCTTAGTTCTGTGCTTGATAGTGTTAGTACTTTCACCTGTGCCTGTTGCTAGTGCCTGTTCTGTTTGGTTAATTGTCTGTTCCACACCTGCCCCTCTCCTTAGCCCAGTTGCCTATTGTATTTAAGTCCCTGCTCTTGGTCAGTTCTTTAGTATGCCATTGTTAATGTTACTGTGTGGTGTTACTATGCCTGCTTCCAAAAATCTGTTGCCTGGTTCCTGTTGTAGGTTTATTTATGGTTCTGTTTGTAGTGTTACTTCTTTAGTTCTAACCCCTTGTGATCCTGTTATTTTCTGATCTTCTTGGTGTATTGTATTAGTTTCGGTTTTGCTAAAAACCCCTGTTTGTCTCAGAGCTGCCCAGTAGATCATCACTCTTTTCCTGCCTGCACCATGTCCCACTGCTGTGACAATGCACTGCACCATGTCCCACTGCTGTGACAATGCACTGCACCATGCCCCACTGCTGTGACAATGCACTGCACCGTGCACTATGAGATGAAGATGTCATCTCTGGTCTAGTTCAACCTTAAAGTAATAAAACATGTACAAAACTTTAAATTACTTTGGGCTAACCAATGGCCAGACTTGCTTTGTGACCAGTGGTACGCCCAGTGAAAAGTACTGGGAGTGGTGCCATGCCTGCCGCATAGCATGACATGACTAAATTACCAGTGCGTACCAGTAAGACCTCTCTGGAGGTGTTACAGCAATGTCCATGACAGCTTTTACAAAACAATTTTGCAACACTAAATTGTAACTTGAAAGGGTATAACAGTAGTTCAATGACATCTTAGAAGCACCATTCAAGTATAGATGGCTGGAAGAGAGAGAGACATGGATGTAGGAACTTCTGCTCTATCTCTCCACAGAGCACATGCCTGATCCTTCTGCCTGAACCAGCACAATTATTTCTCTTTTAAACAGTCCCAACCCACAATTAATCTCCCTGCCTGTTTCCCTCACGCTGGAGCTGAAACAGCAGTCTTGTTTTTGTTACTTTCTACTCTAATGGTAAAACCTGTCCCCATTCTACCCTTCCATCATTGTGTCACTTGCCACCCCTACGGATTTCACGATGACATCCTTCTATCATCTCTCCTCAATACTGCTGATTGAGAGCTTTAAAGCTTCATTTTCAGCTGGCTGCATTCCAGAAATTTCAGAAAGTGTCTTAGATCAGATCAGATAATGCGATAATTACAGGTAATCAGCTCATGGTACTAATGAGTATTTCCAGGGTTTTGGTAAAACGATACTCAGAGATGACTATCCCTTTATGGTGCTGCACGCCCTCACTGTCCTTCCTGTAATGAGATGATGGATGATGGGGTGGATACCTGCCACAGAGCAGCACAGGGATACAGCATGACCTTTTTATTCACTGTAAGAGTCCATGCCCGTACTTGCCCCACCCCCACCCCAGGGTTATTTCACACTGAATTTGCCCAGCTGGCTACATCCCAACAGAATAATTCTGGCCTTTCTTTATTGAGGAACTGCTGGCAGAGTCGCTGTTTACCAACTGGTGAACAACTGCCAAGAAAACACAAAATTACCACTTTCCAGTGCCACGCCAGTGCTCCTCAAAAAAGTTTCTGTTTGGTAGCTTTTGTGCCTTTTGCACTGAGGGTCCACCACATTTGCACTGCCTTATTGTCTTTTGCTCGTAGTATTTAATTTAATTTAATTTGTGTCTGTTGGAAGTTGTGTCTGTCTTGTATGTTTGTCTTGCTTGTCATTAATTTCAATCCTTCATTTTTCTTGTACATATGACAAAATTGATAATAAAGGCTTTTTGACTTTGACTTGAACCTTAACCACAGTTAACCTAAACTAACACAAAAATATTTTGAATACTGCCACCTTCAATCGTTTTTTGGAGACTAAAATGACTTCGAAGCTAACCTTACATGCTAACTACTTAAGTTTTGCTAAAGTCAATCTAACACAGCAGAGTCCTTCTTGACATGAGGTGACCAAGGTTGTACAGTCGGTCTCTCAGGTAGCACATGGTATTATGCAACACATGAGTGGTTAGGAAGCATTCAGGTCTGCATTCAGGGATTCCATACTATGAGTCTCTATGAAGTCCTCTCACCTGATTGTCTTATACTCTGATTGCTTAGCACCAAGTACGTGCAGAAGGGGGTGGGGGGAGGGGCAGGACTGGGGGCATCTGAGCATCTGGCCCTTTTGCCTGAATGAATGAAAGTGTCCCCCTTTGATATTTCAAGCACCTTCAATGACAGATGATCAGCCCCTCCGCTGATCGGGGAAATTTACTGAAAAAGTCGAGCGCCTGTCTGTGCACGTCACAGCTTAACACACAAGACAGGTAACTGCTTCTCAGGCTCCTTCATTAAGGAGACCCGGCCCTGCAGGGATCTGCCTGTCACCCCCTGCATCCTGAAATCTCCTCGAAAACCCAATGGCATGAAGATATAGCTGCCAGCTGCTGCTGAATGGCAAAGACAACAAAAAACAGAATATGACATTTAGTGGAAATATCAGAAGTAGTACACAAATTTCATTACCATCCATCCATCTTGTAACGCTGGTCACGGTCACAAGGGGGAGGACTGCAGGAAACCTGTGTGAGACAGAGGGAAACATGCAGGGAGTTCAACCCCCCAACCCTGGAGGTATAAGACAAGAGGGTCATGTACTGAGCCACCATGTGACCATTGTATCAACTGCATTACGCCAGCATAGTGCCATGCACCGTGTCTATCAGCTTTACGAAACCGACCCAAATGCCAGAGACATTTCACCACTGAGCCCTGGGGCAAGTCCCTTAACCCCAGTGGCTGCAGGAGCTGGCTGACCCTACTGACGCATTTGCCAAAGAAATCTATTTCACTCTGCTGTAATCATAATATGTTTGCAACTTATAGGCGATAGGGAGGCCACACAAGATCTCAAGCTAATTAAATCACTATCTAACGAGGAGTATCATGATCAAGGGAACTTATCAAATTAATTCACTGAGTTAATTTAACTTTATAGACAGTTGAAATCCACTTGGGCAATCAAATCTGCCTATTTAATTTATGTGTCCCTTTTTGGCATCATAAATGTAAACCATTGTACGCCTTAAGCCTTGTTATTTGGTTGTAAAATGCCTCTCAGCTCAAACACAGCTATATGTGAACCTCAAATACAAAAAAACACACTCATCCACAGAGTCTCAAGGCAAGGTATATATTGTTAATAATACACATATATGTATATATATATATACACACACACACATATATATATACATATATGTATGTATATATATATACACACACACACACACACAATGTACAACTTAATTAGACAGTATCCACGGGATCGGTCACTTGCATAATATGTTCAGAGGAAAGCAAATAGCAGAGGAGAGAGAGAGAGAGAGAGAGAGAGAGGGAGAGAGAGAGAGAATCCACTGCACGCGGAAGCCACGCATTTGTAAGAAGTGTGTATGTGCCTGATGGGTATGTTTTAAACCAATCTACTGAAATCTTTAGTTTTAATGTCGACTTTCCTGGATATCTCTTCATCGATGCCATGGTTGCCGTTATTACGGTAGGATGATTTTTCTTTGTTGTTTTTCAGTTTGTTTAGCTCTACTTACAATTAACTATGTTCTGTGCGTTAAAAGAGTCGGAGTTGATTTTGTAACTACTGCTCCTGAGAAGTATACGTTATGATGAGAATTCAAGGGGGGAAAAGGCCATTTTAAATGTGGCAGGGATTAAGCTTTGATGGAGGAGATATTTTAAAAACAATCTTATGAGTTAACTGTTGGTGGTGAGTGTAACTTAAGTTGTGTTTAAGTGTGTTTTCCTTTCCACCCATTGAGCTGCTGTCACATTGCAGGGGCTCCGTAATTACTGTACAGAAAGCGTGAGTCGCCTTAAGGGTGAAATCCAATCCAGTAAGGGCGCTGCCACTTTCGCTCACCTTTCCAGCTTTGCGCGCCTGCTTCGGGATAAAAACACGCAAAAGCCCAGCACTATTGCCTTATTATTGTAACAAATTGTTTTTTGATTGTTGGACGTGATTGTTGACTATTTTATTATATTTTTACCATCGCTATTATTTTAATTTCTGAATTCCATAAAAGGTCGTGGGGCATTATCGATATGTTGTTACTTAATCATCCATCCATTCATCTATTTTCTGTCTAGTTACTCTGGTCAAGATCCAGGAACCTATACCAGCTAGGCAGCACAGGACACAAGGTTGGGGTAGCCCATACACATGATTCCAGTAAATCACAGGGCACGTAATTCTTGGTGAAACTTTTATTGCAAGAAGGGATCTAATTAAACAAAACCAATCCTCCGTGTGATCATTTAGCTATAAGCAGCACATGCTGTTTCCACTGCCCGCCGCCGGCCCGCAAAGACGCGCCTATCAAATCGCTGATAGAGGCGTAACTCCGCTCAGAATGGGCGTAGTGACTCATTTTCCCGTGGTGTGCAGCCCAGCTAGCTGCTTAATAGTTATCCTGAAGACAATTACCATGTAAACAGGTGGAAAAGACAAATACAATTTAGAATAGTGGTATTTGGTTATACAGATGCTTTAATGCATATTTTAAAGTTATTGCCTATATAGTGTAAAAAGTTTGCCTTAAGTGACAACTCATTATAACAACCTAGGCCAGGGGTCCCCAACTATTTCCCCCCTGAGGGCTGTTGAGGCATTGTGCTCTTTCGCACACAGTTTGGGGGTGAACATGCTACCACGAGCCATGTGGAGTGTTTCGTTGTGGCCCAAGATGGCCCCATACACTTGAGGTACCTCCTCAAACTGCACAGTCTTGTTGAATTAAGCATTGTTAATTAAAATCATCTTTTTAGTAAAATATATTACTTTTTGACTTCGTAAGACCATGATAAAAGTGGGAAGACATAACAGTCAGTATCATGAAGGCAGATGCACAAGAAGTGAAATCTAAAAAAATTCAAGCCAAACCTAACTGTGGTCACTTTGATCAGATTCCCAATCACACCCCCTCATTAAGACAAGTGCCCCCCTCAAAATGGAACATGGTCCAAAACAATGGGAGCTATATATTACGTTACTGCTTCTACTGGCTGTTGGATTTGGTAAACTTCACCATAGGCACCCCCCCCCCCGTCTCCCCTGGTGAAATTGCTATCCCCCCCATTAAATTTGTTCTGACTCCAAACTTGGTGACACCTAAACAAAAACTTCACTCACGTGGAAATCTCAGTAGCAGCATAAAAGGAATACAAAGTAATAACAACAGAAATATTAACAGCAACAATAAAACATAGAGAAATTATACTTAAAACTTGAATAGCTGTTAGCAACTGAGAGTCAGACTTTATTCAGCACAACCCTAAAATGTGGCATCCGGCTTAGCCCTGACTGATTCTACAGCTTTATCACGTAGGCATCAAACATTCCAGTTTTGTTTAGATAAGAAATGCGGGGATGAGAACTATAGGCAGTCAAAGTTATTCAAAGTCATAAACCAAGAGGTACTGTATGACTAAAATAATAACTGCACATACATGACACAAATGACTGAGACTGTTTTAATCCAAATTGAACAGAAATGGGGAGTCATCTGCATGGTGGTGATTAAACCATGTAAACACACACTAATATTTTATAAATTAAAGCAACACACAGTACAAACATAGCTTTAATTGCATCTAACATGAAAACTTACAATCATAAATATTTACACATCGAAATAAATGTAGAATCAAAACAAAGACATTTTTACAATTAGTTTGAGTACAGGCTCAAATTACAGGACTTTATTGCTTAAAGTTTTTTCATTGTCTAAACGTTTTAAGAAAAAAATAACTAACCATATATTGAGCAAAAAGTATATGTCTTATTTAAATTGATTGTTAATTGTGGGTTACATGCAGTAATGTTGAGTAATTTAAAGTTGTTGTATTGAGTTTTGTATTCTTTGTGGCTGTTTGAGGAAAATGGTTAAAAAAACTCAAATCAGAGCAATAAATGACACGATTGTAATATACCTGAAAGTTACAGTAATGGCAATTGCTTTACACAAAAGTACAAGCTAAATTTCAGTACTTTCAAAAAGGCTAGATGTACAGATGGTAATCACACAAGGGGACATTGTATTATAAGTAGGGATGTTAAACGATTATTTTTTAATCGCACACCTTAGCAATTGATGACATATATCACATAAACATATAATTGCAGGTACTCAACAGGTGGATTGGCAGAGTATTTAAATAAAATTCTAAAATCTAAAATCTTTTTGGCAAATGGTGGGGGTTAAAGGCCTGTAGGCAAACCATATAGGGTCATGGGGAGCTTCACTTGTGTTTTTCAAAGATCATTAGATAATTTTCTCAAAACACTTCATAACTACAGAGGTCAGGGCCATTGGTCTGTAGTCATTCAAAAATGGGATTTTTTGTTTTTTAGGGATTGGAATGATGGTTAATGATTTTAAGCATGTGGGTACTATGCACTGACTCAGACTCTGGTTGAGGAGATCCACAAAGATGGAAGTCATTGGGTCTGCACAGTGAAGTGAAGGGAAAGTGATTGAGTGCTTGATTGTAGTGGATGAGATGTGATCAGGGCCAGCTGCCTTCCTGATCTTCTGTCTTTGGAATATGCCTCTCACCTATTGATCAGTGATGGTGATTGGGGGGAGGTGTTGTGGAGCCTTTGAAGAAAGATCTGGCAGTGGGGGAGGGGGGAGACAGACAAGGTGTCACAATATCATGAACAATTCTGCCCATGCGCTTCAGGGGGCGCTATCCTGGAGCCCATTTAGCCGCCGGCTCATTGTGCTACTGAAGAAAATGCTACTGAAGTATTCTTGCCTGCTGCCACCAGACAACACAATGCCTGCTCTTGATGCGCCACTCCCCATCCACAGCCATAACACGGCAGGAAGCATCCTGTTTTGTTACGAAACAATCCAGTGCTTTTTGTTCTAACTGCACATAATTTGTTTGCACATAATTATTATTCTTACCTTTAAATATGTATTTTTAGTGTCACATTCTGTTTTTCACAATATTTTCTTTATTTGTGTGGCATGTGTACTTTTTAAATCTGCTTGCACCACATTTACTTTGTTTGCTGTATGTGTACTGTCTTTTTACCTTGAGTGTTTGGCCCTACATTTATGTTTGTGTGCACTATATGTATGTTCCTTTGCACTATATGTATGTCTGTCTCCACTATATGTATGTTCATCTGCGGTATAAGTAGGTTCGAATTTGCTGCTCTATGCATCCGAATAAAGTTGATCTTAATCTAAAGGTGTTGCGGTTAAATGATGGGACTAGTCTTTGTTTTAGTGGTGATTATTTTGAGATACAAGAATCATAGAAAGTAAATTAAGTTTCTAGTTATCTATCACTAAACTCACAATATTTGGTTAGTCCATGGATGTCTTCCTTTAAGATGTTGTTGCATTGCAGTTGTGTTGTTGTGATATCTAAGTTCCAAGAAGACTACATATTCATGTTAAGTGCTTCCACACAATTGAGGCTTTCGCTCTCATTCGTTATACTCTGTCTTCCTTCCGCCATATTGCCAAATAATCGAGAATGCAAATTTCAATTGATGCTTTTTTACGAGTTTAATCTCGTAATCATGACGCATTGTGCAAATGTGCAAAGTGCGCAACTTGATCTCACGAACTGTGAACATCTCCTTGTCCGCATATGCAGTGTGGATGAGCGACTTGCACATGTGCAGAGAAGTATGAACCAGCCTATCCAGTGTTTTTTAACCACTGGTCCTGGGCCATGAGTGCCCTCTAGTGGGCTGCAGAACTGTGGTGGGGAAAACATGGTTCCGTTGGCAATGGGCTACTGCATGAATGCATGCCAAATGCAAAATTATCCATTCAAAAGAATGCAAAATTCTCCATTCATGAAGTTTATAGAGCGGGCAATATAAGTGATATATCGCCTTATCGTCACATAAAGTTTATTCAATAAAATATTAAACTGTAAATAAGGGACATTGCTTGATAGCATACAACACCCTATCTCATCACGGAAATGAACACAATTCTAATTAATCATATGGCTGTCTTTTAAGAACGGATAACCTATGTCCAACAAACACATAGCAAGGTTGATTGAGAAGCATATGCCATACGCCACTGTTTTGGTCATGGAAGATGTAAGCCCCTCCAGAGAAGACTTAAAGTGTCGGTGAAGAAAGACACAGCTCAGTAGCAACATCATCTTTTAAGAGAGATATTATGGATAAAGTGTATAAAAAGACATCAGTTGTGTGGTGGTACTGCAGTTTAAAGTCCGACATGAAAGAGATGTGCTCTGTACGGCAAATTCTGCCGAAACTTTTTGCTAACTAAACCTGGAAATATTGTGAACCTGTTTCGGCACTTGAAGCATTGCCATCCAGTAGAGTGCAAGTGCTTACAGTCAGAAACACCAGCAATCATGTTTGCCACTTTCAATCTGTAGAAATAAGGGACAGGACAAATCGTGTCTCATATTGGTTAGAAATGGCAACCAGCAACAGACTGTATTATAGCTGTTTTGTAATGTTATACCCTATTATCAGATTTTATCCATATGATTTATTTATTAAAAAGTGATTACAGATTGCAGAACATTCATTTTATCACCTTTTTCATATTCATGAATCTGCAATTCTAAGGGGAATATAAGAAAAAAATGCAGCCTTGAAGTTAAATAATTATTCAGTTATATCATGATAATTATTGATATGGACAGATTTGGAAAAAAAATATTGTGATAAAATATTTTGCTATATTTTCCAGCCCTGTGAGAACCCATCGCCCACCACCAACCCCCACATTATGTATAATGAATACCTAGGCTATGTGGCTGGAAAGGATGAGAAGCCCTGGTTAAATCGAGACTTATTGCCGTAACCCAGCAGATTATCACAGTTCTTCCGATGTGACAGTTGCCCGTGCATAATACGCAGTGCTGATATTAATGATGCACATTGTGCAGACCTAGTATTGAGGGTGGTGCAGTGAGCGTCACTGTAACTGCACACTGCCGCTTTCTGTGTGGGAAGTTTGCATGTTCTCTCGGTGTGCAAATGGGTTTACACCAGATCTTCTGTCTTCCTCCCACAGTCCAAAAACTTAAGTGAATTGGAGTGCCTAAATTGACTATATGTGTGAGTGAGTGAGAGAGTGTATCCCCTAGCGCCCCATCTAGGGTTGGTTTCTGCCTTGCACCAGTTATTATATATATTGTATAAATTATGAATCTACTAATTAAAATGACACTTAGTCGAGTACTCGAATCTTAATACAATAGAAAGTGACAGGCCTAATCTATTTTATGTCTGTCAGAGCTTATTCATTTCCAACCATCTCCTAAATATACCACAGTGTTTGCAGTAACCATGCAATATAACCATGTATTTGCTGACTGAACTACTAGCTTACCATGTTTGGAATGGCTGGGGTGCCTCTGAGCAGAGGTTCAGGAACTGAAGTGTTTTTTTTTTTAGTGATCTGACAAAATATCTCAAACTCTCTGCAGTTACAAAAGAGGATCTGGTTATTTTTTTATTGTAGTACTGTTTAAGTGTACATATTCCTCGATAATTTTTGTTGGCAGCCTGAGATGCAGTACAGTTATTATTATGATTATAATAGTTGTCTCCTGACTTGCCCTTCCCTCTTAAAGCATGCACAAACTCACCACCTCTTTCACAGTAATTTGGTACATATTTAGATTTCCTTTAATCTTCAAGCAGCAATGAGATCTATCGGGAAACACTATGACCTCACATCTCCAGGGTGAGTCATGCCCATAAAGAATCTGTCTCCCACACTCTAGGTCAGGGGTGGCCAATCTTATCCGCAAAGGGCCGGTGTGTATGCAGGTTTTTGGGATAACCTGTAGGTCAGCTGTTTAAACCCAGGTGTGAGGACTCTTCAGCAAGTCCAACGTGTGTGTAGGAACAGAGATCTTTTGGGTGGTGTGTTTGAGCCATGTGTGATTCTGTCTCAGCTGTGTGTGTGAGTGTGAATTTTGACTTACAGTATGTGCATGTCAGATTACGTGGTCTCTTCTGAGCAGCGCTCCGCCAAGGATGTGCCCTTCACTATTCCCACACAAAAATTATGAATGGCGCATAATGGTGTATGTGGGCCATGCAATGCATCAGTTTTGAATTCATTCTAATCCCGATTCCCTGGTCCTTTGATGACAGCATCCTATATAAGGTGAATACAAAAGCAAGGGCAGTGTCCTTTATATTAGGTAGGGCCTTTTCACTTCCATCAATCATCAAATGAGAAAAACTAATATAATTTCATATTTTCTTTTGCGTATCTTAGTGTACACTTAAGAAAACCTGACAAGAAACAGGCAAAAATCAGTCTGTCACGGTGATGAGGACCTCTGAGTTTAGGATTCCAGGTATGGAGTTTATTTCCACAACCGAATTGCACCAGATTTAGTCAAACCAGGTGCAAACAGAGTACTGGGGAGAATACAAAGTCAGAAACTTAGAATAAAACAGGAGACCACAGAAATACAAAACGAATGCCCACAGCACAACCTGAGAATACTGAAGCTTGTTACCAAAGGTCTTAAGTAATTGTAGGTAATCTGGAACAGGTACGCATAGTCAAGGATAATGACAATAAGTACTCAGGTGAGGTTGATCATCAGTGATTCCCCGCAGGAGGACCTGTAGCTTGAGAAGGTGTGATAATTTCAATATAACACTTGTGGTTTTGGTTATTTAATATTTCTTTTCAACCCCCAAGTCTTTACTTGAATGGGATTTAGGAGCCTAACCCAAGCAAACCATAACAGAGAAAATGTAATAACTGGAAAAACTCAGCTTCTTAACCACCGTTCTGATTTCTTATGTTGAAAGCCTATTCCCTTTTTCACTGACTAAACCATCTAGAATGTTTACAATTCTGGTCCCAACTAGTCACAGTCTGATGTTTATCTGGAATGCTCTGATACTCTCCATCTAGCATGATACTATTTGAGGATTAATTTAACTTTTCAGTGTTAACTATGCCCAGTATTCATCATTAGGTGCAGCTAATCTAAAATATTCTCAGTTCAATTCTCAATTCCTATCACAAGGCTCCCTGCCTGTCTTTGGTTAGTTGAATGGAATGGAAGATCTCAAGGTGGTGGTGCTCTTTAATGCTGGAAGAATAATGTGTGAGAAGTGATGCACACATTTCAGCAACAAAACTGTGAAGTGAGAACAGTCAGATACATGTCATGTAGCCCCCTTACCCCCACTATCGAATCGCCGCTGCTCCCCACAGATGCACACAGGCTGGGCAATGTAAAGGAAATATAGACTTATTGTAACCTAAAATTTAAACAATTACACAGGGGATTTTCTAGCTGTTGACAGGCTAAGTAAAGTTTACCAGGGGCTTGTCGTTTTTTGAAAGTAGATTGGCACTGGGGCTGAAATACTCTGAGCTATAGTCCCGAGTGATCAGACCTAATGACGCCCATGCGATTAGAAAATGAGAAACTAAATCATCAATAAGGAATGTAACTTGATTGTTCACAGGAGCCTATCACATTACAGAAACAGATGCAATTCCATCCATCCATAAATCCATTTCTTATAACCACTTGTCATGTGTAATCATATGGTAATCTTTTAAGAACAGACACACTATGCTCAACAAATTCACAGGAAGTTTGATTGCGTTAGCAGAGCGGTAGTATGGCTCTGTGTCTGGGGAATACCAAACTCACCACCTAATTTGAGCAGGTGTGTTGTATTTCCAAGACAGACCACACCGAAAGATCTACCTGTCAAGATTTGCAATCTACTGGTGTTCATTTGCATAAATGAAGAAACTGAAGCTGTCAGGTCTTACAACTGATGGCTGTCAAGAATAATTAAACTGCTTATGAAACTTTTAAACCGTTTAGGGAAGAATAGTGAATGTTTTAATGACTGGCTAAGCTTTGAGACTTTTGAAGAGTCTAGTAAAGTATAATGTAACAAAACTGGAGTGAAATGGAGTGAACCACGTGAGAAGGGTAATTGCCAGTGAAGTGAACAAGCACCAGAAATGGGACACGCTGATCTGAGGACTTCAGAATGGACTTCTTTGGAACAATGGCAACAAATACAGCAAAAGGCATACTGTAATAAAATGGTAATGTTTAAACATTTTAATGTTGTGTCTGTGATTATCATCTGAGAATGCATTCCCTACTTAATTATTGTGGGACTCCATTATGGGATGTGCTGGAGCATGGAGGGAGTAAAAAGAGAATTCTTTTTAGGGGGGCTTTTTATATTATTCTTATCTTTGTTGTCCTTTTTTTGACTTTGCGCTCATGAGAAAGCCTAACATTAAGTCATATCTGGAGTTTAACAGAATCCATGTGACAGACCGTGAGACCGTCTAAGGAAAGATTTTGTGGGCTGATGAAGATACTAAAGTTGATGACTAAAGCTGAACTCTTTGGTGTTAGCGTGAAATGCTGTGTTTGGCACAATAATCACTGTTTTCTTTCAGATGTAGCAATATCAGCATCACACTCTGGGGCTTTTTTCAGCACTGGGGAGCTTTTAGGGTGAAAGGAGCCAAATCCCAGAGAACCTCAGTCAGAAAACCACTATGTTTAGGGTGAAGAAAATGACTCAAACCAGCAAACGCTGTAAAGGAATGGCTGAAATCACAGATGGCTTGATTTATCTACACAATAATAACTAGGACAGAAGTTTACTTTTGTAAACAAGATGTATTTTTCATTTTAAATCATTTAAAAGTTATATCATATAACCAAAGGAATGAGATACTTTTGATTTATGTAAAAGCACCTCTGTGAAAATTGATTTCGTTTCAATATCATCAGTCAGACCAGATTTCTGATGAAAAACAAACAAATCCATACTGAGTCATTCTGGCTTGACAGAGGTAAAACCACATACATGTAATTATCATTGCAAAGACATGCTCATCACTAAAAGCAAAGTGGAGGTGGCAGGTCTTGAATATTTTGTATTTTGGAAAATGAGGCCGACATTACCTGGGACGGGGCCTCGGGGGCTTGTAGCCACATAGCCTGCAAGAAGGGTGTTGTGTGATTGTAATGGAAAGAAGTGCTTACCAAATGGAAACCTTCAGTTTGTAATCAGCATCAGGATAGCAGACCTTAGTGTATCTGGATCTAAAGGCAAGCAGTGCACATCAGTGAGATCTGTGTTCTGCTGATTAGTTGTGCTGGTCACACTTTACTTAAAGCAGTCATGTATAGTGCATTATAGATACCTTCACAATGCATTATAATGGCTTATGCTGACCATTATAATACATTATAAAGATATCTATAGTGCATTATAGATGAGAACTTCATAGAATATTTATGATGCATAATAAACATGGCTATTATGTGTTATGCCTTTTTATAAATATAGTCATGTTTAAAATATTTTATAAATATGCATGTATATGAATTTATGATTATAATGCATTATGAAGGTATCTATAATGCATTATGATGACTGCTTTAAGTAAAGTGTTAGTGTGTTCTTTGCATTATGCTTTAGAGAACTATGGCATGTGGATGTGAAAAACAGATTTAGGACATTTTTGTTTATTTAACCAGCTAACTGATAACCCTGACTAACTAACATCACTTCTATTAAGATTACAGCTTATTTGTGAGAGAGAATAAAATGAAAAAAATATAAAGTAAAAATATTACCAAAACTATACTATGAAATTGGAGGAAGTCTGGTGTGTGTTGAAGGTGTGTGTTGATGATGAGTCAGATGGAGAAATGAACTGGAAACCAGTGTGAGTAACCACTGTCGTTGCAGTGCTCTATTACAGACACAGCAATGTTTGTTCACCATTTGCCAGCTGAAAAGTGAAGCTAACACATAGTGGGCTATAGAGAAGTAACTGCACTGCATCTTAAATCATTCTTCCAAAGTGAATTCCAACCAGAAAGCTTTTTAATTAGTCCCTCATTGCTTTCTCCATAAATGACAAACAACAGTTTAGATTTAACTAAATACTTCCATTTGAATTGTCAAACTTCAGCCATGTACTTATTCTGAAGACGCTTTTGTTCGAAGTGATATACAAATGAGAAACAGAGAGCAGGGTCAGCCATTGTTCTGGGTACAATTCTGGTTAAAGGCCTTACTCAAGGGCCTGATGGTGTAATCACTCTGCCAGCCAAGCAGACTGAACCAGCAACTTTCCAATTGCAGGCATTGAGTCTGAACCCACAGAGCTTCCTCCATGTTATTCCTCAAGCACTAGTGCTACAGGCGCAGATGTGCATAATAATTTTATTTAAATGTTGCCTTTTGCACTGCCGCAGATCCTCTTTGGTGATTGTTCATTGTTCCTTTCCCAGATCCTGCAGGTGAATGTTGTGATGTCCCTCTTGTTGTACATCATGTTCCTGGCATACATGTGCGGCATCCAGGCCCCGCCTCCAGGTCGACATACGGCCAATCCTGACCCGGTGAGCTCCCTAATATTCCAACTGCTACAGGCTGAAATCGACAGGGGGAGGGCCCGACACGACCCTGACAGTGAGGAAGAGGTACTCGACTCTCCTACGCCACCAATTGACCGCGTGTCAGAGGACTTGGATTACTCACAGGAGGCACCACCTATATACCAACCGGTGATGGATGTTGGCTGGGAAGCTCTCCAGCACAAAGGCTACAACTCACCCCGTGTCCTGCTAAGCATGCGGCCCCCCCTGCAGCCACCACCCCCATACCTCATGGATGACTTCACGGCCAGTTCACACGCAAACAATCGGACACGGAAGAAGCGGCAGTCTGAGCACCGGAGCTCCCATGGGGAGTACTCAGTGTGCGACAGCGAGAGCCAGTGGGTGACAAACAAGAGCAGCGCCGTGGACATCCACGGCCGGCAGGTCGCCGTCTTGAGCGCCGTACGGTCCGGCAACGCGGACGTCAGGCAGTACTTCTACGAGACGCGGTGCCGCAAAGCCAGGCCGACTCGAGGGGGCTGCCGCGGCATCGACGACAGGCACTGGAACTCGCAGTGCAAGACGACGCAGACGTTTGTTCGTGCGCTGACCTCAGATCAGACCTCGGTGGGATGGCGCTGGATACGCATAGATACTTCCTGTGTGTGTGCGCTATCACGCAAACACCGTCGCGTATGACATGGGCTGGTGTGGCCTGGACAAGAGGGAATATAACTTATTACTTAACTTAAACTGCATGTTGTATATTTATATATGTTTATATAACTATAAGGTCTGCCTTTGTATTTTATTTATTAAAATTTGTATCTGACAGAAGCTAAAATCTAGTCAGTTCTAATAGTGCCAGAAAGCCAGTGTGACCTCAACAAACACTTGACCCCAAGTAACAGGACACCTCAGCATATAGAATAGTATTTCATCCTGTCCACTTGTCCCATTCCCAGTTCCCTGCTCCCTTCCTGAAATCCTTGCTTTCTCTTCCAGGGTATAGCAGTTTAATTCCTTGAGGAAAATGCTGATATTTTACTACTTTACAATGGACAAAAATGTATTTCATTAAAGTATTTTTTATTACCATCAAAGAGCCCGGGATTCTGGGTGTACTCTTGCTCCATGTGTGGTATGAGGTGCTGAAAACTTGTCACACAATGTTTTTAGCTGTGATGTCACAGATGTGCAATGAAACAAAATGAAATTGTGTACAGTCATGGCCGAAATTATCAGCACCCCTGGAATTTTCTCAGAAAATGCACCATTTCTCCCAGAAAATTGTTACAATTACAAATGTTTTGGTATACACGTTTAGTTCTTTTATGTGCATTGGAACAACACAAAAAAAAACTGAAAAAAGCCAAATCTGATGTCATTTCACACAAAACTCAAACACTGGGCCGGAAAAAATTATTGGCACCCTCAACTTAATATTTGGTTGCACGCCCTTTGGAAAAAATAACTGAAATTAATTGCTTCCTATAACCATCAAGAAGCTTGTTACACCTCTCAACTGGAATTTTCCACCACTCTTCTTTTGCAAACTGCTCAAGGTCTCTCAGATTTGAAGGGTGCCAACAGCAATTTTGAGATCTCTCCATAACTGTTCAATCAGATTTAGATCCGGACTCATTGCTGGCCACTTCAGAACTCTCCAGTGCTTTGTCTTCAACCATTTGCTTTTAGAGGTATGCTTGGGGTCATTGTCCTGCTGGAACACCCATGACCTCTGATGCAGACCCAGCCTTCTGACACTGGGCCCTACATGGCGCCCAAAAATGTTTTGGTAGTCTTCAGATTTCATGATTCCTTGCACACAGTCAATGCATCCAGTGCCAGAGGCAGCAAAACATCTCCAAAACATCTTAGAACCTCCACCATGTTTGACTGTAGGTACTCTGTTCTTTTCTTCGTAGGCCTCATTCTGTTTTCTGTAAACAGTAGAATGATTACCAAAAAGCTCTATCTTGGTCTCATCTGTCCACAAGACATTCTAACAGAAGGATTTTGGCTTCCTCATGTACATTTTGGCCAACTCCAGTCTGGCTTTTTTATGTTTCTGTGTCAGCAGTGGGGTCCTCCTGGGTTCCTGCCATAGCATTTCATTTCGTTCAGATGTCGACAGATAGTTCAAGCTGACATTGTTGCACCCTGAGTCTGTAAAACAGCTTGAATTTGTTTAGGAGTTAACTGGGGCTGCTTATCCACCAATCGGACTATCCTTTACAGTCTGTTACAGTCTTTTATCAATGTTTCTCTTCCGTCCATGTCCAGGGAGATTAGCTACAGTGCCATGTGTTGTAAATTTCTAGATTATGTTGTGCACAGTGGACAAAGAAACATGAAGATCTCTGGAGACGGACTTGTAGCCTTGAGATTTTTGGTATTTTTCCACAATTTTTGTTCTCAAGTCCTCAGGCAATTCTCTTCTCTTCTTTCTGTTCTCCATGCTTAGTGTGGCACACAGACACGATTTTGAAAAGGTGCCAATAATTTTGTCTAGCCCATTTTTTTGGGTTCTGTGTGAAATGATGTCAAATTTGGTCTTTTTTCCTCTGTTTTTTGTGTTGATCCAATGCACATAAAGGAAATAAACGTGTATACCAAAACATTTCCGATTGCAACAATTTGCTGGGAGAAATTGCGCATTTTCTGGAAAAATTCCAGGGGTGCCGATAATTTTGGCTATGACTGTACTGTATGTACAGTGGTGCTGGTGGCTGTAATGAAAAAGTAAAAGATTCAGTTAAAAACAAGCAAAAAAAAAAGATTGGATTTAACACCTTCTACATGGTTTCATTGAATGTTTGTCTTTAACAGGCTACCAGAAAAGAGATTTCAGGCATAAGTCTGAAATTGTAATACATATACACTCACCTAAAGGATTATTAGGAACACCATACTAATACGGTGTTTGACCCCCTTTCGCCTTCAGAACTG
>JAODJW010000001.1:29370702-29405522 GCA_026777045.1 Hyperopisus bebe
CTTCACAAATGCTTTGCTGCATACCTCGGTTGTAACGAGTGGTTATTTCAGTCAAAGTTGCTCTTCTATCAGCTTGAATCAGTGGGCCCATTCTCCTCTGACCTCTAGCATCAACAAGGCATTTAATAACAGCAGCAATAATGATCTTCTCCATAGCATAACGATCTTTCTTTTCAAAGTCCTCAATGTATATTTAAACAGCTCTTGGACACCTACAGTTGGTTTTAACTTTGAAACGTTTATTGCATTGCAAATGGAATGCTCAACTAAAGGTAACATAGAAGAATCTGCTTACACCATACTCCTAAGGAGCTTATCCAAATCTCTGCATTATTATCTATAAGAGCAGATCTATTCTTCACTGCATAATGTAGATGAAAATTCTGCACTATAGACTTTGTTTAATTTTTGCTGAACCTCATTCAACTTTTTTGTAGAATAAAGAGATTTATGCTCTATTTGCATGTAACAGTGACTTTCCTTTAAGCTGTCACTCTCAAAAAACATCAATGACTCCGTTGCTTTTCCTTTTCCTCCCTTCATTATGCAGATGCTATCACCCATCCATCCATCCATTTTCTGAAACTACTTACCCCATTCAGGGTCGCAGGTGGTCTGGAGCCTATCCTGGAGGCTAGAAGTGCAAGGCAGGGAACCAACCCATCGCAACCCATCCCATTGCAGGCAGCTGCCATCATTGAGTCTTTAATTAATAGCTGCTTCTTTCTTATAAATGTAATGATAATTGCAAAACTTATGATTGATGCAATTATTAGAGAATAAAATGAAGAACCAGTCACTAAATCTCCATTGACTGTCATAGACTGATATGTGAAGAACTCACCAATATTGATTTACACCATAAGTACTTCAAACACATTCCTTCATAGTATCCATGTTGGTTATGAATCTCACTGTTCTTATTACATTACCTTAGCTTCACATTTTCCTGGTCTAAAATTGCAGCAGATGACTAAGTTCGCTGTTTAATAGAAAACGCCTGCAATTAAACCCTTTGGAGCATCTGTTATACCACCATACATATTGGCAGGGTGGTCAATTTATGTACACCCAGACGCCACCACCCATCCATGTAATTAGTTTGCAAAAACAAACCCCTTACTATTAACTGCCAGATTTGTTTATTATTGTGTGTACTCTCAACTAAACTGTAATTACCAGTCAGACTGTAGCCTCTGTATCGTGCATCATATAACTGTCCTAGAATTCTTATGTATATTTAAAATTTAAGCTTCTAACCACAAAACAAACTACAAACAGTTATTTTAAACAGAGAAGGGATCATTTAATGCAATATAAGATGCATGGAGGCCAAACAAGGCCAAACAAAGCTGAATTAGTTTCAACATCCAAATGCCATTAGATCCGTCCATCCCTCCATCCATTTTCCAACCACAAGAACCCGGGAAGAATCTGTTTGGGGAAGCACAGGGCACAAGGCAGGAATATACCCAGGACCGGATGCCTGGTCATTGTAGGCAGTGCACTACTGGGGTTAAAAATTGCCACAGGGTCCCCTGAGATTCCCAGTTTGTCAGATAGCCAGTCCGGCCATTATCGTAGGGCACATTCACACATACATTCACATGAAATTCAGAGATACCAGTAAGTAGTGATGGACGAAATTATGCTTCTTGAACCATTCGCTGTATTTTGTGACCCCAAGTGAACATACAAGCTCTACACAAACAGAACCATGGTCAGGAATCAGGCCTATAAGCCCGCAGGTGTGAGGTCACAGTACTATACTTTCACCTACATTGATAAGTCACAATCATCAGCACATGCACAAACCACAATGAGCTTTTGAAAGTCTCCACGGAATGTCAAGGACACTTAATTTAACCTGAAGTCCCATGAACAAGTGTAAATATTTTGTATCCAGTTCCCACAAATCACAATTGAAATCAATCAGATAACTAATAACATTATAGATTTAGTACATAATTGATATTATTGTAAGATTATTGCAATATTTCAATTGATGGGGATCATTGCACAATAGGCAATACACCCCGAGACAGTAAATCATTAAGTTAAAAACTAATAAAAACTACAATAATTAATTCTTTTTCCTAACCCAAGCTGTGGAGCGTACAAAACCATTTCATAATCTGTTTATACATGCACAATGCCCACAAGTTTGGATATTTGTCATGTTTTGATATCTTCCAGACATCCACTAATTCCTGCCATGTTTAAAACTGGAATAAATAGCGATCTTTCTCCATTAGCTTAGCTTGTTTAGCAACAATCTGTTATACAACATCCTCATCAAATCAATGTCTGCAGTACAGTGGTCCACTAGACCATTTCAGTAGTTTCAGGAACGGCAGCATCAGCAGCTGAATGGACTACAGAGTGTAACCCTTTTGGACACTTTGTCTTTAATTGCACTTTGAGTATTTGTATCTCAGAGCTATGAACATCCATGGATTGACCTTTGTATTTACTTTCTCTTTTACATTTTTCTTTTTTTTTGTTAATTTTATCCTCTTGAGCTCTTATACATTTACTGTCCCAAACAAACATAAGATGCCTAAGAGCGGAAGGTCACCAGTTCAAATCCTGTCTTCCACAGAAGAGTCACATGTCCATTGGGCCCTTAAGCAGGGCCCTTAACCCCAAGAGATGCTCCAGAGGTGCTAAATAAATAGCTGACCCTGAACTCAGACCCCCTGCTTTGCTCTTGCCAGTATATATGTGTGTCTGAAACGAGAGCATGGCTATGTGAAAAGAACCATTCCAATCATTCCAATGTACTTTTGCAAATGAAGCATAATGTAATTTTTCATTTATCTCCTCAACTCCCATTTGGGACTCAACACCAGAAAAGTTCAGACATGGTAAGTCTGATTGTTATTTTTTGCTTGCAAAGAAAGACAAGGAAACTCATTAAAAAAATAATAAATAAAAAAAACCTAAACCTTTTTGGATGTCTTGGAATGTCATCTCGTATTTGTTGTAAGTTCCCCTAAACTTAGATGTTTTAAACTCGGGTACATTCCTTCCAGACAGGTCAATGGACTGACCTGCCACTCTAGCGATGTCATCGGCCTAGCAGAGGCAGGTGATGTCATCGGCCTAGCAGAGGCAGGCGATGTCATCGGCCTAACAGAGGCAGGCGATGTCATTGTCCTAGCAGAGGCAGGCTCATCGCTCACCCATTAACTCCTCAAAACTCATTCCCAGAGAGCTTCTCCTAGTGAGTAATGTGCATGTCTCAACAATATATGTTTTGATTCCTGGCCTAAGACCATCAATGTCACTGAAAGGGGAAAGTGCACCATTATTAACTGCATATTTGTTTGCTGGAGACGGGGAGAAACGGGTGTCTCCAGTACTGCAGGTCTGCATGCCGTGGAGGCAGAAGGAAAGACATGTGGCCGCATGTCTCTGCACAGGTCTGTAAATCTATATCTATATAAATATATATCACACTTGGTTCAAGCAGCATAATGACATTGTCTCAAACCTGCTTTTAAGAAACATTCCAAATGGAACTCTATAAAGAACAAACATGAAACAGCTTTCCATATTATCTGGCAAGGTAAAAATTCAGATTACAAGTTAGACCAGAACTAAGCTGAGGTTTAAGCCTGAGAGTTTGGGCCTTGTGTTGCTTTTTAAGACATCTGGAGTAAACAGCTATACCCAGAAAGCTATTATTCATATTATTCACATCGGAATCATACCAGCGAGCCCTTCGCACTTCCTACCCTACTGTGCCAGTGGAAATCACAACACACAGGCACATCTATTACACATACACAGCCATTAACAACATCATTCTATCTTTCCATACATATTTCCCCACCTCAACCAAATTCAAAAACGCAAAAAATTTGGCATTTTTGTTCGTTTCAAAATATTGAAATTCTATTTAATTTTACTATATAATTCTATATAGCTCCTCAAGAGCTATCACAGCATTTGCTCATTTCAGGAAACACCCTCACAAGATAGCCGATAACGTAAACATGCTGATGATAGCATATTTGCGCATTAGATGCTGTGAATGCAACATACTGGCACACTTAGCATTACCATTGTGGTCACTGGAGTCGTTCTGAAATAATATATTTTCATACATAATGTTTGTTGATTAATTCCTTGACAGTTTTGAAGGGTCTTTCTGAACACATCCATTTTCCGGTCCTTAACACAGGTCATGCTTATTTCCATGGTATTGAACACACTGGTACAGACTTTCCAAGAGTTCAAATGTCAACATTTGTACTATGAAAATGTAACCGTTATAAATATTTATAAAAGACTGTGATTAAGTAATGTCCTTGAATTAGGTCAGCGCATGCGATTTACTTCCAAACAAAGGAGTCCACGTGAAGTGGCAGAATCCGTATATGAAAAGCTCTGCATGATAATATTTGATAATGGTTGTGGTTCTTCTTAAAACCTAATTTTTTGTCAGGTAGAACTTGGTAGAAGTGCTGTGACAGTCAGTGAATGAGACGAAAATACATTTTGATTCCCCTCTTTCCATCCAAGGTATCTAGTTGGTGGTACTACTCCAGAATAAAAATTCAGATTTAAGCATCTTAATCTCATTCTTAAAAAAATTGCCCCTGTTCCTCTGTTGCCAAAATGTCCTTCTGGTTCTGCACCATTTCCCCAGCAAAAATTCTGTCTTTAACTGGGAAAGGAAAAGGTACAACCATCATAGCCTGAAACACAACTCCGACTTTAAATAATCTCAGGCAAAAAACAGATGAAGACACAGATGATTGAATTCATGCTGGTTTTGCTCCAGTAAGGAAGGTCTTGTGCTGACATGACAGCCTAACACCATTGGCACATCCACTCATGTCGACCATGGTAGATTGTGCATCCACAGAACTGCAGTGTCCTCCATTCCCTGGCTGCTGTCCCTCAAACCTCTGGGTGCATCACTTTATCAATGGGGGATGGCTCTCTGCTGAACTGGCTGAAACTGGCTGCACGACCCCGTCTCTGAGGGTTCCCTGTCCACATGGGGCGCTGGTGAACTTGCAAGGCCTCGCACTGGCTTTTGGCTCTAGCTCCTTTGAGAAATAGACTATGGATGAGCTTCAGCTTTTCTTTCTCTTCTTGCATGAAGACATCCACCATCAGTGACTTCTCCTTCCTAAGTTGCTCGCTGATATCCTTGGGCACATCAAGGATGAGCCAGTCGACCAGCACACTCAGGAACATCACTAGATTCTGTTCACAGACAAATGCATAGATCATTGGATTCTCTATCTAGAAATAAACTGACACTACACTGTACATCCTGTTTGTTCTATCCCATGCTATTGTAATGTGTAAATGCTAATCAGACCAGATGGAATCTAAGTTTTGGAGACCAATGGATTCAAAGTTGGTAGGTTCATTCACTGAATGAGATTTATAACATTGGAATCCTGGACATTGGTTGAATTAATTGGTTGGAAATTTTAATCATAAGGTTTATGTGCAGCATTTGACACATTAATAAGCTGGACTAGACTAGGTTGAAAAATCAAAGAGACAGATATGAAGTGTCCTGCTTAGAAATACCTGGAAGAAGATGACAAAGGCAAGCCGGATGGCCAGGATGGTCCAGTAGTGTTTGGATAGCTGGTAGGCGTCTGGGGACCAGGGTGGCTCCCTGTAGTCCTTGTACCTGCAAATCCAAGAGGGAAGGTGGTGAGATGCATGAGCCAGGAAGCAATCAGATCCCGTACACCAGCACAGGCTGTCTCTCATAGCCCAACAAATGGCAAATCAACAGATGCTGTGAACTTCCATTGCCATTAAATCAATAGACAACATCCCAACCCAAGCCAGTTTTCGAGAAATAAAACATTCTCACTATAACACAATTCCATGCCCAATTTATGCTGATTGTTAGGGCAATGGTGGCATTTTATGTCATTTACCAGGACAAGCACCTACAGTATATCCTATTTAAGCCAATGGAAATTTAAGCATCAATTACGTATCAGTTCAACGCTCCATTGAGAGTGACAGCTTAAAGGAAAGTCAGATTCTGCCTGGGTAACAGGTGTTAGATGATCAGATGATGCTCTTAGAATATTCCTGCAGAGCCTCCAACATATTGAAGTGCTTTTGTAGATCAAGACTAAATTCATTTGTTGAATTGCTGTACATTGTGACTTTGGGAATTTCACGTTTTTCATCATGTTTCGCGATGAATTGAACCAAACCCTTTGACAGCAATGTCCGGCAAGACTCAGAAGCATTTATTATACAAAACAAGCTTATCTTACTTAAGTAGTGGATTGAGTGTCCTTCACCTGGAATCCATCAGATCTTTTTTCATTATTGAGCCTGTGAGACTTTGTCTTATCTTTCATCTCATCTCATCTCATCTCATCTCATCTCATCTCATCTCATCTCATCTTATCTTGTCTTTTCTTGTCTTGTCTTTATACTATGAGTGGCCTCACCTGCATATCATGATGTTTTGGTGGGAGGAGCTGGGATCTGTCCCAGGCTTGAGGTCACTGACATTAAAGTAGGACAGGGTGTGGTTAATGAAGCCATGCAAGGTGCCAGTATCACTGTACATGTACTGGTAGACGAGGCGTGGGATGAAGTCTGACGTGAAGGAGATGACAAAAGCCTGCGGAGAGTCAGACACATGGCGGGATCAGCTAAGGCTGCTCTATGTCTGTCATGAAGGAGAGCTTCACCTGCAGGCAGCCAGCCATTACAGCGCATCATTAACAGCCGTCGAAAGACAGGTCTGGACTGGATCCTAATTCAATCTGGGCAACAGATGGGTTTACTACTGCTATTTCTCACTAATGATGCTTGTGTGCAGTTTGTAATATAATTAAACTAACATTAAATGAACATAAATATTAATAATATAGTAATGATCTTTTGAATTATGAAATATATTTGAGCCCCATGGATATCATTGAATAAATCAGTGTTTCCCAGTTCAGTCCTTGGGGACCCACAGACAGTCCACGTTTTTGTGAAAATGTGGACCGTCTGACAGGGAGCTCAACGGGAGCAAAAACATGGACTGGCTGCGGGTTCCTGAGGACCGGATTAGGATTATATATGATAATAAATGAAACCTGTTTCTCTAAGGTCATGTGTAGACCAACTAGATGATGGACTGTGACCTTGTGCTGAACCTCCAGCCTTATCCAATCTAAGAGAGTGTGAAAATCACCTCTCATGTATGAGTGAATGGATATGGTACATTATTACCCTTTGCCATTACAGGGACATGAGGCAAAACCTATGAGCTGAGCAAGAAGTCAGTATTTTTTATCATGTCAACGCACATTGCATGCGTGAACGATGGTCCCTCATCCTATGAAAAGGTTAACAGCAGCCTAGAACTGAAAATGCTAACAGGAACTGTAAGGAGCTTACCAGCTTACCAGCCAAGAGACATTTGCTTTGAATGGCTTTAAGCCAGAAGTAATTTCTGTAAGGTCTGCTCCATTACTCAAGCTTTGCCCACAAACATATAGACTGTTAATAGCTTACTTTATTTCCTTAATTCCATACATCCTTTTGAATTAAGCTGATAAAAGTTAAGGGTATATAAAAAAAGAAAGAAAAACATTCTGGGCAACTATTACTTGCCAAAGAAGCCATAGCATAAGTGGTGATATAATTTATTCTTTCTAGAATTGAAGAGAATGTTCGTCACGCACTGCAAACAGACATGCCTCAATCTGTAGAGAGGAGGCAGGTTTTTATCACTCTCACTCTCTCCACTGTGAGGTGCTGTCAGTTTGAATCACTTACATTGATAATGACGGAGAACTTGCCGATGCCACTGATAATGTTATACCAGATACCTGCAGGAAAAAGTAAAAAGAACAACAAAGCAAGGAAAACCAACAGGAGGTTAATGAAAGAGCTTCATCATGTCAGCAGGGGGCATTTTTAAATGACTGTTTTTACGTCCCATGAAAACCTCAATAGAAGACATTTTTGATGCACATTCTTTCTTAAAGAATCACATTGAATCTATTGTTCTTTGTTTGGAGCTCTGTTTTGCATGCTGTTATGGAAGTAGCAATCATATTTACAATTATTCATGGGAACATAAAACTGTTTTCTTGTTTTTATTTTAATGATTGTGCAGACCAGTAAAAATAGCTGTTCATTAGAAGTCTGTAACACTTTAAAACTACTAAGCAAATAAGCTCAACAAAGTATAGTGGGCAAGAGATACCTATATCCTTAGCTCTCATGGTGTCAGGCCGACGCAACTCCGTGATGAACTTCTTGGCATCCAAGCGGATCTCGATTATGTTATTGAGCAGAGCCAAAAGGGGGGCAAGGGGGAAGGAAGCCACGAAGAGCGAGACGAAGCCAAACTGGATGACTGCAGTGGAGAAGCGAAGGCACAGAGGAACATGGACATCAGACACGAGAGCATCCAGAGTTACCAGTCAAGCGGTCCTGCTGTCCAAAACAAACACGACAGATGACCTTCTGTGCTAATCTAGTGTGTTAGTAGTAGTTAGTAAGCTGTTAATACTCATAACATGCTTGTTTAATCTGCTGGCAATAACCAGTTATGACAGAAAAAGTCGAAACAAAGCTTTACCAACAATTAAAACATCTTCCACAGTTTCAGACTTCAAAATGGCAAAATCTTGTATCCATTTTACAGTGTATAATCTTTTTAAGGCAGAACTGTAAAGATGTTATATGTACAGTCTTTGCATTTTTAAACATCATCCGCCAATGTAATCTTATATCGAGATGAAAGCCTTCAGTGTTGTAACTTTATTAAGATCTTAATAAATTGTATATATACTGACCAAATATAAAAATGCAATACGCAACCATTTCAATTACTTTATTGAAAAGAAGTTTAGAATTCGAAATCTGATGGCTGAAATGGATCCATTAGGCTATCTAGTCACAGTTACCCTGAAAAACAAGGTGGTTCATGAAAAAGAATTCCCACACTATCTAGTGTGAGCTGCATCCGTCCAGAGCTGCCCAAAGATGCTCAATGGGCGACATGTCTAATGAGCATGGAAACCAAGTCATCTGTGATTGTAAAGTGGGCTGGACGTACTGCCAAAAGCAGTGACGGCTTACGGTACAGAAATGGACATTCAAAACCCTGACAAATGGACATTCAAAACCCTGAACATGCAAATGGCACAGCCTTGCAAAACTCGAGGCAATAGCAATGTGTTGTCAATGTGTTGCCATTCAGCACACATTTAAATATTCAGCTTTATTATCATTGTACATTTTATTTGAAATGCAGTTTGGCAAAGTGCAAAATGGTGCAAAAGTGCTAGAAACAGCCATACAATATATACCTGTGTGTGAAATAAATCATTAAAAATGTATGTATATACCTTTTCTTGTTTGTGATAAATGTGCTTAGGCCCCCAAATATGACATTTTGTTGTACTGCAACCACTCACTTTCTCTTCTTGGCTTTTTATTTACAGTTGCTATCATCAGACTTTGCAACCAGAAAGACTGATTTGCATATTATATGAGCCTGCAGCTCATTTGCATTGAAAGCACATTTTTAGTTATTTTTGGGCAGCAACTGGGCAGGATCTTTGGCTTGCATAAGTATGTACATCTACAAAATGCAAGAGTTGATAAATTTGTTTTGTGCGTATGAGTTTTTTTTCTTTTCATTCATACACATTTTTACAGTGATACACATCATGCCACCAAGCCACAGATAGACTCTTTTTTACTTTTCATTTTTAAAAGATGGAACAAAAAACATTTCATGAATTTCAATTAACGTCTAAAGCATGCACAAAATGTGAAAATGTATTTAGCTGTTAAATTTAAAGGAACTGTTTGTTTAGATAAAGATTATGCTTTAAAATTGGTATAAAAATATATGACACCGATTTGCTTTATGTGGGGGTGCAATGCAAGGAATTTAAAGGTAACCCATAAATTCAATAATATTTAAATTATGGTGCATGTCCAGTTACACCCCCAGCAGACCCCAAGTAAAGATAAAAGTTTAAAAAACAGGAAGACAATAAGTGACAGAATAACCAGGTACGTACAGAACAGAGTAACCACGTATGAACAGAACAGAGTAACCAGGTATGAACAGAACAGAGTAACCAGGTATGTACAAAAACAGCCAATCTGTGCCCCTCCCAGGCTACAGTGGGCGTTAGAAGCCTCCTATCACTCATCCACCACTGAGTGTGGTGACAGAGCGCCCCACAATGGCTGCCTGGCACAGATAGCTTTTCCTGGCTTGAAAGACAATTTCTGCAATTTTTGTATCGCTTTGCAAAACTAAAATCTATCTTCGGTGGTCATTACTGACAGACAGCAAACCCTGTGCTAACACACCAACAAAACAGGCTATACTAAAAATTCATTTGTTAGGCTCAGCGGTGCCTGCGTTGTGCTTGTGTGCAATAAAAAGCCACGTGATGAATGCTTTCTCAGACATAATGAACACACTGAACCAGCACACTTCCTCTAGAGGATGTAATATCCTCGTTAACTTAAATCTACTCCAGTGCAGCATTAAGTCCTTTATTAAGCTCCACCCCCAAATAATAATATACTTACTATACATATCTTCCTGGATGTCACATTCAGTAACATTCATACCCCTTATTTACCGATTAAATAACACTAAAATAATACAAAAAATGTTAATTTTATGGACAAAATGTAGTCTGATGCCCCTAACCTGTAGTTCTGTACTACATTTGAAATGCATGTGTTGACTGATCCTGTACTTTTGAATATTAAGTGGAAATGTGTCGGATTGGAGCACTGTAGGCCTAGCCTCTATCCCATACCAAACCTCGCTTTAAGTAACTTGTACTAGCTTGCACTTCGGGTCCTTTCAGCTTTTCTAATGTGAATAAAAGAATAATCACAGCTGCCATCATTACTACCTCACCCCCTCTCCTCTGCACCCTCCTCTCCCACTGACACTCATGTCTCACACACACTATGCATGCTGTTCCCATCATTGTCGTTATTCCTTCCAGAGGGACTCCAGCCCCATGCTGCCATGGCGACGTGCCCTATTACCCACTGGTAGGCACATCCAGTATGATGAAAAAAAACTTGCATGCAGTGCAGAGGGAATAAAGATCGTCCCAAACTGCATTCTGGGGCAGCTTTTCTAACCCCCTCTCTGGGGCAGAAGGAGCTTGGGGGCCTGGCTGAACATGCAGCACCTGACGCATGCCTGGGCTAGCAGACTCACAGCCAGGGGACAGGCAGTCTGCTGGCACTGTCACGGGCCTCGTCTGTGCTGTCCAGCCGAAAGAACCACAGACTGATGGGGAACAGACAATAACCAGGAGACAGTCAGCCAGCAAGCGCTGTCACAGGCACTGTCTGTGCTTTCCAGCATAAAGAACCACAGACTGACTGGAAACAGAAAATACCCAGGAGACAGGCAGCCAGCAAGCGGGGGGGGGGGGGGACTCACTCATCTCCATGTACTCAGGTGTCAGGCTGTTGAAGGGCTCCAGGTTGTGGTCCAGCTCCCACTGCTGGGGTGTCCTAGTAAGCTGGTCTTCCCTGTGCTCGGGAGCGGGGGCATTCCCCTTTAGCGTCCGGTACAGCTTCTTCAGCTTCCTGAGTTACATTTCAGGTTAGAGACAAAACACTGTTAGATAGGAAGCAGATGAATTTACTCATTAATTTGATCTCAGTCAATTAATCAAGATAACCTCCTTACTCTGGGATTAAAATTATGTCATTTAAAACCAACAGGGACTTTAAAAACGTCCTCTCCTGAAATCATACTTTTAACCAGTGGAAGGTGACAGTGATCATATGGTTGCCTAATCCTGGAAACAAAAGGCAGGGGAGCTTGCTGGACAGAATGCAAATCTATCACAAGGGCCTGTATGCAGTTACACACACTATGGGAATTTAAGCATGTGTGGGTGATAGGAGTGGTGAATAGGCTTGGGGGGGGGGTGTATGAGTGAGTTAGTGTGGGCTGCCCTTGGGGCTGAGGAGAGGGTGTGTGAGTGAGTGAAATGGAAGGGTTTCACCTGGCTGTTACTTATTTATTATTTTTATACATATTTATTATTCTCAACTATATTACTCTTGAAGCACTGACCAAGAGTGGCAACTCTAAATTTTGTTGTGTTTGACACCATGTATTTTACGCAATGACAAATAAATATTCAAAATTCAAAAAGATAACTAGTAAGTAAAGTCAGAAGATCCTAGCTACCTGGCTAGCAGAACTGCTTCAGCATCTCCAAAATAAGGAACATGTTTATTTAATATTTAGTGCAGTGACTGGGCAATAGGGGGCCCCAAAACCAGGCAAATGCTTTACAGGTGGGAGCGTCTGCTGGCGATGACGGCAGCGGGGCCACTTACGGGATGCCGATCTCGAAGATGTTGTTCTGAATGAGCTGCTTTCCTAGCATGATGATACTGAGCTGGATGCAGAGCTCGATGAGGCACCCCCCAGGAGCACACTGCCCCGGGAAACACACGTGTACCACACGTAAACATGAGGACATATGAACCGGGAGACACAAACGTGCACCGCATGTAAACATGAGGACATATGAAAACAGTCTCATATGGACACACTTTGGCTGCATAATGTTCGGAGAAAACACCAGCTGTCACAAATATCATACCTATATACATATGTTATATGGTTCAGTAGCCAGTAATCATTTTCAGGATAATCATGCTCACCTCCTCCATTCGATAGCCATGGAAAACATACACATAGTCTCCAGGCCGGCCCGCAAACCTGAAACATCACATTGTATGAGTTACTAAAAACATGTCAAACTCACATCATCTCATCCATGTTTAATGTTTTTATTTCCTCAGCTATGTAATACCCTGCTTGTCTCTGATCATGGGTTCTTCATCGGTGTGATATCCCTGCCCTGTTCCCTTCAGCAATTCTCCAGCTGTCTAAGCTTCCCAATGTACACTATATGGTGAATAGCATGTGGACACCAGATTTTCCAAAATCCCAGTCCACAACCAAGCAGGTCTCATTAATATGAAGCAGGTCTATGTTTTGGTCCTATACCAGCCTCTGCTCCAATGGGAAGACTTTCCATTAGATGTTCGAACATTGCTCATGGGATTTACTCCATTCAGATTGGGTATTCATGCGGGGTGATCATGTTCCTTTCTGTTAGTTTGTGTGACCTACCACTTTGCAACTGACCTAGAGTCCAGATGCTTCCACTTCACAGTCACTTCACTAGTAGTTGACCACAGCAGCTTTAGTTAAGAGGAAACTGACTTGCTGGAAGGATGCCATTTTATGTTGGTGCCACATTGAAAGTCACTAACCTCTTCTGTATAGCCACCCATTCTGTACCGCTGCAAATGTTGGTTGCTGAAGATTGTGTGGCTGTGTGCTTAATTATACACCCATGTCAGCAATGGGTAAAGCTTAATTAGCCAACTCCTTTCATTGATAGGGGTGTCCATATACTTTTGGCTATATATTGTATCTCCAATTCTTTACCTAACCAACTGTCACTGAACACCTAGTTAAGCAGGTGAACGATTGCTTTGTAGGGTTCAATGAAGCCCAAAATAGGTACACCAAGGTAGGTAACCCTAAAGGTGGGTCATATCCCAGGATATTCAGGGTTTAAAGGTTACAAGTTTTATGATCACATTTGTTCAGAGGAGCACAGTGAAATTCTTGTGCCACAGTTGCAGGGGACAGATAGGTGCACGGGGGGACAAAAAGACCAACAACAGTGCAATAGAGGACAAAACAGCAGTGCAATAAAAGACAAGACAGTGCAAGGCAAAAGACCACTGGAATTTTAGCTGTTACAGTAAGAAATAAAGTCAGAAGGCAGATTGATTTCTCTATTGTTCCAAAGCCCACCCTGAGTTACTGGAATACTCCTTGATGTTACCTACCTTCCCTTGAAAAATGCCACGTAGAAAATCGGAGCATAAGCGTTCATGAACTTTAGAAGAAAAGCTTTCAAAATCATGCGTTCTTCGAACTCCCCCTCAGTTTTAGGGATCTCTGTGGAAACATAAGTAAAGGTACTATTAGTGGGGAGGTCCTCCTCATCTTTCCCTTGATAGCAAGTCCTTAAGCATCTGACCATGTGACTATATCGAACCTAGTTCTGTGAGCCAGATGGCTGCAGCTCCGTAGATCTCATCCAGGATAAGAATGACCACCAGGTTGATGATGACCGCTGTAGAGGTGACTATCACACGGACATTGGACCTTGTCTCAGCTTCAGGGTTCATGGCCATCAGGGCTGAGATGGTGATTCGATAGATGATCACCCCAAACACGACAGAGAATGTCAGCCCAAACTGGGAAAAAACGGGGGAAAAAAGACAAGAATGGTAGAGCCATAGCAAACAGTGAACAATAGGTTGACAGAGGACGCCATTGCCGCAGCCCTCCACATAACTTTGACCCATCTGGCACAGAAGGGGAGCTATGCCAGACTTCTCTTCATTTTCTTCGGCTCAGCCTTCAACACAATCATCCCAAAGAGACTGGTAATTAAATTATATAAACTGTTTCCCACACTCCAACTGCCTCCACCTTGGATTAAAACCTTTCTAACTGACCGTTCACAGAGTCAGAGAGTCTCCTCAGTACTCAGCCTCTGCACTAGCTCCCCACGGGGATGTGTGCTGAGCCCCTACTGTACACTCTCTATACCCATGACTGCATCACCACCCACCCAAATAATGCCATTATTAAATTTACAGACGACACAACCGTGGTCGAGGTCATCCCGGGGGGAAATCAGTCCACTTATAGGGGTGAAGTGGCAAGACTGTCACCATGGTGCAGCACTAACAACCTGACCCTCAACACCACAAAAGCTAAAGAAATTATTGTGGACTTCAGGAGAGACAGATCTGTCCCTCAGCCCATACACAGTGTGGAGTGGGTCCCAGCCTTCAAGTTCCTGGGCCTGCATCTGGACGAGGATCTGACCTGGAAAACCAACACCACTGTCCTGATAGAGAAGGCACAGCAACGACTCTACTTCCTGAGGATCCTCAAAAAGAACAACTTAGCCGAGAAGTTGCTGGTGTCCTTCTACAGGTGCTCCATAGAAAGTGTGTTGACTTACTGCATTCCTGTCTGGCTTGCCAGTTGCACTACAGGAGAAAAAAAACTATGCTGCAGAGGGTCATTAACAGCCCAGAAAATCGTTGGCTATGCTCTCCTGTACTTAGAGGAGCTCTACAGGCCCTGCTGCTACAGAAAAGCCAGTCACACCCAGCACATCACCTGTCTGAACTGCTGCCCTCAGGCAGGCGGTACAGAGCAATAACAGCTCATACAAACAGACTGAAAAACAGTACATAGCCCAGGGCCATCACTGTTATAAACAACAAACTGAAATGAAAGATCATCCAGTCTCTCACTGTGTAATTCTGTGCAATACCGATCATCCAACCTCTCACTGCATAACTCTGTGTAATACCGATCATCCAACCTCTCACTGCGTAACTCTGCGCAGTACCGATCATCCAATCTCTCACTGCGTAACTCTATGCAATACCGATCATCCAATCTCTCACTGCATAATGTATATCTATACATATACACTATCTTATCTCCATGTGCAATATGGACTACAGAGGAACTTCTCGCAATTGCCAGAGTTGCAGCATAATACACCATAGATACCTCCACCCATCCATCACTGTAACTGCAGTGGACCTAGTGGAACACAGAAAGGACTTATGCCCGACCTGGGGGTCAAACCCAGGATCCTCTTTTTAACAGCAGCAGCGCTAACGAATATTTTTATTTGCCATTTAAAATCATTTTGCACTGAAAGGGACTGCATCCAAGTTTGTTGTGCTTGTACAACAAAAATAAAGAATCTGATTCTGACAAAAACAGCCAGCTCAGCACATACCATAAATAAGATGGAGGCGATGTTGAAAATGTACCCAGGCATCCAGTCAATCCACCTTAGTTTCTCCTCTCCTGTCTGGTTTGGTAAGACAGAGAACTACACTTAGAACACAGTCACATCTATATTTCCAGCATCCCCTTCCAGAGACGGTGACAGAAATTGTGTTCATAGCTTTGTGAGTTTTTCAGCAGGATCATGTTGTATAACCTAAAAAAATATTAGAGACATAGACTAAACTCATTCAGCAACATTGCATTAGTCACATTAGAAATTGAAAAATAAAAGGAAGAACCCATTTCTTAGCATCATGCTGATAAGATTTATTTTATCAAGAAAGGTTAATAATTGGTTTTCAGACATGCTTCAAAATTCACAATGTGCTTGAGATATTTTGAGGCATATTTCTCAACAGTGCAAATGCTGTTCAGTCTGAAAAAAGTCATGTTTTGTTTTTTTTTCCTCTATGCAATTATCCAACTTAAAATAATTGGCAAAAGAAAATGAAATGAATGGAGTGTGAAAAACAGAGAATCATTACTGCCATATCTTGGTCAGTTGATGAAATTCAGTAAATGTATGTGAGAATGGTTCTTTTTTAAATCACCAAGCTTCGTTTTAGCATTGTTTTCGAAGAAGACTAGTGTATCCTATGAAATAAACTGAAAAACGCCTGTCTTTTTTGTTGTAGACTGAATTACAGCTAAATAACACAGCAGCATAAAGATGGAGATAAGCAGGAAGTCGAGTGCAGCTATCAGTGTTCCAATAAGCCTACAACCACATTCTGCTGTCAAGGTTTAGCCTTTAATGCTCTTACTGCTACAAGCAGATGCGCCCATTAGCTATGCTTTCTATTACCTGGGCTGCTCCACCTATGGCACTCAGAACACGCCTCCACTGTCCCACATCCGTAGCATCCTCAGCCCCTCTCTCTGGCTGGAGGGGGAGATTTACAAAAGGTTGAGATAGAATCATAGTTTTGAAAAGTTATGTCTGGCAAACAATTTAGAAGAACATTGTCTGCCCACACAAGGTCCTGCTGAACCATATTTTTCTGTAGTTTCTGCACTGTTAGTCACATACTGTCACATACTGTAGCCAACTTGACAAAATGGCTGTGCTTCTGCTATGTTATTTATTGAGCAGAAGGAACTTCACCTCATTCCTGTTCCTCTTTCTCTTTTTCCTCTTCTTCATTGTATTCTTCAGTATAACGTTCTCATACTTCGGTCTTGAATGTTCCTAAGGATACAGAAGCACTGTACGTTTCCAAAATTTGCATCCATTCCCATATTTCTATGACAGAGATGGTCAAAGAAGTTCTATTCTCAACAAGATCACGTACAGCTACTCATTTTGATCTAAGCCTTTAATAACTAAAAACAAATGAAACTGACTAATCTTTGGTTAGGGAACATCAGTTTACTAGGACTAATGTTTCTAACTAAAAGAACTAACAGGTTGAACGACATGAAAGCTATTATGTGTAACCAAGTAAAAGAACTAACATCTTTAATTAAAGGAGCTAATATTTATAATCACATCAAAAACACCAAACCATAATTCGTTCCTGGAGGCAAAGATGGCATTTTGAAAGAGAAAATGAAATTTTCATTATATAACACAGTGCATTAGAGAATATTAATCATGTTCATTTCTGCGCTTCAAACTGAGACTGAAACACATGATCAAATGCTAGAGCCAAACATTAAACTTTAATTTAGGCCAGACATCAAAAACGAAGTGCAAACTGGGCATCACATTGACATTCAGGACTCGACATCCATATCATTCAGATCTCTTGTCCTCTACAGCTGCTGCTATGGGGGAGATCATGCTAAGGAGACAGATCATGTAGAATATGGGTATAAACAGCAATCAGTGCTGCTAATCTTAACCTAGACCGCTCACCTCTTCCTCCTCCAGGCCGACCAGGTCCCACCTGTAAGAAAGGCACATCTGCCTCCTCTTCCAGAGCTCCAAAAACATAGCAGCTTTAGGAGAACACAAAGTTCTGTTACAGAGGATCATTACTATGCTTGCATTTTAAAATATTGCACATTTATAAGGCAGTGATGGAGAAAAATAGTGCCAAAAAATATGTATGAGGACTTATTTTCCTCCCATGTTGACTGTTCATGACTGACCTTGAAAGCCGATCAGACCTGGAACTTTCACTAGACACTTAAGGCATCTACTCTGTTCAAGGCATCCCACTTCTCACAGGCTAAACCAGATGGACCATGATGTTCTTTGTCATAAACACATGGAGGCAGCCTGGAGCTCTTCTCACCCCAGAGTGACATGAAGATGGCGAAGAAGACGGTGCCTGGGTTGTCAAACAGGTGGCTAGCCCTAGCAGTGCTGCAGGCCGAGCTCAGCTGCCAGAAGTCACACACGTTGTCACACAGGGGGCACATGGTGAAATTCTGGTGCTCGTCACACAACTCCATACTGCATGGGCCGAGCAAGGAAGAGGCTTCAGAGCCACACACTGATCAGCAGGAAAACAGCATACAAGTTGGAATAATCTGCAGCCTACGTTAGAGCATGGCGGAGAGTCCTTTCTGCCAGTACCTGGGGACATTAGAGTCCAGCGTCGCACAGCCATAGAAAAACACGATGATCCCCACCACGGAGGCCGGGATCAGCAGCTGGGTGTAAATGCCAAGCCAGGCAAAGTACAGGCCAATCTTCTCCCCAAAGTACCTCCTTTGATGTAAAAGCAACAAACCCAGATGTAAGCCCAATGCGAGCCAGATGTAAGCCCAATGTGAGCCTAGGGCTGGAACAGGCGAACTAACTCTAATGTTTGGTACCTGATTAGATCTATAGGTTGGTACTTATAAAACACCCCGTATCTGGCCCATTCGTCATACAGGAGCTGGAAAGGGAGACATTTTTAATCAGAAAGCTTTGCCATTTCGCAAATGTAGTCTTCTGCAAGGTGACACATCTAGAAAACTGATCTTCTGTAATACCATAAATCATGACCTATCTCAGGATAAGCATAATTAGGGTTAGGGTCAGTTATTCAGAAAACAATACAATGGAAAATTATTCTGAATATGTTATTTCTCTTTTTTATACTTCGAAAAGAGGTATAATGATATAATGCAATCTGCTCATAATTGCCTGTTTTTCTGATCTAGCCAGACCAGTCATGAATCGGCCATGTGGCTATTTTAACACTAAAGGAGTTTCGAATATCTTATATAGTTACTTTGAGTCCCTTGTCTAAAATTCCTGGCCACATATGTAAGTAAATAGCATTAACCCATAAATATACACTAGAGCAACTAGACGGAGACCCACCTACTGTTTCCACAATCACATACCCAGTTTATTTCTCATTACACCTTGCATTAACTGCATACCCCAACCCCACATTACTCATCCATCTATACCTGTGTCCACCCACCATACCTGTCTGTCATTCCTCTTCTCTATCTCCTGAGGACTCTGAAAGGTACCCTATGACCAGATGGGGGAACACGATCAAAAACACTTCCTCTACTGACATAATCAATCACACTGCGCATACAACCAAGAAAAGCCCAGTGTTATTCACCAATATAAATAAGTGGAGATGTTTCATGAATGCTTTGTATTCAGCTTCAACTCACATCATGCAGTGGGAAGGCAGAGTCATAAACACCTTTGGCAATTAAAGTGGTGACACCTGCAGAAGAGGACAAGGCCAGTCACTGTTTGTACAGTAGCAGATGCTCCCTGACTTTACTGAGCCGTGCTTAATGTTTTCTCCATCCTGCATTAACTGTTGTTTTCACCTTTAAGGGAGAACATATACGAGGCACAAAGGACGCAGCCTTTAATTGCAGTAATGAGGCAGCCCTCACGGGAACCATAATATAACTGGAAAAACGAGCCCTTCATCACAACCTAGGACTGCGGTGTTTCTACAAACGTCTTGTTCGGAGAGTGGATCATGTGCACCTGTTTCCACCATTATATTTTTTGTCAATCTACAGTATAGTTCTGTCTAGATGTAGATCATGTAAACTGTGCTTGAATGTTATATTAAAGTTGTTCTTTGTCCTTCCCAATCATATTGCTGACAAATGTTTTCCTGTGTTGTTACAGGAGAGGAACAAGAATATTTTTCTGTCATCTAAGCACCTCAATACACAGTTGGATAATGACCTTGTGACTCCTTCATTTAAGGGTTGTGCTATGGATTCATTTCCTCTCTCCATTATTACCCACAAGGAGAGGCAGGTATCCATCTTATGTATTTGGTTTTACAAGCAGAATCAAAAAGCAGAAATACCCAGTTTGCCAGTAAAAATCCACACAAAACATAAAACGATTCCCTGATAATGATTAAAACTTGTTTCAAATTGCTATACATTTCAAATCATAACTTTAAAGGTAGTGACAGATTAGATTTCTTACATATACATACAGTACATTTGTATATTTATGGTCATTAAAAAAGTAAGGGTATTTAGATCATTCTTCAAATTTAGCAGGATCTATTTTTAATTGAGAAGGAAATGAAAGATGGTGCGCAGGCTTCGTATTTAAACATCATAAAACTGGATTGTAATAGTGAGAGACAATTTGTGCAGTTAGTGTGTAGTGAGATGTGTTTTTTTACATACTCCGTTAGCCACATTCTGTCGTGGTGGCGTGGCATTTGCGACTCTGACACAGAGGAGTTTTTTAATAAACAGAACTGAAAACAAAAGGTGAAACCACAAAATAAAGGGACCATGGGGTTCAAAAACAAACAGGAAAAAAATAGCAAACTAACTAGAAGAAACCACAAAGTAACACTACAAGGGAGCAGGACTAGGAACAGAGCAAAGTAACAAACCCACTGTGACTAACTAGAGAACTGAGCCAGGCAAGCACTTAAATACACACATCACACTGGGCTAACGAGGGAGCAGGAGTGAGAAATGACCAACACAACCAATCAACAAGGGCAATGGGCAACAAGCACTGAACACAAAACCAGGAAACAAACACTAGAATACAATGCAAAGTTAATAAACAAAAGGTACAAAACAAAAACTAGAACAGAACACAAGAAGGGCAAACCGATGACAGAGAAGCAAACAGAAAATAATGGGGAAAATGAAAAACCAATAAATGCAAAATAACAGATGGCCTGAAGGTTAACAGCCTGAGCCACACACTCAACCCAGTGAGCTATGAAGACAGAGGAGGGAACAGGGTGGCCAGTGACACTTGCTAACCAATCAGGGGCAAATCACCTAGGACAGGCACCAATCCTGACAAACTTCAAATTGTCATTTGTATCCCTTACACAGTACTGATACCCACAAACACTGCCCTACTGACAGGCTCTGGCAGTCATCAGAAGCCTCTGTCATCCACTCTCAAATCCCCACATTTCAGTACTCCTTCACATCACCCACTGGGACTGGCACAATGACCCACTAAACCACCAGTAGAGGTTACGCTATGGGATTACAGCTTACCCATGGTTTGGTAGGCTTGGGAACAGGAAGTACGCCTCACTATCTCATACACCTGGTAGAGAGGCAAGGAAAATAAAACAAGTGATACTGCTTCCCAGGGAAGGTGGTGCAGCTTCTGCAAACAACAGGCCTCAGGGGAGAGTCTCATTACTCAAGAGGTGCCTGGAGATCAGGAGGTAGCCTTGTGGAATGACATATGTTAATCATACTCCTGCTTTCTCTGCACTGCACTTTGCAATGCAGTTTGAGTCTCATCTGGTTTCAAAATAGCACCCTGGAACCGAAATACCTGAGAGAACAACATATTTATTAACTCACAGCAGCAGCTAATGAGTCACCAATAAAGGTTGAGGATGTGTATGGACGTCGGTCATTTTGTTTGACTTACTATACGACTGCGGGTTGCGTTGTCAAAGAACGTATCCTTGTGCTTGATGTCGTACCTGCGAATAATAAAAATCACAGCTTTATTTAATTTATATGTAAAGCTGGCCATTTCAATAACAATTACTCATGCCAACCCATGCCATCTCATATCATGACTAATACCATTTCATGCCGACTAATACCATTTCATGCCAACTGATGCTGACTAATACCATCTCATGCCATCTCACACTGACTCATGCAATGTCATGCCATCTCAATCCAACCCATTCCATCTCATGCCGACTCATGCAATGTCATGCTATCTCATGCCAACCCATGCCAGCCCATGCTGGCCCAAGCCGATGCAGGTCGACCCCTCAGCTCCCTCCCTTCCAGTGCCCTCCCTTCCTGCCCCCTCCTTGCTCCCTGCTGTCCAGCCAGCATCCACTTACAGGTGCAGCTTATCCCTGGAAAAGCAGTGGGAGAGGAACTTGGTCCGGCCTTGGCCCATCAAGTCCGGTACTCTGGGCTGAAAGGGCTGATTGAGTTTACTCCATAAAACGCTCAAGCTGTGTGACATCCCCGTCTCCTTCTTCCTCTCGTAGCTCTGTGATGTAATTGACAGAACACCACAGTGAAACTACACTCCTCATGTCCCTATTGTAGAAGCAGAGGAAGCCCATCCCTTTGTGGTAACTAACAGACACACTTGTTGGAAGACCAAGAAAGCATCTGCATCTCCAGAGGTTAACCCATGAGAATCCTCACCTTCTTGGTGGGAACTTTGATTTTCAGGAACTCTGCCTCACGGCTCAGAACAGGCCAGGGTGCGTGCAGTCTTATGAAAGCCAGGCCATGTGCCTTGTTCTGGGAAGATACAAGTCAGTGGACAAGTGACATACTGATGCTTGTTTTTCAAATGACTTGTGCTTGATGGAAGACTCAGTAATCCAAAGCTATTGCGACCTACTGCAATATTCCTTTGGCATCAACAATTTGCGTGACCAGATTTTTATCACTGCCAATAATTAACATCTGGCTCAGCTATCCCTTGTAGCCCCCGAAAGGAGGCATTGTCAATTGGATTCCAGTATCCAAAATAATAATGGTCTCTTTCACTTTCAGTTCTTTCTTTTGATAAAAACAACAAACAATCAAACAAATTGTAGATGGGGTATTAACTATTAAGACTAAGATATGAAGAGTGTGTGGAATGCATTTCAGATCACCGTAGGTTGACAAACCAGTTTCATGACATCTACCATCCTGGATAATATCTTCAATTCTGATGCTTATGTTTGTGTTTTAACTATGAGGGTAATCAGTAATCAGTCAACTGTTACAGGCAGAAGAGAATAATTTACTGAACTGCATCACAGAAAGCCAGTCGGACACTGGCCTTCAAGGTACCGGCCATCCAGATGTGCTTCACCAGGACATCACATTCTATCACAATCTGTACCCAAATTACAACATAACCTAACCCTAACGACAGCAAAGAACAGTCAACACATTAAGGTATCTCACACACATTCAAGGTTCAGTATAAATTCAGAAGTACAATGGTATTACTCTTAAATCAGCTAATTGAACAAGGTATTTGCTGAATTGCAGATGCTTGAATATACCTTCAGAGTCTTTGATTGCCTACTCGGAAGAGTTTTTACAAAACAGCAAAGCACAACAGTGCACTCCATAATAAAATGTTCAGGTGTGATTTCATGCCCCAAACTATGCATGGATACTAAACCTTCACTTCATGAATATGTCAAGAATATGGCTCTATGTTGTGAACCTTGCATCCTGTAAGGACAGGGCAGTGGGATGTCAAGAGCTCTAGTCATTGTAAATTGAAGTCTTTGTTCAAGCTCACTTCTTGGGTTTCTTTTTAACTGGAGACATTATTTGGAAACAAAATATTATATTGCTTGATGTCCATCTTTCAGCCACAAATTCAGCATATAGTCATGCGGGACATCACTTGCTCAAAATGTAAGACTCTTTCTACTCCATATGAGAGGTAACTCAGAAACCCACATAGCAGACCAGCATCACCCTGTGGTTCAGGGTCCACCTCAGCAGCAGGTCTACACCCATCCAACTCCCAAGTGCCTATGCTGCTCAGGTTTGCAGCCTATTCCAGGAGGCGCCGAGTACAAGCCGGAGGCGCACCCTAGAGGAGATGCCTGTCCACTGCTGGATAAGCAGACAAACTTCAGATCTACATACTATGAGTGGAAATCTACTCAGCACAGGGAGAAGATGCAACCACCAAATAAAGAGAGGAGCGGCATCAGGCAACAGGGATGCATGCTGAGCTACATGGTTTTTCCAACACGCCTATATGTTTACAAAGATGTTTTAAATATATGCAAATATACTAATAAACAAATCCTCGGGTATATATAAAGCACTAATTATAATGACAAAAAAACATAACAGCTAAATAAGTAAATCCATGGATTAACTGAAGTTTTGCAAGTCCTACAGCTCTGGATGACTCTGCAGTGACTGAGTATGTGACCTGTAAGTATTTCAAGGTATTAACTGTAAGTCCCACTTACTTCTCTGTCCCGTTCGATTTCGAGACCAGCCTTAATGAGGTTGGTCTCAAATTCCTCTCTCAGCACTCTCTTCTCCGCTTCTGCTGAGCCGACAGCCTCTACTTCCACTCTCACCTCCTGCTCCCCATTCCGTCCCCAGGTGTCCTTCCCAGCAACAGGACCTTGAAATCTGCCGTTAGATATGATGGCCAAGCTCTGGATCCCAGCAGTTTTGCTTTCTGGCGACTGTTTTCGGTAGTTGTAAGCTAAAACATAATCCACTTTCCTCTTCCCATCCCGAAAGTACTGGCCGTTCTTCGTGTCCACCGGGGGCTCCATGAAGTTGTTAAAAACCTGGGATTATGCACGTGTGCACTATGTTTAATACAAAGCAGATTGTATTAAAGCATATCAATACTTATATATGAAATTATAGCACTCACCGGAATTTTATCATCTGTCGAAGGCTGAGGCATGGTTCGATCACATAAAATACGCTAACAAATACTAATAGTTAAATTTAATATGTGGGTAATCCATATTTCACTACATCTACCTCTACCTCAATGCGCACCAAATACATCCGATCAACAATTTGGCTGCAGGTGACTGGCAACAGAGCCTCCTGACTCTTAGGTCGCCCTAGAAACTTCTCGTCTTATTCCCAGATGTCCAATTACGAGGCAAACGAAGCACCTTTGAGGTGTTTAAGGCGTGGCGGCTTTTCTTTCTGGCGACATCGCCAGAAAGAACATTTACATCAAATACAGTTATAAAAGCGAAGCAGCTGCAAAGTTGTTCTCCATCGTCAACTTACCATCTGACGGCTCTAGTCCCTTTTAGAAAGTCTATTTACTATACAACAAAAATGACCGTTTTTTGAATTATGGGCTACTGCGTATGATCGGATATTATTTTGTACGACGGTTTACGCTTTAATTCTTACACAGGGCCTACGCCTACGGCAGGTTAAGAAACTCCTTGGAGAGAATAAAAGGTTTTTGTGTGTGTTTATCGATTTTTGACTATTACTATTTGATTATTATTAATAATAATGCTAATTTTTTGTTTGCTTTCACAGAAGGTCAATAAAAATCATAAGGTCTGAGTACAAGCCTAGCAAAGCCACAGCTCAGTAGGCCTACTAAAGGGTGGAAAAATAAACACTTATAAGCCTATGTGTGTGTGTGTAAGTAATTTACAAAATTAAATTTATTTAATTAACTGGCTAAGCAAAAAAAACACAAAAAACAATAAAGTTTCTTTAAAAATGTACTGAACACGACGGAGTCATACTGAAGTATGACAGGTGCATGAAAGGAGCAGGGTAGCACTGGCCATCCGGCATTTCCCGCAGATGGGACCTCCTCCTCGTAGCGCTCCCCAAAGTTTACGGCCGATTTTCATTCCAAAACAGCCCTGGTTCAGACTTGGTCCCAAAACAGCCCTGGTTCAGAATAGTAGTAACCACAACATTCACTATACAAAGGTTTACGTTTTTTCACTCTTCGTTCCTCCAATGTCGTTTATTAAACGTGCGCGTAATTGAGGTAGCCTCAAATTTCAATCGATAAGGGTTTCCCAACAGTCCAAAGAAGCATTATTGTCAATTGGGCTCCGTTGTAAATCTAATACCGACTGAGCAGCAGATGTCGTCATTCCTCTGATTTTCTATACCGAGCAGGAGCGGGGCGGAGCGGCGGTTCCGGTGCGGCTCTGAGCGCCTCTCCTGGGGCTGTCCTGGATGCGGCTCGACTTCTCATTTGTTCCTTCGTTCTACAACGTATCATTAGCCTATAATGACAATAAAAATAAATGAACATTTCGAAAGATTAATAGAGAAAAAACAGGCCCTTCTCATTCTGTTTTAAACGGATTTTTATTTTTTTATGTGCGTGTGTTTTTGGGTCCACTGTATTGATATGGTAGTTAATTAATAGTAAGGTCATATTGGTCTAAATTATATTAGATAATTTTATGGTAAAGGTTTTTTATAAATACATAAAATAGACATACGAAACAAAATAGACATACGAAACACGACTAACAAAGCCTTTGACCCTTAAAAAGTTACAGGTTTACTATGTATCTTTGTGATATACCCTTTTGGTGTACAAAATGAACTTTTATAGCCTTGTCATCAGTTCTTAATTTGTGTCGGATTCCGTTCCGGCAACTCTTTTTTTTTAAAGAAAAAAAAACGAAAATTTCTAGTGAAATGCCTATGTATATTAATCTACAGACCAGTTTTCAGTTAATTTCATGTCCTTCATTAGTTTGGATTCATCCTTAAAAATAAATCGTTTCGTCCCTCCGATCTTATTCCTTTGCCCACCAGCAACTGAAGCACTGCCGCCGATCAAGGTAAAATCTATCGATCGTTCCGATTTTCAGCACCCTGAGCGCAACACGTCCTCCCGCGACTAAAACGAAGTGCGATCCGCTGCTGAAAGGCCGATAAAAGCCGGCCTGAGGAGCAGCGAAGGACAAGCGTCTCATCGAGCGAGACGCACTTCGGACGCGGACGCCGCTCGGTCAGGATAAAACACGACTTTACTGTAGCCCAGCATAGTAACAGTGATTTACACAGGCTTACACCCGACACAATCCATGTGATAATAATGGCATATTTGACATGTTCACAAATATGCATGAAGTATTTGCTGTTTATTTTCAATTTTGTTTTCTGGGTAAGTTTCAGCTCGATCGTGTATTTGCTTTTCGTAGACTAGCTGCATTTTCAGGTAACACTGATGCTAATTGTCATTTAATTTCCTTGATGTAGTGAACTTGGCTCTGCAGTTAGTGAGGCCGCAGTTTGTATTGATCTGCGACGCACCAATTAGTGAGCAGCCGACCTAATTCCGTTTCTGCTTTAGCTGCTTTTCCAAGCCTCACTAACGGACGTATCCACAACATATTTCCTTAAAATACAATTGTCGTGAATGACTCATAGAGACTAGTATGGGAATGATTAATACAAGAATAGTTGTCCTTTATTTCAGGATTCCTCAGTTACTTCGTCAGTCTGCGAGTCGCTGTACGCAGGATTTCTTTTATTCCAGTACCTATAAATAGAAAGGATAATCAGGTTAACAAATTAAGATTACGGCTGATCCTCACGCCTCGGTGTCTCTGCCAAAGCGCGCCTCGTGGTAACATTTGTTTTTCCGTTTTTATTTTTTTTAAATCATTATTCATTTTCTCATCCTTTTTATTAAACCGAATGTTTTTTTTAATATTCATCTGTTGCATTCTTCAAGTTACATTTTGCTAACCATCATCACATCATTTATCAGACTCTTTTATCCAAAGTGACATACAACTGAGAAAGCAGGGGTTAGACAGTGTCTGCTGACCCTGGGATTTTAATCTGCTACCTTCCAATAACAGGCACAGAGGTGCAATCCATTAAGCCACAAAGTGCCTAAGAACTGTCAGAGATATCCCAGCACAGCAACTGATTTTAAACGGCATCTGTAATTTAATCACTTACTATCTGCGCATTTCTTTTCTGCTCATTATATGGTTTTAGACATACCACTCATCCATCTTGCAAACTGCTCACCCAGTACTGAGTTATGGCAAACATACAAACAGAGGAAGAACATAAATATGCCACACACACAGAACCGGGACAGAAATCAAACCCACAACTGTAGATGTGTGAAGTATATACTGTGAATCGTTTATTCATTATCATTTATCAGTGGCCTTTACAATAGACACTGGTTTTGAAAATAGTCTAGTTGATTGAAAACTTAAAAAAAAATTGTCATTTGATGTTAACATTTTCCTTTAACATATTAAATGCCTTGCATACATTCTTTGTTTCATGTAGTATAACTGCTTCAATGAAAAAACACACCTGCTATAGCAGTCTGTCATTCACTTCCATATAACTAATATAATTCACATCAAGCTTTTCTCATCAACCTATTCTGCTGATTGGCCCAGAAGACTACAGGTGAATCAAAAAAGAGGGTGAGCCAAATTCTTATGTGTTTTCTTCTCTTGCATTAGCTTGCAGGGACAATGCTGTTTACAGTCGCGCTGTGGTTACGTTTCAACTCCAAAACCAAAAGTTTTTTTGAGGGAGAACTACCTGCCTCTTTGTTTCTAACAGGTAAATGTGACCCCCGTTCTGGATTTAAGTCACATGTTTTACTGTGGCTGGTGGGGTGGACATTTAAAAATACAAAGCCGGACTTCAAATCCTTTAAGGTTAGGCTCTGTGTAGAACTGTATGGAATCGCATACTACTTTCTGTGACGTTTCATTAAAAATATAAGATTAACGACTGAAAGTCCAAACAGCATAAAAATGAGGCTGAACGGGTCAGTGAATTGGCATGATGTGGGCAGGGCCTTGATGAGCAGAGTAAATGTGTGGGATGTGTGGCAAATGTCAGTCATTTGAGCTTCAGCAGAGCTGTCCATGCACTAACATCACCAAAGCTGTGTACTGCACGATTCTAGACGAACATCCAATAACAGTGAACACTGCTGCACCTCTGCCTTCCACAGGGGTCCACATCCTCATTGTTGCTGGAGCTCTCACCATGGCACTGGGCTTCCTGGGCTGCTGTGGTGCTGTTAGGGAGTCGCCGAGCACGCTCGGTCTGGTGAGCCGTGCGGCAATCATGGCTGCATTCTGATTGGCTCAGTTTCTGGCTTCTTCTCCCTCTCTCCAATGAGTGTCCCACAATGCTGAATGCCTGCCAATTTCCCCAAAACAAGATGTCTGTCTCTCTCTGGAGATAACCAGTGATTGAAGCTCATACATTAAATCATATAAACAACATTTGATTTCAGATGATAGTCAATGCCATTCACAGTTTGAAAGAAAGTAGCACAGAACTCTGGGAAATAGAGTTCAAAGCTCTCAGAGATCATAGATGCAATAAGATGGTAGCTACCAAAGCACACTGTATGTAGTCCAGGTTCTATGGTTCTATAGTGACGTGTTTCCCAATCCAGTCCTTGGGGACCTACAGTCGGGCCATGTTTTTAGTCCCTCTGAGACAGTTCACATTTTTGCTCCCTCCCACCTCCCAGCAAAACATGGACTGTCTGTGGGTGAACGAGGACTGGAATGGCAAACACTGATATAGCATCGTCTTCTATACCATGGAAGCATAGCAATGCCAGCAAATCATCGGTTCATTTGTAATTGTTTGTAACACTTACGCTTGATTATTATCATGTTTTCAGTTCTTCTTCATTTTGATCATTATATTTATATTGGAAGTTTCAGCTGGGATATGGGCAATTGCCAACAGCGAGAAGGTAAGCTTTCCTATCAACAACCTGACCTCTATCATGCCCTAAATTCTTAACAATATAGCTTATCGAATCTGCAATTGTTCAGCACATTGTAGTTTTACAGGCAGTTAACTGCAAAATTGAAATTAGATTACTTTTTGGCTTTTGTATTGATGTACCTAGTTGATTTGTGAAGTGTCCTCACTAACCTTCAGTCTTTCTTTTATGCATGCAGGTTTTGCAAAATGTAGAGCGACTCTACAATGAAACATACTATGAGCATTTAAGCAAAAAAACAGGAATTCTCACAAAAACAATCAACCTAATACACAACACGGTAAGTTCTCAGTCATTATTAAATGATAGATAAGCAGTCACTTTGTGGAGGGGGGGTTGCACACATATAAATGCAAACAGATCCGCAAATCTGCATAATAATGTTCTCCTCTCCAGCTTCACTGCTGCGGACCCAAAAAACACAGTCCCACATGTCCCAAGAAGGAGGGCGCGTCACAGAAAGTCAAAAGAGTGAGAACTGCTGTCTCCACAATCCAGAAGAGTAGATTGAAAGGTTTCCATAAAGGGATGCACACGTTAAGGCCTGCATATCTACTGCTGTTCACTTGAGCTTAATTGCTTTACAGAAGTAATTTATAATAATTTCATAACTGGTGCAGCAGATTTCAATCAGGCACTACATGACAGTACTTTATATCATGCAATTCTAGCCCGTAACATCTTAACATCCCTTTGACACTGCAACATACCTGCATGAGACACCCGTATAAGCAGAATGTAGCAGAACAACCATATATATGCAATAAGAAAAGTGGAAACACACCATTGCGTAACATGAACGTAAGCAAGAAAGATGGTTCATGTATATTTGTGTCATGATTATGATGACAGTATCCCCCCGTAAACTACAGGCTAACAGGAAAAACCAGCCCCCCTTTTCAGCTCCTCATTTGTCTGTATGATTCTATTTCTATTTCTATTTTTTATTAGAGTTGCTATCCAGCCATCAGAAGCCTGTTCAAAGACAAACTTGAAATCATCGCTTTAGTTGGACTGTGTCTTGGGTTACTCACGGTAAGATAATACAGATGAGACTAGAAATGATAGAGCTTGCAATAATTCCCACAAGCATATACTTGCTAACATGATGTAGACCCTAGAGTTTCACTCCACCTGTCTCATTCCAGATTTTTGGTTTGGTCTCCAGCGTGGTGCTGATTTACACCATACGAAGACACAGAATGTGATGCTGATTGTGGTGACCCTGACAATGCCATGCCTTGCTCTCCTTTTTTCATGTATACCTTAACCTTTCAGTTATTAACTAAATGAAAATACACCCATTCGTTAGTTACAAAATTCTTCCTTAAACATTCTGTTTGTGTGTTTCTGAAATGAGTGTAACAAGACAAAGAGCTAACAATACTTAGTAGGCTAAATATAATCAATTTGATACATTCAAAAGCAATTAACATTTAATATCAAAGGTATTGAAGATTTACAGTTACTTGTTTTGATCATGTTTGGAACACAAACATTTTCTGTGATGCTTTTTTATGTTAAAAATAGGACTTTAATTTTCAAAAGTGAGTTTCTGAATTGTTAGCAATATTTTTTTTCAAAACACGACATAACTGCAGGGATGACATTTTCTGAAAGAGTAGCAAAAAATCTAATGGAAAAATTTTCAAAAAAAAAAAAAATCCTGGTAGGGATGTTTCACGGTTCCTTAGTTTTCAGTAATTTCACAGTTTGTCTTTAATTGCTTGAAACTCAAGGTCCTTCACACTAAATCCTCTGTTACTTACAGTATGCACGTGTATAATATTAAAAGCAATACACGGAGGGGGGGGGGGTGTTTCCCAAAGGCTCCTGTTAGAGTCACGTTTATCCTCTCTTTAGCCTCTCTGCGACTTTTATGGAATATAATTTAGCACTATATAATGGTGAGAGAATGGGACCAAACAGTAAAAGAAATGATTGACAACCGTATCACCTAGGGGTGTGGCTCAACGGAGCAAACAACGATGGTGCTTAAATGACGAGAGAAGGGAGCAGAAAGTGATGAGGAGGGCACTAAGTGAGAAGCAGGGGTGAGAGAAAGGTGAAATGGTACAGGGAGAGATATGGCTGCCGTCGTATCAGAGTCAGCACCCGTTAGCGGATGCCTCCCCTCCTTCATACCAGGGTCAGTTTCCAGTAATAGAGGGGAAAGAATTCAGAGGTGAGGTGACAAGGATGAAGCAAATGAGGAACCGAAAGAAAAGGCAAGTTGTTTCGATGGGTACAGGGAGGTGAGCACTATGCTGCGGCAGGCCGCAGCTGCCACTAATGTTTCCTCTGTGACTGAGTGTGGCTGAAATGAAGGTGGAACCCATAAAGGAGGGGGAGAGCCCAGCTGCCTATCTGCAAGTCCAAGAAAAGCAGTGGAGCACTGAGACAGAGCAGGACCTGCAGAATCCGGCATTCAGAGGTCTGTACCAGAGGGCACTGCAGGACGCGCTCCCTAAGCCAGTGAGAAGCAGGCTAAGGCAAGTGGGGGGGCTCGTTACTATGCCTGAGGTGCAGGCGATCCACGCTATTGACTTACAGAATCTGCTAAAGAGCATGGGAGGGAATACATGAAGAATTGAATCACATGCAGCTGGAGGAGCTGTCTCCTGTTGCTGGAGCCCCCTGGGATACTATTTGGCCTCTGGCCCCTAAATGGAACTGAGTGAATAGATATGATAGGTGGGGGAGTGACCAGAGAGCACCTAATTACCCACAAATTAGGCGATCCCAGTCTCTGGGAAGAAAGAAGTTGTTAATGATTCAGTGGAGTGCAGGCAATTTGAAGTTTGACAGCAGAGATTTGTGGCTGTGGAGCATGATGGGGTGCAGTGTGATGCAAAGGAAAGTGCAGAGGAATGTTGGCAGGAGATGGAAAGGGAAGTGCCAGAGGAGGTGTGGACCGTGCATGACATGGATGTAGGCCTCATAAAGTCAGCTAGCCCAGTGAAAAATTTCTCTCAAACCAGGGAGCGCCACCCTGGAAAAACCAGTTCCCCTTGAAACCTGAGGCCGAGGAAGGTATACAGGAAATGATAGAGGGGTTACTGGATGCAGGGGTGTTGGTACTTACCATTAGCAGTTGAAACACCCCCCTCCTGCCTGTACCAAAGGCAGGAGGTGAAAAAGTGGTTTATGATCTATGTGCAGTGAATGGGGTAGTAGAGGATCAGACAGCAGATGTTCTCAATCCTCATACACTGTTGACAAATGTGCCCCCCAGTGCAAAGTGGTTTACAGTTGTGGATTTGTGTTCAGCGTTTTTCAGTGTGCCCCTCATAAAACAGTCCCAGTTTCTGTTTGCTGTCACCTATAGGGGTCAGCAGTATACCTACACGAGGATGCCGCAGGGATTTAAGCACTTGCCAAATGTGTTTAATCAGGTGCTTTTGGGAGATTAAGATGGACTGAATTTAAAATGCTCAGTGATATGGTATGTGGATGATCTATTGCTGTGTGCGGATACGCTAGCAGACTGTCACAGAGATTCAGTGCAGTTGCTGAAGGTCTTGGCGAAAGGGGGGCCTAAGGTGTTCAAGGCCAAGCTGCAGTACTTTTGATATTAGCAAAAAGCATGCCAATACTCATAATGTAATCATTACAATGTAATCATCATAATGTAATCAGCACAATGTAATCAATTGAGTATGTATCTGCACCTTATGTTAGCCTCCAAGTTTCTGTTACTCTGGTTCTATCAATATCCACCTTAATTAGCCCTACAACTTATCACTATGTTGAAGATCAAATATATTATCAACCCTGCAGCCAAGCAACATGTAACAAGCTGAAGCTGCCAAGATTTGCTACAGAAGGGAATCGCCTGAGTTTGCCAAAAGTTCACTGCTGAGACATTTTAAAAAATCAAGAGATGGTCGCACCACAAATATGTTCAGCCCAGGGACCAAACAGTAAAAGAAATGATTGACAACCATATCACCTAGGGGTGTGGATCAAGGGAGCAAACAATGATGATGCTTAAGTGACAAGATATTGTTAATAAGAAAATGTTTTTAAAAATAGTGTAAAAAAGGTATTGGACACATTTGCAAGCATTCAGCCTTGGTTGTAATCTTATTGTTACAATAAAGGCTGAATCTGGATCTACACAAGCGACTTCTGACTCTTGATTTGGCAGGCAAGAACACACCACAACATCTTTTCTGAAATTGTCCAAACTGTTGCCATTAGCAACTTGTACGGTTGGACCCATTCAGTTGCGTGGTTCCAACTATGTTAGGTGCTAACGTAGTTAGCAGCTATGTTTTTGGGAAGCGCACCCCCAGTTTGAAATTCATGCAGTCTGGTAAAGGAAGGAAGAATGAACCCTGGGAGTGAAGTGAGAGTGATGTTAATGCAAGCGGTAATGAGCTCTGTAACTGATATGGAACAGTGTGCAAAGGTATATTTTACATTTAGTAACAACAAAAAGGAAATTTAAATTATGTATGTATTTGGGGTACAAAGAGGCAGCATGAAATGCAAAACGGAAGGTTCAAGTGACTTTGAAGGTTCAAGGCACTGCACAGGTTTCTCTTAATGTCACACACATACATCTATTGTTAATGTAATTTTCTCTTTGTGGTAGACTTCTGGGACTACACCACCATGGTATTTTTCCCACCATTCCAGTGCATCTGTTGGTGTGACAAGTAGTTCATACAGAATCCATCTGCCTACAATCTATGGACTGTTCTATGGACTGTTCCTCATGGAGCTGCCAGTTCATGTCCCAGCTTAATATTTACATTTATTTATTTGCCCAACGCTTTTGTCCAAAATCTCACTCAAGGTCTCGTCGATGACATCACTACCATGGGGATTTTTAACTGGCAACCTTCAGATAGCAGATCCTAAACCATAGTGTCACATATTGTTACTTTGCAAACAGTAGTTCCAGAGGAGCTCGTGGGTTGTCTCGCATCTCAAACCCATGCAGCGGTACCATGGATGAAGCGCGTTCTGCTTAGTGCCCAGCTGACTGATGACGTCTTTCCCTCAGACTTGCACACTGCTACCGCTGTCTGTCTTGTTTCTAGCCGCCTCCTGAATGTTCACTAGTGGGATGCAGACACTCCAGATTATCCTTCTGAGGACACGTTGACTTTACTCATAGATGAGACTGGTTTCTCTGAGCCAAGACCAAGCATGTTACCCAAACTTTAAACTGTACAGAAAAATAAACAGAAAACATGGAGTGCAGCTGGGGGCGGG
>JAODJW010000001.1:29406762-29417007 GCA_026777045.1 Hyperopisus bebe
TGATATTCAGATCGAGTTCTAGGTCAAACTGGTTTGTTCGACTTTCAGGAAATTCGAGTTCTAGTGAGTTCGAGAACTGAGGTACCACTGTATTTACATCCTTATGGATAAGGTGTATAAAACAATATTAAAGCAGATCTTTTCTGCTATTTTATTAAATACCAGTAGGTGGCGAACATGATTACATATTAAGCGTCAATATGAGAATCGCAGCTTTGTCGCCTGTGTTCTCTGCAGGTCTGCATGTTTTTAATTCTTTCAACTGAAGCCCTCGCACCAAGCCTCAGCCATTTCATTAGCAGTCACCTCTGCCCCCTAGATTCCCCAGTGTGAGTGTGTCACAGAGAGACCTGATCAAGTGAGCATTCCCTTCCCAGTGAGCACAGTGGGGGGGGGGGACTCACCCACTCCCAGACGCCGCAGCAGCTCGTGGTACTCGGTCTGCTCCTCCAAGACCTTCAGGAGGTTGGTGGACTCCATGCGCTCCAGCCCCACGCTCCAGTAGACGTAGATCTTGTGGCTGAAGCTGACGTAGACCAGGCAGGGTGTGTTCTTGCCCTCCTTACAGGCGTACAGGCCTGTCCCAGAAGGCACAGCCAGAGTCATATGCTGGGCTGAACATCCTCAGGCAAAAGCCACAGAAGCCCATGGAGGCAGTGGCCATGGGACATGCTGCATCTCCAGGCCCAGATTAAGGCATGGAAGACGGCAAAGAATGCACAGCCCGTGAGCCCTGGCTTCCTTTCTGAAGCAGTGAAGCAGCCCAGCCCTATATACTCTCCCCTGACCAACTGCCCACCTGCACAGAAGGCGCTGACATTCTCATCAAACTGGAACCTGACCACAGCACGGTTGTGGTCGATGATGTAAGTCTGACCGTCCCAGGCACACGCCACCACCTCTTCTCTCCCATCCCCCTGTACAGACAAACAGAGTCACTGTGGAGTATGGAGTATGGCAAGTAATCCTGCATTCGATTATCTCTCTTCGAGTCCGAACTCGGATGAAAACGTCACGAAAAACGTCACTTCCCGTCGAAAAACACGTCTCTTTTATGACATTGATGTCGGACAAAATTTTGTTGTCCGAGTTTCCCGTGACATCATTTCAACATGGAAGCTTACACAGTCAACAGTAATTCTATTTGTATTATATTTTAGGGTGGCATGGTGGTGTAGTGGTTAGCACTGTTATCTCACACCTCTGGGACCTGGGTTCAAGTCTCCGCCTGGGTCACATGTGTGTGAAGTTTGCATGTTCTCCCCGTGTCGTTGTGGGGTTTCCTCCGGGTACTCCGGTTTCCCCCCCCACAGTCAAAAGACATGCTGAGGCTAATTGGAGTTACTAAATTACCTGTGTGAGTGTGCCCTCCGATGGGCTGGCCCCCGTCCAGGGTTGCTTCCTGCCTCATGCCCATTGCTTCCAGGATAGGCTCTGGACCCCCCCACGACCCAGTAGGATAAGCGGATAATACAAATGGATATTTTAAAAAGCTTTTAATGTGGCGTGATTAGTTCGTGTTTCTTGTTTGCATTTCTCTCAGAAAAAAGAATCACACTCCAAACTTGCTAAAATATAAAGTAACAACACACAGCAGCGTGTTCATGGAGGCAGCCATGTTTGTTCCAAGATATGGTAGCTCGAACGGGAGATTATCGGACGTGATGTGACTCACCTCAGAATTTCCGAGTTCCGAGAGATAATCGAACACACCAAAATAGAGGGGTGGTATTAGGAGTAGATGGGTATGGTGAGTAATGTAGGGGTGGTGGTAGGAGTAGGTGGGTATAGCGAGTAATAAAGGGGTTGTATTAGGAGAAGGTGGATATGGCAAATAATAGAGGAGTGATATTAGAAGTAGGAGGTATGGTGAGTAATAGAGGGGTGGTGGTAGGAGTAGGTTTAGTGAGTAATGGAGGGGTCGTGGTAGGAGTATGAGGTATGGTTGAGTAATAGAAGAGTGGTAGTATGAGTAAGAGGTATGGTGAGTAATAGAGGGGTGGTAGTGAGAGTAGAAAGCATGGTGAGCAGAGCAGAGTGTGATACTCACAGTGACATCTAGCTTCTGCAGGGCAAATAGCTGATGGTCTACCTGCACGGACCACAGGAGCTGCTCAGTGCTGTCCATCAGCTTCAGGGTGCCTAAGACACAGACAGAGACGCTGTCATACTGACCACTCTCCTCTGCACACTCACCTCAAGCTCCAGCAGGATTTCACAGACACTCAAAAGTTAATCTGATGAGGAGAGACTGCTGAGCGTCGCTGTGTCACTCACCGTCCAGCGTGCAGAGGGCAAACAGGCCACATTTGGAGGGTTCATTGGAGGGCCCTGGAACACCATCAGGATGGGGCTTTAAGAAGCCTAGCGACAAGGTACATACATGTGAGGATACAATGGCTCGCACTGCTGCCATGGGCTATAAAACAATTCAGACAACTCCCATAAATTGATTCTTCATAATAATATCCATCCATCCATCCATTTTCTGAAACCGCTTGTCCTATTCAGGGTCCTGGAGGCTACTGGCTCAAGGCAGGGAACAACCCAGGATGGGGCGTTAACCAATCGCAGTTCATAAGAATACGTAAAACTGAATATAGTTAAACATCAGCTCAGTTTCTACCCAGGACTTCCTGAATCCTGATTAAACAGACACATTTGGCTACTGTGACCACAAGCCACATCTCACTATTGTTTACAGGTAAGTAAAGTGTCACTCCACTGAACATCACGTCCCGTCTCTAGCCTGGTGGCTAAAAAAAAAAAAAAAGGAGAAGCAATAAAGACTAAACTCTCCATTTTCTCAGATTTCACTACATGTGACTAAACCAGCGAGCCAGCATTTGGGAAAAACAGCATCCCGGATGATGGACAGAAGCAGGGAAAAGAGAAGCCGCTGCACCTTGGCCGATGCTGCCGATCAGGTGGGTGGAGACGTTTTTGTTATGGATGCGGCCAGAGGTCAGGTGGAGGATGACGTCTCTGGAAGGTCCTTCCCTGTCACGCGTGCACGTGAAACGTCAAAGAAGGGCGCACACTTTCAAATACATGCTGTTTCGTTGCTGTTTCATAGCTTCAGGAGTCACAGGAGCAATTTAGTTTTGTGCACTTATCATTCAAAGCAGCTGATACGTTGTAGAGAGCACATTCAGAACATACACCCACTGTACACATCCCACAAAGGTGATGGCAGTCTGCACCGTCTTACCCCTCAGGGGAAGATGAAGCACTGCAGTCAGGCTCAGCTGGGCCCTCTTGTGTCCAGGAACACAGGAGGATAGCGTAGCCACAGCCAGGCTGAGAGACCATCAATTCAGGGAGACCCTCTGGTCCAGGGTTCACAGACAGACTGTCAACCTGCAGGTGAGGACCAAGTCCCAGTAACTATGGAGGTTTATGTTCATCAGGCTCACAATGCATCTCAATCAGGCAACTCATTACAAAAGGATGCCCGTATGCAGGTCTGTACGCCTGACATTGTGTCTCTCAAAGTGTCCTGTCATCTTGTTTGCTTGTGTCCCTGGCGTTCCTGTACTAGCAGCCTCAAGCCTGACGTGCATGTACTAGTGCACGCACAAACACCTGATGTGTATATACTAGTGCGCGCACAAAAACACCTGACGAGCATATACTAGCGAGCGCACAAACACCTAACGTGCATATGCTAGCGTGCGCACACACCTGGCGTGCATGTACCAGAGCTAACGTGTTTGTTGGCTAACTGCTTATAGATAAATGGCTAATGTTAAGGTGCGCGCCGGTCAAGTTAACATTTTTAAGTGATAAGTGTTTAATAGTTCAGTGTTGCAGGAACGCGAGCTTTCTTGACCTCGCAAAATTTCTCATAAAGACCGGGACGTCGGACTTTAAGATGCGTCGCCAAGTTTGATTGGCTACTTGACTTCGTCGCCACAACTTTGGAGCACTGTTTGCATAGAGGCTTACTGGCATCCTTAGCCTTTTCATGCTCGTCTGCAAAATACTTCCAAATGGTACTTTTGCATGTTTTTTTTTACTAAAGCAGCTTGCAAAGTGCCTTCAACTGCAGCATATGCCATGTTTGGCGAAGTTGGTATGTGTGCGTTAACCAGTGATAATGTGTTCAGCGGCTATTGAGAGGAGGGGAGGGGCTGCGCGAGTGTGTGCGTGTGCATGCACGCGTACCTGTGTTGTAGTGGTACTGTGTGAAGTGTGGCGAATGAGGCGAAAACTGCACTGTTGGTATCAATAATGGTGAAAATGAGTATCTAATCAGGTACTAATTTTTAATATCGATTATTATCTGAGAATTGATTTTTTTCACAACTTCAGTGTCAGCTATATCTTCTGTTTCTGATCTTTCACGGAACATTTTTAGCGGTGCAGCAGTGAAAAAGGTCCCCCCTTAAACAGTTTCCAGCTGCGCCACTTTCCGAACGTTGAGTAGGCTATTAAAATCGGTATTGCGGTATAAGAATAATTTATATCATAACAATAATAAAAATCGGTTTTTGGTATGAACTGATATACCGTCCAACATTAACCAGCACGCACACACACACACACACACACACACACACCTGGCCCTCCAGCAGCCACTTCTTCAGCAGAACAAGCTGCCCATTCTCCAGCTCAGGGGCATCTGGGGGCTCCTCCCAGCGGAACGCTCGTACCACACGGTCTGTGTAGCCCAACACCAGCTCATTCCGGCCATCACCATCTAATACATAGGGCATATTGGATCAGGGATAAAACAGCGTATCCTGTAGGGCAGTACAGCCACTTCGAAATATGACAGAAGCAGGGGGGAAACCCATCAAATGCCAGGAAAAGCCTTAATCATTTTGTGATTTATTTAAACATGGAGTTTTGAAAACACGTTATTATGAAGTGTTTAAGATAAGTGGTTTAAAGATCAGAGTGAAGAAAGGAACTTACCAATATCACTAATAAGAATCACTTTAGTGTTAGCTGGAATATGTTGCGTAAAATAGGGCGTCTGATCATCAAAGAACAGCGCCTCCTGCTGACTGGATGATTCAGACTTAGCTGCAGCTGACAGGTCAAACAGGTGGAGCCAACCCTCTGCCCCCACAGCTATCACAAAGTTCTGATAGACAGGGGGAGGGGGAAATAGAGAGGGGGATGATTAAATGTCTGCACGTGCAACAAATAACAAGCTGAAGCGACAGGAACTCTAATTCTTAATTTTTTTTTTTGTCTGGAGAACCCCACCCTCACCCCAAACAATATTGGTCAAGTATCACCACCACTTTCTATAAGATAAAGGTTCACTGACTGGGGGTGGGCGGGTCTAGAAAGAAGATTAGCTGGAGGGGCCGGGGAGCATTTTATTTGGTGCCCCACAATTTGAGAACTACTGGATCATAAGTCCCATAAAAAATGACAGCAGACTTGCCTTCCCTCTGTTGCAGATGTCCCCCACTCCCACACAGGTGAGCTGTAACATGAAATCGCAAAGAGTGACCAGAGGTGAGCCTCGAATAAGCTGTCAGGGATATGCCAGCAGAATAGCACCTACCATCCCTGCGCAGGAGCGGGTCAGCCAGGGCTTGGACTCGTCATTCTTATAGACGTAGAGCTTCCCGCTGGTGTCTCCGACCACAAGCTCGTTTAGCTGCGAAGGACAGCGCGACAGGGACAGACCACGGTGACACACCGGGAAGTATCTCTCATCAATCTGTCACAGCAAATACTTCATCTAGCGTGTACCGGCTTCTCTTTCAATTTTATAAAGCAAAATGTTTTGTTCGGATAAATTATAAATGTTCTGATAAAAGGGGACAAACCGAACAAAAAAGCATCACGATGAACAAATCAGGATCGACCATCTTCGCAAACTAAACGGACGAGATCTACAAATCACTAATCGCCCGTCTCCAATACATACCGAGTCATTGTCTGCATCCCCCAGGCATATGGCGTGCGGAAACAACGTCCCGGAAAAGTCAAGGCTGACACGCTGCACGTAACTCACCGATCGCATGTCTTACATTTCTACATTTACTTTTATTAATTTAGCAGACGTTTCTATCCAGAGCGCCGTAGAGTTGGGAAAGCAGGATCCCTGAAGCAACTGGGGATAAGGCCTTGCCAACCACGGGATCTGAACCGGCTTCGTTGTTCACTTATTCTTTGAAAAACGTAGCACTTAAAACCGAACCATAAATGTATAAGCACCCCACCGATTAACTATAATAAAGGACATCCTGCCTACTCCATAAGTATGTCCTCAAGTGAAAGAAAAACAAACTACAAACCCGCAGTACGGCGACTTGGCAGGGACATAAAGTATTTTCTTTTAAAAAACGCATCTCTTATATGAAACGGCGTTTTACATTGAGGTGCACTTTAATGACACCAGAAACGGACATCTTTACATATAACATTTATGGTTTATATACATGCGGATTTATAGCAAACTGTATAATTGTTATAATTTATGTTCATTTTGGTGTAATAATTAATTGGCACTGGCAAGTGGATCCCAGAGTCAACAGAGTGATTTCCACAGGTGATTTCTCTATGAGGTTCTTCAACAAGGTACTGTCAAACCCTCCGATCTTGATAAAAAAGATTACATGGATCGATAGATGGGTGTGCGTGTATATATATGTATTTAATTTTTTTTTAATCTCCAGGGATTTATCTATGGCCATCAAATTTAGCAAAACACAAATTCATAAGGTTTTACCTTCATTTGACAAACACAAAAACCCAGAACAGAATAGATTTTTATTGGAAAAGACTGATATGACATGGTTTTAAGAGGTTTATATTCCACATTCATAAGTCACTCCCTCCATAGGGTAGGGGAACACCCCAGATATGATGCCAGTCCATCAAATGGTATTCATAACATTTAATGTAAATAGTTTAACAAATAAAACAGAATTCATAATTATATAGTTAATTTGTGTCCGGTTCGGATGACTCCCCTGTCTCCACATATGACTGAAGTCATTGAGAGCGGTGGTACGGCCCAAACATGGCACCCCGCAGGTCATTGACAGCGGTGGTACGGCCCAAACATGGCAGCCCGCAGGTCATTGAGAGCGGTGGTACGGCCCAAACATGGCAGCCCACATGTGCCTCAATGTTCGCAGGAGGCTGGAGATCCAGGGGAAGGCACTGGACAGTGCTGCTTAACACAAAAATCCAAAGCTGTCTGTCAGACCACGACCAAAGGCACTTTCACACACGAGATACGCTCTCACTACGGTGCAGGAGAGGGGAGACTCTGCATTGAGGTCTGGACATTTGAAACAGGGCTGTACTGAGGAATCAGTGTGGCTCAGTGGGTAAGGAATCTGTGCCTGTGATCGGAGTGTCACTGGTTTAAATCCCCTGGCTGCCCTCTCCCCACCCTGGACCAAATCTACACCTCCCGTTGCCGGAAAAAGCTATGGACATTTCACATGATTCATCACATCCCAGTCACTGTCTCTTTCAGCTTTTGCCATCACCTGAAAAGTTTTTATTCCAAGGCAATCATGGCTTTAAATGCAAAATAAAACAGTAATTTTTTTTTATATTTTATCAGTGTAGTCTGTATATTCAGTGCAATCTGTATAAATTCAGTATTCAGTGCAATGTGTAATTCAGTGCAATATGTATATTTTTAATATATTTTATTACTCTTTTTATGCCTCACATTGAGTCGAATTGCATTTTCAATTTCGTTGTTCCAGTGACAATAAAGATTATCTTTAATAGTATGATTTCAATACCATTAGCCTCATTAGACTGGCTAGCCCTGATTTCTCAACTGAACATTCCTTTTGATGGGAATGTCTCTGGTGCAGTTTTTGTGGCGTTTCATGGCCTCTCTCACCTGGATCTACTCGAACAAGGAGAAGGTAGAGTAGGAAGGCAGCCAGCAGCGCCCGCTGTATGGGTAAGGACTGCAGATGTGCCCGAGCCACAATCAGCCCTTGGTGCAGCAGCCGCAACACAGCCGCCAACCTGGGCGAGTCGTGCCCTGAGGAAGACAAAGGGTGTGTAAAAGACAAGCCATACAGAATACATTAACAGAAGCACAGATACATGAAAATCCATTTTAGAAAAGGAGCAGGAGTGACCCCAAACACTGCTCTAATGTTGGTAAGCAAGGTATCTCACGGCAATTTCTTAAATGAAAAAAATCAAGAAAACGTTAACAGTAATGTTAGTCACTTAAAAGAATAAGCCAGGCACCTAAATAAGTACATGTCAGCAGTGCCCACCGTAGAATTATTCTTTACAAAAAGCCATATGAAAGTCATTCTCTGTACTTTTCACCTTAGTGACTAAAACATAGCAGGAAAGCCACAGATGCCAGCTGGGATGACTGTGAAGAGCAATAGGGGCACCTCTTTGTGGAATGGTCCGGGTATTCGGTGCCAGCGTGGAGCTCAGGGTAGAGCTGGGGGTGGGGGGCGGGGCATATCGCCTCTGGTTCTCCACCATCTCCAGGGCAGCTTTCCTCTGGTCCTCACCGAATGCCAAGCTACCTACAGGGCCCAAGACCAGCTCCTTGGCCTCTGCCAGCCGACCACAAGGCAGTAATATGTGTAACAGGTACAGCTCTGCCACGGGCCCGAACCCGGGCACACTGCTGTTGGCTGGGTAATTCAGCCAGTGACTGGTTGCCTCCTGCATAGTGGCAGGCTCTCCAACCTTCCTGTACAAGAGAATACTACAAACAGGGAGGGGAAATTGTAAAAAAAAAAAAGATGACTAATTACACTATTAATACAATAAATGACATCTGATAAATATAACAATAAATACCACATCTGCAGGATTTTTGCTGGCAGTTTTTCAGGCTTCCCATAGTACTGCAGGACCCAGCAAAGGACACCTTGCCACTTGTTGAGTTCTGCCAGTGCCTGAATCCCCACAATGCAGAAAGCCGACTTCAGTTCCGCGTATTTCATGCTGTCAACGATAGTCAAAGATCCAGCCAGAGATGGGACTTTACATAAAAGCCCTCCTTACTGACGTCTGCGTAGACAGTACAACATAATCACAACAGCAAGCAATTAAGTACTGTGTCCCTTAATGTCACGTTAGCTGATTTTTACCACTACCAGTACATCAACCACTGAAATAGCCATTTATAATGCGCCCCGCACCGCAGCGTCACGTACCCGCCGTCCTCCAGCTCGCCGAGGCCCCCAAGGCTTTCCAAGCCCCTCTCACAGGTGTCGAGTGAGGACTGAAACTCCCTACGAACCATGAGCTGCTCAGCAGCACAATCCAGCAGCCCCAGGGTGTTTGATGGACCCCAACATAACGAAGGGCTGCCGAGGGGAACCGAGCCCGTACTGCGAACACGAACCAGCGAAGCGGATGAGAAGTTCCTCATATCTCCGATGGTTATATCATCATAAACTGTCGCTTGTATAGCCAAATACGTTTTATTTAACGAGTTAATGCGAGACTATCAACCTAACCCTGCATCCCCAGGATGGATTAGTAAAACCATTGGTTAATTGCGTCATCTAAATGCGCCTCCCCCGACAACGAGCACGCGCACACTACATTTTTTCTGTGCACGATTGTAACCGTAGATTTAACAGAAATATTATAGCTATACTGCACGGGGCGTCAGTGTTGCCAACTTTCATCAGCTGGTTGAAATGAGACAAGTCTGCACACACATGCATAATTTTTAAATTGTATTATTACCTTGTAAATAATCTGTAGGGTTTGTAAACCGTTTTTGATATAGCTTTGTTTATACAAGATATAACACGTTTATGCAAGATATAAACATATGGAATAAGATATGCAAGATTTCTTGCGTGAGCTTGAGTCTGAAAGGACGATACGTGAGAGTTGGCAGCCCCACGGCTTCCTGCACACTGCGCCTTTAGTGTAGTATCCAGTGCGCTATACTGTAGCTTTTTCCTACAAGATTTGTAGCCTACTATGTTTTTACCTTACATCTTCACGAGCCTTTTAAATATGGGGCGCCGTTTGCAAAGTCACTTAGCATTTTTTTACTTGCCACTTTTGCAACACTTAGTGCACTTTTATTATATTTAGCTAGAAATAAACAGTATAATATTTGAAAAACTACTATTTGTAAATACGAATATGGATTATATGTAAATATTAAGCTTAAATACTACATGGAATTGTAAATATTACATGCAAATATACAGTGGTACCTCAGAACTCGAATCCTAAAAAGTTCGAGTTGTGATCGAATTTTCCCCATAAGAAATAATGGAAAACCAATTAATTGGTTCCCGG
>JAODJW010000001.1:29428341-29438908 GCA_026777045.1 Hyperopisus bebe
GTTCACTGTTTGTATGTTGTTGAAGGTCTGTATGCCACTGATGAACATCTGTTGTGTTATTTGCTGCCTGCCTGCCTCTTGTATTAGTTTTTTTTCTTTGACCCCTCATGGTCTGATTTTGTTGTTTTTTTTTTTTTGTAAGTATTTCGAGTGTCTTCAGTTTTGTTTAATAAACCCCTAAATTTCTGTAAGTCACCAGTGGGTCGTCCACCCTCCTATCTGCCTGCATCATGCCATGCTGTCGCCTCGATCCGCCCAGATACTTGACAGTGACTTTTGGTCGATTACCAACTTCCTGATAGATAAGAAGCCCCCCGTTTTCAGTATACACAAATGACTGACAGAAATGTCATTAACTGAAGATCACACCCTGTGTTTATTTATTTTAGCAAATTATCTAAGGACAATGTACTCATCTCTTGCATATTTATAAACAATAAAATAATGATTCTCACATGCTATTAGCTTCTTGTTTCACATATATTGTGCAATGCTGGAGCTGAGCCAATGTTGTTACCCACTGAACCCACTATGCATGCATATAAAGAGAGAAGTCCTCTTCCGCACCATTTTCTGCACACCGCTTGCTGCACATCTTTTTTACAGAGTTATTTTTGCACTTGAGGCCTTCCTGTTAGCTTTAACGAGTATTATCATCCCCCTCTGTCCTATCTCTCATATTAAACAATCATTTTCAGGCATTGAAGTGCTGTTGACTGCATGTTGGCTTGTTCATCACAAACCCTAAACACTGCAATAGATGTTAAGCAGGATGAGAAGGAAGCAAAGGGCTGAGGGAACCGCTGTGGGAAAGAAGATGGCGAGTTACTCCAGAGAAGACAAGGTCAATGGACACCATGGGTGTGACAGTACCTGCTGCAGTGTATCGTGGGGCTGCCTAACTTCCATACATTAAATAGTTATTACTCAGAATTATCAGACTGCTATCCTCCTGGGGTTACGAACTATAATGGTAAGTAGTGTGACAGTAGTGTGCCCTGACAAGGACTAGGAAACATGCACATCTCAGTCCAGTATTGCCCTCACTCTACTGGCTTCTGGTTAGATCTTCTATCAACTACAAGGCACTGCTGCTTACCTATAAGGCAAGTGAATGGTCTAGCACCAGAGTATATTAGCAGTTTACTGGTTCCATACAGTATAGCCCCCCTCATTTGGTTTGCTCAAGGGGTCCCCGACCTGGTGGTACCTAGAGTGAGACGATAGTTATTTGGTTGCAAAGCATTCTGTTACAGGGCTCCAAAGTCTACTAGCAAACATCTGAAATACTCCTGATATTTAAGCCAAGGCTATTGACTTACCTGTTTAGTCTATGGTGATAAAGCTTATAGCTAGTTCTCACCCCCAGCTAAGGTTATAGTGTGTGGAGTTGGTTAAGGGTCAGTGTCACTGATTTTGGATGAACTGGGTGTTTAGTGCTGTCACGCTGGTTTCACATCTCCCATATTTTGTTGGATTTCAACTATTCGTCACATGGTCCTATTAATGCACTGTTCTGTTCTAGGTCTTGGAACTCCTGATGGGGGGGCAGTTCCCTGTCTGCCCACCCTGCCTGACTACACATCTGCCATCCTCACCGACTTGCTGCTGGACCGCACAGCCTTTCTATCCCACCAATGGAAGCAGCTTCCTCACCTGCTTGTCAGGACATGAGCTGAACCTTGAAAGTGAAAGTGATTAGTTGTTATTGTTGACACACTACAGCACCGAAATGTGTCCTCTGCATTTACTAGCTGAATGTTTGGCTTGAGTGGAGGGAGAGACTAAACAACAAATTCTTAGTGCAGGCAAAATTGCAAGAGTTCATTATACGTTGTTGTACAGTATTGAGTATTAACTGATCGCATGTGGTGCTGTGGGGCGTTCACTACCTTATAGCAAAGCACTGTGCATGCCATAATTAAAATGATCTAGCTATCACTTTGCCATGCCGTGATGAGTTGGAAGAACAGATCCTAACATGGGTCAAACTTGCACCTAACAAGGCAGTATGTAGTAGTGCTTTCTTGGTCATTTGTGTAAATATTGAGCACTATCCTGAAATGTGATATCTGTCTTGGGGATGACTGAGTGTACAACTTCTGGCATCAAACATTCCACCTTTTGTTTACATTAGAAACATGAGTATGAGTTCTTTACCACGATTATGTAATGGCATAAACTAAGTGATATACCTCAGAAATAGTAACAGTACAGACAGCCATCTGTGCTTCTGATGGTGGGATGTCAGCTCCTCCCGGTGCCGACCCTTCCCTTTACGCACCTGGCAGGGGCACCCTGCACCCAGCGACTCCCACAGCCAGGCCCCCTTCTCCAGGGATAGGCAGCACACGGGGCTGCTAGAGACTACCAGTGGTACGGCCTCCCCCTGACCCCAGCCCTTCTTCCCACCCTGCTTAGTGGGGCCCTGTTGTTGTGCAGCAGGCAGGTCCTGCCTCCGGGTCTCCTGCTTGCAGGGTTAGGCAGCCCCGCCAAGCCACTCCTGCACCGCGACACTGGTATCCTCTCGTAGGCATGTCAAGTGGGCCTCCTCCTCCCACCGCTCATGGAAGTCCACTGTCATCTGGGCCTCCAGAGTGAGGCACACCCACTCACTATCCTGCATTGTGGCCTCTGCCTCCTGCAGCTCAGAAATCCTCTAGGGCAGCTGGGCTTGTAAGCTGTGGCACACCTCCTCCCCAAGCAGCAGTGCCTCACAGTCCCATAATGTCACCTCTGCTGCCACAGCCAGACACGCCTGGCAGTCACGCTCCTGCTCCCAGCTGGCCAGGTCAACCCACAGCCACTCCTGCACCACAGACTCCCATAGCCGCTCCCAGTCTTGATGGTCCTGCTCCCGCTGCTCTAAATTCCTATCTGCAATTGCAACCAAATTCCTAGCTGTCCACCATGGTCAGGGTCTGGGGTTCCCTGAGATCTGTGCCTCATTCATGATCAAATTAAAACACTGCCCCCCCCATCCATTTAACATATTCTAGCTGTACTTGTGGCAGATATACCAGAGACTGGGTGAATTCCATGAGAAAGTATTAATATCAATGTTACCTTTTTCAGTTGATCAGTGTTGAACTTCCTTGTATTACAAAGTTTCACTAAGGAAATGAAGATAACCTGCTTCGAGTCAGAATAGAAGTTGCCTGATTTCATGTGGAGAGAGTACCTTGCTTAGCTATATTATTGCTGGAGGGCAAGGATTTGAACCAACAATCTTTTGAGTGGTAGGATACTTCCCTAAGCATTAGACCACCACTACACTACTACGCTTATACCTGCACTAAATACAATTTTACTTTATAAATTGGAACTTTGCTAATTTGGACTTCATTTGCCAGCCCCAGGAGGTCGGACTTTAAGTATGGTTCTTCTGAAAGGATTTTTCCTGCTGGAGTGTTTTTCATTGCCACAGTTGCCTCTAGCCTGCTCTCTGGGGGCATCAGGCAGGGATAATGTAAAGCACTTTGAGACAATGCAATATTCTGCTATAAATTGAATTGAATTTTATTTTCCTCTGTTTGCTTCTACGTGATTTTTGACCCTTTACCTGCTTGTGGACCAGGGTCTCCAACTCCGGTTCTGAAGAGCTACTATCCAGCTATCTTCCTAAAGGGTGATGAGTCTTCAGTACATGGTAAGTGTCAAAACCAAGATCTAATCCAAGCATCTCACCCTCCATTAATTAAACACCACATACAACCTGCAGTCATTAAAACATTCACACAGAAATGTGTATAAATGTCTGCACTGGGCTAGTGTCCCATCCTGCCCTGCAACTGTAGCTTATGAGGCTCTCCATCCCTGTGACCCTGCATAGGACAAGCAGGTGGATGGATGAAAGGATAAATATATAAATATCCAGTGATATTGCACAACAATTCACCAGCAGGGGGCCCCTGTTTACTGCTTTATATTGACATCTACCAGAAGCTAATAATGACTAAATGTATGTTTAGTTAAACTCAAAAGGTATTACATTACTTGTCCCTTGAACAGCAGTTGTGAGGTCCAACATTTTGTACACCAGACATTAATTACTAACATTTTTTAAAATTAATTTAAAATTAATTCACAGACATTCTTAATTGTTCCAAATTTGTTATAACAACAAATGGCAGAAGATAATGAGGCTTTAACCCTAATCAAAGACTGACATCAGCAACCCAAAATTCATGATCAATAGGAAACAAAACAGAGAATGCACATCAGCAAGAAGAGAGTGTTGAAAACAGTCAAAAAGCTAAGGGTAGTATCCTGTACTGACACATCAATGTCTAAGATGTAAATATATATAAATAAATAAGTGGAAAAAGCTGACAGATCCATATGACACATTATCAGGCACATTTTGAACAGATTTTTTATTAAGGGCAGGGTTTGTTCATTCATGCACCCTAAATGATGATGAGCTATTAACCAACTGACCAGTTCAAATGGTAAAGTATTGGACTTGTTCCCAACCTCCCCAGCTCTTACAGAGGCAAGTTTACCTTAAGAATGCATTTTCACTGTTATTTGGAGATACAAAAATAAGCTTTCTGCTGTTAGCGAAAATTGGCTTACTAAAGATGCCAATTGTTAAAATTAGTTTTCTCATAAATATCGATCGTTGTTATGACATCAGTAGCAGGCCTATTTAGCTTACCGTTTCGGATTCAGCGGCATCCAGTGCTTTTCATGGGTTCGCTTGATAAATGCTATCAATTAAGTTGCCATGTCAAAGATTGCTGCAATGACACACTAATGAATAGAACACAATAAAGAAAATTAATTTAAATCACCATTTCCCCATGATTTCTACCATAATTTTAGCTTAATTAGAATCATGTGTGTCATTAAAACAGAGTCTTCTTTGACATCTTGTTTAAGGCACCAATAACCCCTAAGACTTCTTTTTGTACTTTCTGACAATATATTGATCGCTAAAGATACCCATGATGCTGATTTTTAACTTCCCCATTTAATTCATCATGAAAAATGACCAAATATATATGTAATAAGTATAAATCTAGATAAAAAGAAAATTTGACGCAACCCTGAGGAACTCTAGTATAATTTCAATATAAGCTGCAGGCTGTCTTCTGTGGATGCAAATTGGACCAAATCATCTGCTTATCCTCGTCCCCATCCTTCCCAGTTGCATTGCCAAAACACATGAACAAAATAACTTAGCTACAGCAAAAATCATGCCTTCCATAATACTATAATAAAACTTGCATCGAATAAACTGAACAGGAAGGGACAGTTCTTCTGTCAATTAAATTACAGTATATGTACCTGGTACTTTCAGTGAAACCTTGGCAGTATGTTACACGCCCATATGTCTCTTGCCATCACATGACATGTTTTGGAAACATTTTTCAGGTTACGTAGGAAAGGGCCCATTATTAGTTTGCTTATATTTAATACATTTTTAATACACATTAATTTATAGACTTTATAATTAAACATTTTATGTTAAATGTGTCCATTCAGGCCATAATACTTGGACCCCATTAATATGATAAAAGATCACTTAATGTAGAAGAGTATGCCTTTATTTGTCATTGTACAAAGAGGTTAGAGTAAAGCTAGGGTTAGACATTTACCTGGTGCCCGTAGAGCAGCTGAACCTAAGAACCTTGTCCAGGGGTCAAATGGCAATATGATCATAGGATTTAAAGCGATGACCTTCGGATTACAGTCATACACTGCCCCAGGGGGGCCATCCAGCCCCCAGATAGTGTGTTTAGGGCAGGAGTCCCCAAGGGCGAAATTCCATTAGCAATACAAAAATCGGGGGTAGAGTTGGGGTGTTCCCAATGGTTAAATTTGACAATCTGGGGGCTCAGATTCAATTATATTTTAAACCGGAGTCCACCAGTAGTTGACAAATGGTTTAGGGCAGTACCACTACCATCAGGGTAGGCTGATTCTGCTGGAACTCGGCCCTCAGAAGAGCGACTTGCCTTCACATGCCCATGTAAAAATCTGTCCTATGTTTCTCTTTGGGTTTGTTTAATACTGCAGTGGCACAGAAGAGACAAGTACAACAGGCTTGATTGTTGTTTATTAACTATTGGAGTCCATATAAAAGACAGACAGTCAAAGATGAAATTAGACCAGCCTGTAAAGGAGAAGCAACAGCGGCAGCAATCAGGGCTAAAAGTGAAGCTGCTTCACTGTTTTTGTGACAATGATTAGCATTTATCTGTTATTATTTAGCTGTATGTTTTATGCTAGAGTTCTTTTACCTTAATTTAGATACACTGTCCGTCCAAAAAAAAGGTCGCCATTTGAATTTTTCATTGGACCCCCTTTAGCTTTGATCATGGTGCACATTTGTCATGGCATTGTTTCCACAGGCTTATGCAACATCTCACCCTTTTATTTTCATCCACATTTGCATTAATTTCTCACCAAGATCCTGTACTGACAAGTGAGTTGAACCACTCCATAAAGCCTCCTTCATCACATCCCAAAGACCTTCGATGAGGTTAAGGTCATAACTCTGAGGTGACCAAGTCATGCGTGAAAATGATTCCTCATGCTCCCTGAACCACTCTTTGACAATTCAAACCCAATGAATCTTGGCATTCTTGTCCTGGAATATGCCCATGCCAACAGGGAAAAAAAAACCCACTGATGATGGATGGAGGTGTAACCTGGCCATTCAGTAGATTCAGGTACTCAGTTGACTTCACTTTATCGCTGCATAATGCATAATCTGGTTTCATTTGAATACCTGGTGAATTCAAGTCATCCCCTCGCTTATAACCCAGTGGAGGTTTGGCATCTAAAGCCTATCATAGGCTGAAAAAGGCACTATACAGGGGACACTCTGGACAAGATGCCAGGTAATCATAATAAGTACAACACAGTTATACACACTTTGGGCAATTAGAAAATGCCAGTTCACCTAAATGCATGTGTATGGTGTCTAGGGACTGGGGGACGCAACACAGAGAAAACATGAGAACAGAAAAGGGCAGAAGTTACACCCCCAAGTCTGGGCCTTTGAGGTAACTATGCTACTCACTGACACACCATTCTCTCGTGTTTTTAAATTAAATTTGGTACATTTGGTGTGTTGGGTTGGGGGAAAGGGTGTATTTCTTTTAAGATGGTTGTTGAGAGGATTGTTTTTTTGTGTATGTTTAAAAATGATGTTTTAAATATTTTATCTGTCCTGCTCTATTTGGAATGCATGCTTCCCTTTTAGGGAGTGTTGAAATTGCTATATTTGGTTAACATTTGGTTAACCAACACTGCCCACTGCCCACACTGACACAGAGAAAGTGAATCCCTCAACTGTAAATTAAACGTCTACAGCAGGTAATATAATGTAAGTGTAAGGTGGGTGTAACATTTTTACACTCCATCAACCGATCCATCTTCGGCAGTAATAGAACATCAAACCAGGCCTTTCTGTCAAACGCCACAAACTCTATCCCCTTCTTGATGACTGCCAAACGTTTCCAAGTCAACTGGTAAGTATAATCCCTCCAGTATGTTCCTGAGTCTGTCCCCAGCGATCTGGCCAATGGGAAGTTTCATTGGCTCCTTGGGTACCAATGAGGTGGCATCATTATGAGATGTCAGGACCATCCACAGTTCCCTGCTCTCAATCTGAGGGAACAGCACCTCTGCTTCAAGCTTACGTCAGATATTCAGGCTCCGATTAATTCCAGCAACATTTTGAGAAACCTCATTTCAGCCTCTTAATCTCATTTACATTTTATTTATTTAGCTGATTTTAGCTTTTTTTTTTTTTTTTTGAGAAAACAAGGTCAAACAGCCCCTGGAGGCCTAGTGGTGAAATCACTCTAACAGCCATGAGATTTGAACCAGCAAATCACAAGTGTCCCATCTGGCTGAGCCATACATTGCCCCCAAAGGAATTTAGTGACGTTGTTCAGTCATTACTCACAACTTATGAGAGTAAACCAGTAAGCCTTGTCTGATAACGTAGTTCCTGCTACCCCACCATAGACCTGCTCAGTGTGCTCAAAGCTGCTATTGCATGCTTTCAGGTCCTAAGATTTGTGTGTGCATGCTTGGCACAAAGTTTTTTAAAATGGACGTTGGCCTCAAGCAAAGGTGCCTTCTAACACAGAACAGGTCATGCTGCTCCGAAATGAGGATTTCTCCTTTCAGATGAGAAGGGAGAGTCTGCCCTCACTAAACCATTTCAGGAACCTCAGTGTAATGTTTTATGTGTTTTACTTGAACTGACACATTAATATTACTGGAATAACAACATAAACTCCAGGCTACAGCAGAACATGCTGTTTACTTTTTTCACTTCCTCTTGCATGAACATTTCCTGATATACAGTACACAATGGCTTCTGGGTGGTATGGCTGAACACTTAAGATACTACACTCAGGAGAATGTTGACTCTTCAGTGCTATTTATTATGCTGGTGAAGAATATATAGGAAACCTTTATGGCATTAAATGAGTAGTGAGAGGAATTTTCAATAAAAAATGCCACCAGTGTTATGCAAGATACTGAAAATTGGTAATTAGTTAAAATTGTAACACTTTACTTGATGGAACACAAATATTTAGTAATAACTCAGTTACTACTGAAGTACAGATCATAAACAAACTATGAACAAATATAGTTGCTATTTGAGATAAAACATGCATCATGATTTTTAATGATGAACAAACATTCATCCTTCTTCTGACTCCTATCCAGAGTAGAGGGGGTCCAGAGCCTATGGGCATAAGGCAGGAACCAACCCAGGATGGGGCACCAACCCATCACAGGACACACTCGCACACCATTCACTCACACACACACACACACACACCTACGGGCTATTTGGTAACTCCAATCAGCCTCAGCATGTTTTCAATGAACAAACCTACGATCAGTATCACTTGCATTATTCATTACTTGCTCCTTCAGAAGTTCCTTAGTAGATCCTTCAGTAGTTCACATACAAATATAGTAACTCCTTGGCAAGAAAGATGCATCATGATTCATTAATGATGAACAAACATGAGATCAGAATTTAACATGTTATTCATGACTTGTTCCATAAGTAGTTCACAAAGGTTTACAGAAATATATAGTAACAAATATGGTAACTGCTGGAGATAAAACATGCGTCACAATTCATTAATGATGAATTAACATGAGATCAGTATGTAACTAAGACTTAGCTTGTGGTTAATTAATACATAAGCAATGGCATAATACTGTATCATTTGTACCCTGTCAAGTAAAATGTTAACGTTACATTTACTAGTTACTTCATTCAAAAGTAATTGAATTACTTTACAAATTACCGCATATAAAAATGCTAGGGAAGATATATATATATAACTACTAGGGAGAGTAACTTTTGCATTACTTCAGTTCTCTTCTTAATGCATACATAAACAAACATCACACAACATATACTATATGGTCAAAAGTACTGGGACACCTGTCCACCCACAGTAACTTTTATGACATCCCACTCTAAATATATAGGCATTATGCTTAGACATTTTGGACAATTCTATGCTTCTAACTTTGTGTGAGCAGTTTGGGGAAGAGCTCTTTACTGTTCCAGCATGACTGTGCCCCATTGCACAAAGCAAGGTCCATAAAGACATGGTTGAGTTAGTTTGGTGTGGAAGAACATTACTGGCCCACACAGAGCCCTGACCTCAACCCCATCAAACACCTTTGGGATGAACTAGAAGAGAGATTGTGAGTCAGGCCTTCATGCCCAACATCAGCGACTGACCTCACAAATGATCTTCTGGATGAATAGGCACAAATTCCCAGAGACACACTCCATAAACTGGTGGAAAGTCTTACCAGAAGAGTGGCAGTTGTTATACCTGCAAAGGGGGGACCAACTCCATATCAATGTCTTTAGAACGGGATGAAGTAGAAGTCCCTCTACATGTAATGGCCAGGTGTGCCAATACTTTTGTCCATGTAGTGTATGTGTGTCTAGATTGATGGAATGATCATTTCTGTTGATTTATCTTATTGCTAATGCTCACTTTGAGGCACCATACTTAATATATGTATATGTAATATAATGCTCTTTACATTTTCTCTCTGTACTAGATGTGCAGCTGTATACAATATGTTCGCTCATTCTAAGTTGATATTCCCAAAACACCATTTGGTAACATCAAACTAGGCTGATGGACTGGTCAATAACATACTGTACATGGCATTGATGTCTATAGATTTATAATGGGATGTCATACCAACACTGAATGCCACAATTTTTTTTTGGGAAAAAAATTACTGAATTACAGAATTCTGTACAACAAAACATTATCAATAACAAGTGAAAAATACTTTCAAACACATGCCTGAGTATCTACGTATCTACTAAATATTCCAAATGATGAAGAAAAAGTATTACAGTAAGTAGAAAGTAATTAGTAGGCATTACAGTAAGTAGAAAGGACATGATCACATTCCCATGACACGGAAAGAACCTAAGAAACAACTTCCCAATAACATTAAATACTGATATATATATATATATATATATATATATATATATATATATATACACACACACACACACACACACACACACACACAC
>JAODJW010000001.1:29449170-29462938 GCA_026777045.1 Hyperopisus bebe
ATAAACTGCTTAAGCGTAAGGAACCTGCCTCATCATTCAACTAAAAGAACCTGAGGTTTCACTGAAGAAATCTATCAGGCTGCTTTGGTGTTAATGAAATTAACAACAGGTGCACTAGAGGGGCAACAATGAGACGACCCCCAAAACAGGTCACTGACATTTTCCCGTCCTCATCTTTTCTGACTGTTTTTTTTTCACTAGTTTTGCATTTGGCTACGGTCAGTGTCACTACTGGTAGCATGAGGCGATACCTGGACCATACAGAGGTTGCACAGGTAGTCCAGCTCCTCCAGGAAGTTGCATCAATACATGCCACTACCAGAAGGTTTCTCAAGGGTATGAAGGAGATTCCAGGAGAAAGGCAGTTACTCTAGGAGAGCTGGACTGGGCCGTAGAAGGTCCTTAACTAATCAGCAGGACCTGTATTTTCTCCTTTGTGCAAGAAGGAACAGGACGAGCACTGTCAGAGCCCTACAAAATGACCGCCAGCTGGCCACTGGTGTGAATGTCTCTGACCAAACAATCAGAAATATATATATATATATATAGATATATTAATCTTAGGTTAAACTTTTATATATATACATATATATTGTTTATGTTGAAGTACACAGATTACATATATATATTATAATTTTCAATTACACATTTCCATTATTTTTTTTATTCTATCATATAGATGATGTATGGTAGCAACTACTATTATCCTCACATCTGTACCTTTATCTGTACAGCTTCTTCACCCTCTACATTTGCAATCCTTGTATTTTATCCTATTACCATGTGTCTTACTGTCTCTGCCACTGTATTTTTCAAGGTACTAGACGCCTAAAATTCCTTCGGGATTAATAAAGTATTGCGGTGTTGGGCGTACCGAGGCATCGTGGGAGCAGGGAAAGACATGGAAACTCGCTTGCCGGGGAGAATGCGCTCTTTATTAACAGTCCTGAAAAGAACTACATCAGGCACCCAACGAGCACTGAACCAATTACACATAGGACACACAAGGTTGTCAGACGCCAAACTGTAAGGTACACGCATGGTGGGAGATTTACACAAGCTAATACTCGCGAGGATTGGACAAGGTACACATAAGACATGGGTAAACACACACGCAACAATAAGGAAATATAACCATTAACAATAACAACACAACAAGGGCTAATTACAACTGCACGCTGGGCATGCTGGGACATGCGCCCCGCCGGTGCTACAGTATCTATCCATCCATTCATCCATCCATCTATCTATCTTTACAAGTATGGGAAGCTGTATACTCTGATACTTAATCTCTGTCTCTATCTCTCAGGTAAGGGGTTAGTTTTTCCCTAAGGCCATCTCTCTTAGAAACATTCATCTTTACCCATCACAGCAGGGTATTACAATAAGATCTCTGCTTATTTTAGAAAGATCTCTTTTTTCTGATTTGTTTTTGTCTTCTGACCTATATATAATTTATGTCTATCCATCTTTCAACCACTTATCCAGCTGAGGGTCTTGGATAAAAATGATTCTTAATGCAGACTTTTACATTACATTTTTGGTGGTCAGAATGATAGCACGTCTCTGATTTTGATTTCCCTTTGGTCCTCTCCAGTTCAAATCTCTTTAAGCCATTGTTTCCCAACTTGCTTCTCAGACAGTCCACATTCTTACTCATCGGGAACTAGGAGGAAGCTAAAACATGGACTGTCTTGGGGGGGGGGGGTCCCCAAGGACCAGGTTAGGAAACACTGCTTTAAGCTATGTCTGCCCTGTCTACCGAGAACCTGGTTTTCTTCATGTTACCTTCAGGACCATAAAACAGGTGGACGTTCTCTTCTTTTGGAATGTAGGTTGCTGTAAGTTACATCTTTCTGGCCAAAGTTCATACTGCCTCAGAAGATCCTCTTGTCCTTTTTGTGGTATTCTGTCCATTCTTGGTCAGATAAAAGAGCGACCACTAGATTTACTAAGTATTTATTCAATAGGTTAATTTAACCCTAAGTGTTTATTTCTGTCCCTGTATATTCAGGTATGGTTTTGCTAACTTTTTCTGCCAGTTAGAATTTATTATATAACTGTTCATGTGTGCTGGGATTTATTATCTGTAGTCTATGTTTGAGCCATCTGGAGAAAAGTGATCAAGGAATGAAAACCCTGAGCGTTAGTTTTACTGGGGCTGCTGTATTTGTTTATAGTAGAGGGTCAACAGTCCAAAGCTCAGTGTGATGCTACATTCTGTGTCTACATGATAGCTGTGACTCTGAAGGGTGCAAGTGGGCTGGACTGAATACTTCAGAGTCTGACCTCAGACCTGAGAGGACAGTGTGAACGTGTAAGAAACATCACTTCTGTGGTTCATCCTGGAATTTGTGTCTGCTATGGGTTAATGCAGTTTGTTAGCTTTGTGTTATGTATTACTGAATGTTTTTACGGTTGTTTTTTTCCCCCTTGTGTTTTGACGTGCCACAGATTTCTGGGCACAGGTCACAGTTAGCTTTATTTGTGCTGTAACCATAACACTGAATCGTCGGTGTTGTCCTGCATATTTCTCTGTGACTCGTTCTGTGTGTTGCTGCCAATGGGCCATAAAAGTGATTGTGTGGTAAGAGGTACACAGGAAATCACCGTAAGAATCACTCCTGATTGGTCAGCACAGATAATCACACTAACCTAATTGGCAGTGACAGTAAGCAATAAATATATTGCTGTTTTTACCTTCCGTATAGAGGAGAAGGAAAGCTCCAGTGAAATAAAACTATCTAGTAATGAAAACTGCATTTCAAACTGCAACACCTCAGTAGCTATCAGATACTGACCTCAAAGACTAGAATAAAAACACTGATGTTTTTTAATCAGCCTTTTCCCTGTTTGTTTGATGTACAGCCAAAATGAGGCATGAATGTCCTGTGTTGGACAACATGTGTATTCTCTCTAAATGAAAAGGCTTTCAGAAACATTAGCAGAAGATAGCACGGAAGCTGTTAATGGGAGGGTGAGGGTCAGGAAGGGGGAATGGGGGGGGGGGGGCGATCGGAGAGCGTGATGGGAGTGAGCGAGTGACGTGGGTAATGGGAGTCAGCTAAACACCAGCAAAGTGAAGCTGTGAAGGAGGGGTGACAGAAGAAACGGGACACTCAGGTGGGGAATTGGCTTAAATATGAGCTGCAAAATGTCGAGGGATAATAAACACAGACGGATTCTAAAGAACAATATTGTTTTAACAATGTCAGGTCCAGAACAAAATCATTAAGGCTGCATCAGATATTGTGGAGGGGGTACAAACCCCATAACCATGTGGCAGTCATGGACTGATTGACTTCCGCCTGAGGGGGTACATCATTAATTTGAGGATGCTGTGCACCCTTAGGCACCCTGGTTTTTAATTTTAATTTGTAAAATTATATACTGTTGAACTATCACAGTAAGTCTCTGATGTCTTCTGTACTTCAGCAGTAGTTAAAACTGGTTGTTCATATTGGCCTGATAGAGCCATCTCTCAGGAAGTGTTTTGTGTGTGTGTGTGTGTTTCTGTAATTATTACATTGTGGCCCAGATTTTTCCACATTGTGACAAAAAGCTGTTGCTTTTTACCATGTGGGGACATTTTTCCAGTCCCCACAAGGGTAAGCTCAATTTGATAAAAATCGGAAAGTAAGTGAAAAACTAAAAATGTCAAAAGTCATGGTCAGGGTTAGGACTGGGTAGGGGTTAAGGTTGTCGTTGTTGGGATCAGGGTTTTTCCCATATAATTGAATGGACGGTCCCCACAACGATATGGATACAAACATCAGTGTGTGCATTTTATTTATATTACACTGTGAGAACCAAATGTTACCCACAATGTAATAAAAACCTGTTACTTGATGTTCTGGAGAATTTTTCAGTTCTCCAAAAAGATCTGTGAATGCAATCAAAAAAGTAAAAATGCCAAAATTCTTGTATTTTGTTTGGTTACTTATGGTTAAGGTTAGGGTTGGGTAGGGGTTAAGGTCATCATGTTTTGATTAGAGTTTTTCCCATAAAGATATAAAGATTAGAGTTGTCCCCACAAAGATACAATTACAAACCTGTGTGTGTGCATGTGTGTGTGTGAAGACAGAGTCAAGAATCTGATGGTAGTGTAAACACAGCTGGTTTAGAAGTCACAAAATGCCATATAGTACATAGCCTGTACAGGAACTGAGATCAGAGAGAACAGCTTTGGGTAGATTTAAAAAGTAGCTTCTGATGCGAGTCAGAAGTACATTTTAGTACATTTTACTCTACTTCCTCAGTATCTTACACATCCATTTCACATTCGCTCTCTAGCCATGCCACAACCAATGACATTCATTCTGCAATAAATTTGTTGTTAATTAAATTTTGCAATCATTCCATATCTATTCTGTATCTTTTTACCATGATCCTTTCCTTGTTTCACCCCTGTTCTGCAGTATATAATTACACACTGAGTGACTACTCAAAAACCCATTGCATTCTGCAGCAGTTCACATGAACTCCATTGTATAAACATTTTCATTGCCTTTCCCCAGCAATTCTGCCACCCAGATTCGCCCATAGCCTTTTCTGGGTGCACCAGAGTTGAAAAGACACATGGTGGGTGGCAGAATGTGCTATAAGAATATTTCTGGATCTCAAAACAATGGCAACACCTTAACAGTGACTCATGAATTCATAACCTTAGCAGTAAACAGCCTGGATAGACTCACAAACTAGTGTCAGGCAAATCTAATCAGTCCCTGCACCAAGCACAGCAGGTGGGTGAGCTGAGGCAAACACTTAATAAAACCTGTGAGCAATCACCGGGCCTTGAATGGTTACAGCAGCTAGCTGCTGACATATCAGCCTAAAGCATCAGACCAACCATCTTCGATGGAGTTAATCCATTGCAAACATGCAAGTAGGGCACTACAAAAGATCATGTAAAATGAAAAGGGAAATGACTCCCTGGTTGTTCAGAGCTGTTTTCTCTGACTTTACTTTCTATATCCTAAGATTTGAGATGGAGAAACTAAACATACAAAGTCATCCTCACAAACCAGCGAAGCTGAAAGGGTGCAGAAGTCCTCAATTTAAGTGTTGAAACAGACTATATTTACAACATGGGATTTTCGGCAACCGTGACAGCACGTAAGGATTAAACTGCACGATAGTTTTCAAAGTTTGAAATATAAGCTACATATCATACCGTATCTTCTAATGTGGAGCACTGTCCTTCAGAGAAGCAGCAGCATTCCTTTGGGCTGTCATAGTGTCCTGAGAAATCACTGAGGGCGTAACAGTCTGGACTTGCCAAACCCACAGGTAATGTGCCAAATGAGAAGCACCGTTAAATAATCAAAATCTCTGCTCCATGATTCTCTTTGTCATACCAGGGATTAAACCATGAGGTCCACACGGTTCAATATTTGGGTGTAATACAGAGAAGCATTAGATCCAGCTTGACACATAAGTGTTGCCAAAGGGCCATTGGATCTGCACGGCAACATTAAGGAACCCTCCCTATGCCAAAAACCAAGGCTGAACTGGAGGAATCTATGTGCACTGGGGCTCACTGGGTATCACTGTCACCCTGCATCTATGGGGCTGCAATCCTGACTGTGATCTGTCTGTTTAAGGTTTGCATGTCCTCCCTAGGCTGCCTCCCACAATCCAATGATAAAGTTGGCTTACTTGATTTTTTTTAGTTTCCTATTATTTCTACGATGGACTGGCATCCTAAAAGTCTCATGTCTCAGCAATGTCCCTGAAACCAAGGTACAGATAATTAAAAATGATGCAATAATGTCTGATATTATGCCATTAAAAACACAGTTCAAATTATGTGTCGTGCAGTAAACTCATCATTAAATATTTTAATGGAGAAATTAGTGTTATTCAGTATTGCAAATGAAATATGAAGTGTAGGGTGTGAAGGTAGAGATGCTGAAGGTAGCCTTTTGAAAAGGAGCAGCAAATTAACAAATGTCAAAGCTCATTGTTAAGTCTATGACGCATTTCACATGCCATCCCATGTAGGACTGCTTGAATCCTCATTTGACATTTTAACAGTCCATGGTAAACTCACTCGCCATCTCTGTGATCCTCACTGAAATGTCTAATTCTCATTGAAATTTTCTAATTAGGAACAACTAATTAGGTACACTGCATGAAGATACTGACATTTCCAAAGTAGCTAAGTAGCCACAGCACAGGCCCTGTATAAGAAACACCAACACCCTTTCATTCTTTGAGTTTACAGCTTTTTGCTATTCACTCTTCAAAACAATGACAAGGTGTCCTAGATATTGATTGCTTAAATTTTTGTTTATTTATTTAACTTAATTTAGTTAATTTAATTTTAAAACTGGACAGCTGAAGACTGGCAAAAAGAAGCCTGGTCTAATGAATCTCGATTTCTGCTGAAGCACATAGATGAGGTCAGAATTTGGCATCAACAGCATGAATCCATAGATCTAACCAGCCTTGTGGCATCAGTCCAGGCTGCTGGTGGTGGTATAATTATGTGGGAAATATTTATTAGCACGCTTTCGATCACCACTTGAATGCCACAGCTATTTAAGTATTGGTGCGAAACATGTGCATTGTTTAATGGCCACCATGACACAAGGCAAAAGTCATCTGAAACAGGTTTCATAAACATGACAAAGAGTTCAGTGTTCTTCAGTGGCCTTCACAGTCATCTGAATCAAACAGAACACCTTTGGTATGTGATAGAACGGGAGATTCACAGCATGAATATGCCGCTGACAAATCTGCAGAAAATGCATGATAAAATCATATCAGCATGGACCAGAATCTCAAAGGATTGTTTCCAACATGTTGTGGAATCCACCCATGCCATGAAGAATTGAGGCTGTTTTAAGAGCAAAGGGAGGACCTACCCAGTGTTAGTATGGTATTCTTAATAAAGTATCCTGTACGTACACAGAAGAAACTGGAATCATATTGTGATAATCAGGCACAGAATTGGGCATCAGGGCCTGGGAGCCTTTATTGGGGGTGGGAGAAAGTAAGCCTGCATCTGCATACCTGACCTTGCTCCCCTCCCCTATTTTACAACTTACCCACAGGTATAGTGTAAGTAGTTTGCTACTGTGAGTGATGCTGTCACACCTGTTGCTGATTAATAATGTAACTGAGCCTGCTCTGTGATCTTGCTCTGACTCTGTGGTAATTAGATCTGAACCGTATTTAAATAGGGCAGGGGGCAGTAGCTGCTGCACAGTCATCATTACAGCTGTTAAAGCGTAGGGCTCAGAGTGGTATTCAAGTCAGAGGCTCATTTGTGAGGTCTGGTGTAGTCTATCCTATGTTTCTCCTATGCCTATGTCAGTTGCCACTGACATGTTCACTGGCTGTGTAGTTTTGGGTCTCAGTGTCGTGTTTTAAGGTGCATGGTTCTTGTTGGTCTATGTCTGATCTTGAGTTTCTGGGCCTTGTTAGCTACAGTTCTGCTCCTGGAGTCAGGGCGCTGAATAGCTAGCATTCTGCAGCTGGTGAGAACTGGCGTCTTGTTCCTTGATTGTCTGCGAGTGTCCTGGTTTCTGTGTTTCAGCCCTACTTCAAATTTCCAGGTTCCTGTTCTGCTTTCCTTTTGTTTGCTGCAGAGTGCTGTCTGCAGGTCTCAGGAGCCAGTGGGCGGAACACCTGGCATGATGGATGGATGGCCCAGGTTGGGATGCTTTGTCTCAGACCCTGTGCATGAAGGTCAATAAATGTGTTTTTACCTTAAAGCTGAGTCAGAGATATTAAGATATTACTTGGAAAATTCCGGAGTTTATCACACTTGATGATCAGCCCTTCTCTGTTATAACTGTATACATCTTATATATTTATAAATTATAGCGCTCTGCAACTGTTGTATGCCAGAGTTGGTGTGTTCTTAAATGAAAACAAATACTTTGTGGGCAGTGGTGGCTTGATGGTTAGGGACGTGCACTTGTAATCAAAAGATTGCAGGTTTAAATCCCCCACCTGCAAGTCACCACTGAGGTACTCTGAGCAAGGTACCGTCCCTGGGTGCTGAATTAGCTGCCCCCTGCTATGTCACGAAAGTCACATATGGGTTAAATGCAGAGGACACATTTTGTTGTTGCGCACTGTGTGCTGTGGTGTGTTGACAATGACCACTTCTTTTTCCTATTTTTGTAATGTAATTTATTTATTAAACTTATTTAATCAGAACCCCCCCCCAAACAATCAGTATGTGTCAGTTTTTGAAATAATCAGTTATTGGTATCAGCCAGAAATGTTCTTATTGGTGCATCACTAACAGAGGCTTTAAACAGGTCAAGGTTGTTGTTTCAAGTATTCTGCTGTACTTGACGGAATGCTACATCCATTGCACTCACCTTGCAAGTGTGGACACTGCAGGACAAATTGGGCACCCTCCCTCAAATTTTAAGATCCTGACAAAATATAATCTAGAGTCAATATATGTTTTTCTGGGTAATTCACACACAGTGGTGTCTTCTAAGGTTCAAGCAATGTCTGTATCTGGAAGGTTCATCACCCCCTGCTCACGTTCCAGCTGCACAGCACAGAATCTCAGTTTTATGTGTCCTACTCTTCAAATCACTGATGCAACATGGTGTCAGAAAGGTATTCGAGGCCTCAGGTGGCCCGTTGGCCATCTCTCTAATACATGCACCCTGTCCTGTATTGCTCCCTACCTAACACTCATAGCCTCTGGGATAGGCTCCAGACCCCCCATGACCTGGAAGAGGACAAGTGGTTTCAGAAAAAGGATAAATGGCCATAAGGATGAATGGACATAAGGAGTGATTTATTATGTAACTCACGTTAATCATATCCCTTCTAGTTCGCATTCGCAAATTACTTCAGTCATTTATTCATTAAGTGAATTATGAGAAGTGTTTCTATATGTGTGCAACAGAAAACCAGGAGTCACCTATTGACTCCTGGGTCACCAAATCTGCCAATGTCCAAGTCAGACACTCTTGTTTTCTCTCTTCTTAAACACGGTCCAAATTCCTGCTGAGTCTACAATGATACAAACTCCCTTGATAAATGCGCATCTGGAAATTAATAATATATATTATTCCCTCCTCATGCAGGACCTGGGTCACATGCTTTTTACTGATAACAGTTCAGTGTGTTCTCTGATGCTGACAGCAGTTTCCTGTTTTTCCCAAATATTCTGGAACATCCACAGTGTTCTACCCTAGCATGCTACTGCCTCAGCTTTCCACATTCTCCTGCCTGGACAAGGACATTCACAAATACTCACACAGACAAATAAGTTAAGGCTTGACCACAGTCTCATCATGCACTTCTTCTCCAGGTCTCCCAGTCTCCCCCACCACAGCATCACAAAAATAATGCATCTCTAGGACATGCCCATGACTGTGGAACATGCACAGAAGCTAGGGCTGGAGCTGAATGTAAAGATTAATCATCAGCCACTTTACAGAAAAAAATCAATATGTGCGCGATGTAGGCTGTTCCAGTCCGGCTGACGCCACAGAGACACCAGACCTTAAAATTCTGCGCCTCTGGTTCTCCTCAACTCTAAAGTTAGCTGGGTCATTTGCCCCCCTTATTTAGACCTAATGTCTGCTGGATCCAATTAATTTACCGAAGATCTCCTTTATGCAGTTGGTATAAAGAAGCTTGCTCTTCCTCAGCTTGTGTCCAGTGAGGGTTCCATGACCCACTTGTTCAGTAGGTTACAGTATCCATCCATCCATCCCAGCCCACTGGGAGCACCATAATGCCACTAATTCCTGTGCCCAGAAAAAATACCTTAAATGCACACAGGTACTGCAGCTCTATACAAGCCTCTGGAAACTTTCTTGTCTCCTATATTTGAGTTCCTGAAACAGTTCTGGATGTAAGTGACGGGAGGCATGCCTGAGATGAGACTCAATCACATCACTCAGAGATGACAGCTAGCAGGGAAGCCCACTCCCCTTACACACTGACAAACATTTACATAGAGACACTTCTCTTCTCTACATCAATAGTGCCCTTCTTTCCACATAATGTTTTTAACATCTACTTACTGGGCTGCCAAGGCCGTGTCCTTCTGAACCTTCCTTCTTGTGAAATAGTCTGGACACTGTCCCAAATGTTCTTTATTTCCTTCAGGCAGTTACTCAACTTATTCAAATGGTTGAGCTGTAATCAGTGTCTATTTCTCTCGGCAAATATCCATGAATTGCATCATCTTGTTCTACACTTTAAAATGAGAATTTTCTAACATTTTAAACCTTCGGCATAATTCTATTTTCCTAAAGATGTTCAGATATTACCTAACACAGACAGTCCAAAGTGTTCGCAATAGCCCTGTATTCTATTCAGTTGAATCAGCTTTTTATCTAGCACCTTTATTACAATGGTGGCAAAAACACTTAAGCCATGCACCAAGTGAAATTCAAACGATTACAGTTAGTAACACTGTATCATAAACACCTGAGATCCTAACACACTACTATAAGGTATATGTAGACATTTCACAGAGCAGTGTCCTCTGAGGATGCGTATATGGATCCTCAGATTACAATGGATCCATTTTATGGTCTGATGTGGTAGCTTTATTAACCTGACAATCAGCCATGCAATAATCTGGAGCCTCGATACACTCATTTGATCTGGAAGAGTCAACCTGTCACTGGGGCAGATGTCTGAGAAGCCGGCCCATTCTGTCCTGGAAGCTGAGAAGGTCAGAAATAAGCTAGCAATAAATTCCAAGCATGCCTTATGCTCTCTCAAATTTATTTTCCCTCCGTGCCAATCGAGTATGTGTCATAAAATGCAGAATTAAAAATTAAAAAAACGAACGAACTTCATTTTTCAAATTTCAAAGTATCTCTGATAGGAATAGCAGGTGTTCGTTATAACATAATTTTTTCTGCACTGGATTGGATGAGATAAGATAAGATAAACCTTATTAATCTTCGGGGGAAACTTTTTTTGCATACGTTAGCGCAGAGACAGAAACACGGGTTTAGAAACATAGTGCAAAGCGTATTCGGTAAGAATTAAATATAACGGGTAGTGTCATTTCGATTTAAATTGTACTAATAATAAGGTCCAGTGCTCTCTTTTAAAAATTAGATGCTGTCCTAACATGTAATCCAACACCAGTAAAACTGATTAGTGCCCAGAATGTAATACGTACATTGCATTATTCACAAAGCATTTTAACAAACATAGTCTTGTTTTTAAATGCTTCACTTGATGTATTTCAGGCTTCAGCTTCCGCTCACGTTTCCGTAGCACAGCACAGCGTTTCAGTCTAAGCAGAAATCTCAGTGAAACTGGATTATTCTAGGTTTTTGTTTCCAAATATTCAAACCTATCGAAGTTCTTTCAGCATAGCTATAGACAGTTTTGCTTCCATCCCTCCATCCTCCAGCATGTGACCATAACTTACGATGCTTAAGTTCAGCATCTACAATAACTTCACTACACTGACATCGACTTTAATGCAACACTCACCTTAAGAAGAGAAGTAGTAGATAAGAAGGCTCGTGTTCAGACTCTCCGCGTGGAACTCACATTATATTAAATTAAGACTTTTAAGCAGCCCCCGGGTCTGAATGCAATATTCTTTCGTTACAGAAAGATTCCCCATGCGAACTTAACTGCTTGAAAGTATTAGGGCGTCTTATGGTCCAGTATCTAAAGCTTAAAAAACTCTCGAAGTGTAGTGAGATGTGTAGGTTTATGTAGACGCTGTCTGCTCTAATAAGTAAATGGATCACCGCCCCCCCCCCTACAATCTTCCCACAGCCTCCTCCCAAACGAGACGGAAAAAAAACTGCCGTTACTTGCCTTTCGTGTTCACATATTGGCATTCATAACTTCACATAACGTAAATGCACTATTCATCAGTCAAGAGTACTATTGGCTTTATTTTAAAAATGAAATAACATTAGTTTTAGTAGCAATGTAATGTGAATCACGAATAACAGTCATTACTCTTGCTTATTACAACCCAGCAAGTGGAAATATTGGGGACTGTGGGATTCGATAGAACTCCAACAGGACCTACAGATGATTCATTTGGCTTTAATGCAATGACCAATGGCATTACACTCAAACGCAAACATGATACTTCTGGTTAAACGGGACCCCTATTTATTCACAGCTTTCCGCATAATACACAAAAACTAACCAACAGTAATGTATCACAAGGTGGTCTGACGCAGGACGGTAAACATACACATGGTGGGCAGTTTACACAATAGCTAGATATACGCGAAGATCGGACAGGATTCACTCAGGACACATATGCAAGTACACACAAGACAATCAGGTACATCACAAGTATTTAAAATAACACACGACACGGTAGCTATTCACAATGTTCGCGAGCATGCCGGGATATGCTAATACACTCCACTCTACGGAGCCATCTCACTGGCGCTACATCATGTTTATTCACATCACCACTATTTGAATACCACGAGAAGTAAAAAAAAATATGGTGGATGCCCAAACATACTTATTAAATACCCGCTTTAAAGCTTCCCGAATTTTCTTTAATCTCGTTTTAGTTTGTTCCCTTCATTGTGTTTCACACCTGATAACATATATTTAAGCTGCAGTTTGAGGTTTACACTATACCTGATCATATTATGCAGCTGAAACTGCGCGCAAAATAGAGAAAAAGAGAAAGGAGTTGGAAGTTAGTATTTCTGTATGTCAGCAAGTCAAGTCAAGTCAACTTTATTTATAAAGCCCTTTACGTACAGCAACCACTGACCAAAGTGCTGAACACATTATGTAACTGTATTAAGGTACATGAGGTAAAAAAAACAACCTTTCATTACAATGGCAAGAACTATGTTTTCTTTTGCTCCAGCCAGCAGAATCAAGCCAATCTCTCTTAAAAAGTGGTAAATGTTGTGTCACTGTTAAAATTTCTCCTAGCAATAGAAATATTTATTCTTGATGGTAAAATGTCTTCATTAAGAGCAACAGCAATTACCAACCAAGCCAGCTGTTCTTAGTACCTTGGAGACCGCGTCCACTATACCGCCCATTCTAATAGGAAGAAATAAATTAACTTCCAAATATTGAAACGAAGTGTTTAGGCCAGGGGTCACCAACCTTTTTCAAACTGAGAGCTACGTCACGGGAACTGAGCCATAGGAAGGACTACCAGTTTGATACACTCTTCAATGATGGATGGATGGCTGGATGGAAGGATGGATGGATGGATGCTTTAAATGCTTTTTTTAGTTAATGTCATTTTCAAATCTATATAAATGCAAAAGTGAATAAAGAAGAATAGCAACAGCATAAAATTAAACTTTAGAGGCTGCTTACTGGTGAGTTGTGCTATTTTTAGAACAGGTCCACGGGCAACTCATGTGGTCCTTGGGGGCATCCTGGTGCCCGCGGGCACCATGTTGGTGACCCTGGGCTTAGGCTGTATGATAAACTGTACAACTTTCGTATGAAATAACTCTTTAATCTTTTATACTGGTTTAGGCCTATATAATGTCGCCTTCAGTTAAGTTTCATATAGACAGTTAAGAAAATGTTTTCTTGAATTTATGAATATATGTCAAATTAGCATATGCAGTCACAAACGATGCATTTCCCACAGAATAAGTAATATAGCCTTACCACAGTTCCGTAAGTCTGGATGAATTGCATTTTATTTTCAAAATTGATGGTTATTTTGGTAACTGTTAGGTCATAATATTTAATATGTACAGTGGTACCTCAGTTCAACCAAGGAGACCTTAGGTAGTTGACATGCCTGTTTATTTGGTTAAACATAATGAATGAGTATCAAAAGAGT